>LPNX010836949.1:433433-544109 GCA_001517045.1 Pseudotsuga menziesii | reverse complement strand
TTTGGAATAAAGATTTTAATCTTTTAAATATGCACCGATATGCACCAACTAATACCCAAAGTCAACGCGGTTTGAATTCGATCGATTACAATATACCTGCTGAGACAGGTATAATAAAGGAAATCATTACTTGTAACACATATCCATAAATATTAGTGACAACTTACAACTTTTATTTTCTTGATACATGTCCACACAGTAAATAAGAATACAACCCATGTATTTTGCTCATATGCGACCATGATCTGAATATGAAATTGGAGCTGAAGGGGTACGATTGTGAAAACTTACTTACAGAACAACCCATGTATTTTGCTCATATGCGACCATGATCTGAATATGAAATTGGAGCTGAAGGGGTACGATTGTGAAAACTTACTTACAGATATCCTTCCAAATGGACAATTTACTTTGTTTTGGATTGGATTTTGAAAGACTGAGGACTCTGAAGAGTGATGTGATAAGAAGAGGGTTTGGCTTTCTTTCTCATTACAGTGTATGAAGCCGGTGTTCCTTCTGAGAAATATTTTGATATGACCTTTTTGAATAACAAGGTATGGATTACAGTACCAACAAATTCATTAGACTTCGTATCAAAATAAAGGCACTACCATTGGCCCTTCATGCATTCAGAATGGCCGAGGCATTTCAATCCCAAATAATCAGCAAATATCATAAACTACATGCGAAATGCGTTTCAACAATGCCTGTAACTTCTGTTACAGGTGAGGCAATTGGGGATTTGTTTGGCACAGAAGTAGACGCCGAAAAGTTTTCCCGGCTCTTGACAGCCTACGCCGATACTAAAGACTTGACATCGGGCAGAAAACTCCACACGCACATGATAAAAACCGGGGTTGAGGTCGATGACTATTTGGGCACAGGGCTCGCCATTATGTATGTAAAAAATGGCAGAATAGAAGATGCACGCCAAGTGTTTGACAAAATGTCTGAACGAAATGTGGTGTCTTGGACTGGGATCATTGCAGGATATGCTCAGAATGGAAGAATTGAGGATGCATGCGAACTGTTTGGTAGAATGCCTGAACGAAACTCGGTCTCTTGGAGTACCATGATTGCGGGATATGCGCGAGATGGGCAAGGTAAAGAGGCCATAAAGTGCTTTGTGCAAATGCAAACGGAAGGGGTGGAGCCGAGGCAGTCGACCTTCGTCACGCTTTTGAGTGCTTGTGCTGGCCTTGCAGATGCTGAACAGGGGAGGGAGGTACATGCCTGTGTGATTAAATCTCGGTTTGATTTATATGTTAACGTAAGGAATGCCCTTATAACTATGTACTCAAAATGTGGCTGTGTAAAGGATGCTTGCAATGTGTTTGAGAGAATGACTGAACGAAGTGTGGTATCATGGACAGCCATGATTTCAGGGTATTCCCAGAATGGGAGAATAGATGACGCGCTCCAAGTATTTGAGAAAATGCCTGAGAGAAATGTGGTGTCATGGAATGCAATAATTAGTGGCTGCGCCAAAAATGGAAAGCTAGAAGATGCACGCCGGTTGTTTGCAGAAATGCCTAACCAGAATGTGGTTACGTGGAATGGTATGATTGCGGGATGTGCACAGAATGCGTATGGGGAGGAAGCACTGAAAGTTTTTTTTGAAATGCAAAGAGAAGATATCGAGCCGGACTGTTTTACCTTCTCCAGTGTTCTTCAAGCATGTGCCAGCTTGGCAGCCATGGAAAAGGGTAAGCAGATACATTCTCATATAATCAGATCGGGTTTTGAGTCAGATGTCTTTGTTGGGAGTACCCTTGTTGACATGTATGCTAAAAGTGGAAGCATTGTTGATGCTCGGCAGTTTTTTGAAAAGATGCCAGAACGAAATCTGGTCTCATGGAATGCAATGATTATAGGATTTGCTCAACATGGGTATGGCTCAGAGGCTCTCCATCTTTTTGAACAGATGAAACATGAGGGTTTGATACCAAATGCCATCACCTTTGTTGGCGTTTTGATTGCCTGTAGCTATGAGGGCTTTGTGGATCAAGGTTGGCGTCATTTTGATTCCTTGTGGGAAGTTTATCACATTAAACCTGGGCAGGATCATTATGCTTGCATGGTTGACCTTCTTGGCCGTGCTGGTCAACTCAATGAAGCAGAAGATTTGATCAACAAAATGCCATTTGAACCTGATGCTGTTATTTGGAGAGTCTTGCTTGGTGCCTGCAAAATCCATGCAAATTTGGAGTTATGTGAACAGGTGACAGGACATCTTTTGGAGCTTGAACCACAAAATGCAGCAAATTATGTCCTGTTGGCAAACTGCTATGCTGTAGCTGCTAGATGGGACGATGTAGGGAAGGTCAGGATAATGATGAGAGATAGAGGAATAAAGAAGGATCCGGGATGTAGCTGGATTGAATTCCAGAACAGAGTCCATACATTTGTAGTAGATGATACTTCACATCCACAAACCCCGAGTATTTATACATTGTTGGAGAAATTGACCGAGCAAATCAAGGAAGCAGGGTATCTTCCTGAGACAAACTTTGTGCTTCATGATGTTGAAAGGGAGAAGAAGGAGCACCTTCTTTGCTATCACAGCGAGAAGCTGGCCATTGCTTTTGGGATTATTAATTTTATCTCTGGTACAACAATCCGAGTTATCAAGAACCTCCGTATGTGTGGTGACTGCCACACAGTCACCAAGTTCATCTCCAAGGTTGTTGGCCGACAAATTGTTGTAAGGGATGCCAGCCGCTTCCATCATTTCATGGATGGATTTTGTTCTTGTAAGGATTATTGGTGATGTTGAATTATACTCAATGTAGAAAGCGTTTTCGGCATTTGTCTCTTCTGCCTTTATTGCTGGGAGATGAGCTCTGGTTTCCGGGAATACAGTAGTTGGATATCTGTTACCCTTTAAATATTGTGGTTAAAACACGAATACATATGAGGAAGAATGGGTAACTACTGATAATCCTACTTTTTCTCTTGGATTTTATATTAATAGTGGGTAGCTGAGTCGATAAAGACTGGTATCTTACTATGTTTCACATTAGGTAGAGGATGGCGGAATGAGTTTTGGGGATGGCTTTGAGATATCACCCAAATTTCAGGGAATGACATCTTATAGATAATGGGACTCCTCGTCAAATATAGAAAAAAATATAGCAAACCTCAAGAAAAACATTTTTTTGACACGGGTACTATTGAAGATAGTCCTACTCGCAAAATGATTTTGAGGTCTTTAGGAGGAAGTGAATTCTAATTGTATCCATAAAAATCATAGTCTAACCGCACCCGAATCGGATTCTTGGATTCTTCATCAGATTCTTCCACCTTGTTTTGACTAATATAAAGTTGTTTACATAGAAAAATTAAGGTTAATTAGGGTTAGGATTCCGAATCCCCGATTCTTTTGGGATGAGTGCTGCACCCGTATCGGATTCAAGTTCAGCTTTTTGGCAGAGGATGCTTGGGCATCCTGCTTGGGAGTCCAAGAACGTTTCCTGGATGTCCCATTTATACAAGACATGGTGGGGAAGTATTCCCCCTGTTCCAGGGACAGTGGATGTGTCACATGCATCCTTGGGAAAACAGTTTCTTTCTCCCGAAAGCTGCAAAACATCACATATTTGTACCGGGTAGAAGTAGAGAGATAACGTTCACACTTCTCTTCCTTATACTAGTGAGAAACCATGACCTCTAAAATTCCAAATTTCATTGGCATTCTTTATATTTGTGGGTTTCTTATTTAGTTTTCTTCTGCTGCCTATTTTTCTTTTATAGTCATTGCCATAAGCAGTTTTGAGAGCTTGGATTTGCTTTGCTACTTTGTCTCATGATTCTGCTTGCTTTGTGTGATTTGATTTCTAATATATTTCCATGCATTTTTCCACTACTTGTTCTTCTAGAATTAGAAGTGAGATTCTGTATCACTAAAATTCTACGCACGCATTTTCCACTCCTGATGAACAGCATAATAATAATTGCTCAATCTGGTGGGCTCTGAACAAGGAGCAGCATTATAATTTTTCAATCTTGTCGGTAAATATCATAATGTCTTTTCAATGCCATACATGACTTGGACCTGGGAATGACTCGACAAAGCCAAAAACTCAAAGATTAAGAGGCTCTAGAGAAATTCACAAAAAACATGACATCAAACATAAAAAAAATACTAAAAATAAGCAATTATATGTCCAACTCTGTCAGAATGGTAAAAACTGTTCAAACTCGGTGAGTAACTCTGTCGAACCTGATCATGAATATCAAATTTCGGGAGTCTTGGCCAGAGTCTCCAAGTCTAGCTCAAATTGTTCAGTGTTGGCAAGTTTGTTCTTGGTTTTTGCATTTTCTAAAACCCGTTTCGATCGGTGAGAATGTTTTGTCAGACCAATTTGGAAAGAACTGTTGCTTCAATCAAAATGGCGGTATGCATTGCTTTCATAAAAACACTGATGCATGAGTTAAGTTATGACATTTACAGTTAAGTTGTTATTTATCATTATCACTATGCAGAGTATTAGTCATATCAACGTGGAATGAAATCCTCAATCAAGGGATATGCATCTGGGATTCATTAGCCTTGCATTTAAGAAGGTATCATAAAGACCACCCCAAGCAAGGGGAACCCACAAAGCACACAGGCTGAGGCACCTCTAAGCGATTTATTCCCAATTGTCCCAAGCCCACCTTTCGGATTGGCAAAGCTTTTGATGCTTTAAAGTTAGATTCAACCAACTATACTTATACTTTTATATAACTTAGTTACAAAGTTTTTCATTGTTTTTTCACCATTGGATGAGTCCAAAATAAAACAGTAGACTTTCTATGAAAATATACTTTATTGGATTGATATTGGATTGATAAAAGGGATTACAAATTGGTGGTTTGTCATCCCAAATGTATCTGCACAGTGCAACTGAAGACTGATCTGACACGAAACAAAACACCAACGCATTCTTTAAACATCTGAGGTTAGTCCAAAGTAACATGCTAGACTTGAAATAAGATTGGTTCAAACCAAAATTTTACATGTAATTAAATAATATTACGGAGTAAAAAAATGACTTACTAGAAATTGGGTTAAAGAGAAAATATCTTAACTTTTGCTCAAATGGAAGAAGAAGTCATAACTTAAGTTACTACTTTCTATGGCATTTATTTAATTAGTTCATCAAGTCAAATAGCACACAATGCTCAAACCATACCTATAACTGAAAAAGTAAAATATCTGAACTAAAAACTCAACCACTTAAACATAGATATGAATTCCTATCAAAAGATTAGTCTGGGTCTTTGACAAGCTATATGCTATTGTATTTTTGTCATCATTCCAATAGTTTATATAATAGACTTGCTATAGTGTAAAAACATAAAGGGGGAATGGATATCAAAACCTCTTACACATGGTTTTTAAACCTAAAGATAAAATCAAGGTTCTTATAAATTTAAACCTCTTAGACATGGATACAAATCCTTAATCTAAAGACCAAACTAAGGTTCTCAATAAGGATTCACTGTCATTAGTTTTGTTATCATTCAACCTTGAACATATAAAGTGATTATTCAGGTTTGGACATACGGGTCTAAATAAGTTGTACCTAGTTTTATACCCATTGGCATAAGTTTTGTCATTATTGAACCTTGAACATATAAAATGATTATTCAGGTTTGGGCATGCTGGTGTAAATAAGTTGGACGTAGCTGTACACCCATTGTCATTAGTTTTGTCATCATTGAACCTCGAACATATAAATTAATTATTAAGGTTTGGGTATATTGGTCTAAATAGGTTGGACGTAGTTGTATACCAAGGAGATTAATGCAGGCTTTTGATTTGAAATATATGGGACATTGCATATGGCCTTCATTTTCAAGGTAAGTTTATTAGTCCATTTCAAACCAGTAACATTGGTGACATTATAGCACTTAAATAGCCACTTTGGAGGTCTTTTTCCATTGACCTACTGTTGAAGAGATTCTTTGAAGCCTATCTATGTTGAAGCTTATCTATGTCATCACATTTTCGAAATATCAATTAACTTGAAATCCAAGGGAGTTTTTCATTTCCATTGACCGTCCAATTTAACGTTTGAAGCCTTGTGTATCTGGTATTAGGTTAAAGTCTCAAGTCGACCATTAAATTTTCTTCAAGCAACCAAGGTGTTTAAAAATGCATATATTTGGTGTTAACGTAGTGAGCCATGACATGAAATCTCAACAATAGTTGACCTAGTTAACCAAAACATTAAAGCAAGGTGTTTAAAAATGTACATCTTTGATTTTGAAGTAGTGAACCATGATATAAGACTTCAACAATAGTCAGCCTACTTTTCACTGCTAAACCCAACAAGTTTGGAGTATATCATGAAAAAGTTTGGGCATGATGTTCCATCATCACCAACTTCAATGTACAACTACTTGTTAATAAGTGATCTTATAAATAAAGCCAAGTATAATGATCATAGGTAACATGCACACACATTTAGAATAAGTAGACAGTCTCAAAAGCAACATACTTTCTTATTCATATTAAATGTTGGAGCATATAATTTACGACTCCTGTAGCTCATGGTTCGCTTGGTTCTTATCCTTTTAGGCTTGATAAGTGGGTATCAATATACTTAAAAACAAGTTTGTTTAGGGTTTTACATGTATCTCAAACAAGTTGGTTTGCATCATTGTTTTCTTAGAGTATTTTGAATGAGAAATATTTCTAAATGCCTTCATGATGCTTGCTAAACGATGTAGTGGTTGAGGTTTTTTAAGGATACCATTTGGCATCAAGAATGTTATTTATAGCCTAGATTTTAACTTGTTATTATGTCTATATAGGGTATTTAATTTCAAATGTTTGCTTTGATGTGAGTTGTATTATTATGTCATCATTGGAAGACTTTGACATTAATGTGAAGAAAAAAATAGTATGTGAATTTTAGGTAGAGTTTCACTCTGATGTGATTGTACAATGAGAGACTGAAGTGAAAATCAAAGGATTGCATTGAATGTTGAAAGTGTTGGGAGAGGTTTTTTTATAGCTTGTTTATTAAAATATTGCATTGAATGTTGAAAACATTGTGGAGTTTTTTATCACTTGTTGTCAATAGCTAATTATGTAATATTTATTGTTGTAGATGATTTACATTATAGATAGTTTGGATAACAACCCATTTGAATAACAAAATAGGGGATTTGCAATTCCCAACTAAAGTTTATTACTCCATCAAATATCCTCAACATGCTAGCACCAACATTAGCAAGTCTTCCTTGGCACAAACAACAATCTTGTACCACACAATTTCCACACTAGCAATATTGTATCACAAATCCTAGCCATGTTGTATCACACAAGTACATGGCAATACAACTTTAGTGCTAGCCTCCAAATCTACATGTTCATTTTAGGGTTTGAGTCCTCAACTCCTAGGTTATCAACAGGAGCACTAATATCTTCATGGAACATCGAGGATACAATAACCAAGTCTTCTTCCAAGTAAGGCATCCGACCAAGATCAAGACTTATCAAGCTCCTCTTCGCCATCTTTCCATAGCCTCACACCCCACAACAACAAGGCTACAAAATCATGCAAAAAAATAGCTCCACTCTCCATGTCTTCCATTAAAGGTAGAAACCCTTGTGCTACAACAAGATCCATAATAAGCATCATCATCTTGAACAACATGTTCTTCTCTAGTGTTTAAATGCATTGTACAAACCCTAGCACCATGAGAGAAAACCCTAGCTTCACACAAAATCAATTTCTCCATGAACATCGAAGACATCTCTCTTTGTCTATGTCTTCTCCTAAGGTTTCTTCATGAACCCTAACATCTAGCTAGAAGGGTTCCCTCATAAACTCTAGTGTCTTGCTTCCTAGAAGACTTCTCTCTCTCTCTAAGGGTTTCATCATGAACCCTAATGTCTTGCTCCTTACAAGACATCTCTAAGACAAGTACAAAGAATATATTACAATGATGATAATTATATAACAACTCTTTCTCAATTTATATAAAGAGTAGGTGAGGGAGGCTAATATAAAACAAGGACATAAGTACATACAAGTAACCAACAAGGAAACCCCAAATAGATTGCTCTAAATAAAATGATGTACATGTGTCAAACTATGGTTTATCCAACCTCCAAAGTGAAACTCTCTACAAGCATGATCTTCCTTGGGCTCAACGCCCCTATAACACCTCGGTTTTGACTCCATGGTATTGAATTGCATATGATGTAAATATTTTTATTTGATCATGGTGTGGAGCCCAAGGCAAAGGCCACACCCTAGATTTAGTGTCTTATGTATCGACGATTAAAATCGATGCCGACGGTTTATGTGCTAGCCAGGCACGATATGCTTGAGACATCATGTAAAATGCAAATTAATAAAAATACCACAACTAGCTATGCGTCACAACATTAAAGAGATGGGGGCATGATTTCACAAGGAATAGGGAGGGGGAATTAATTAAACCCTTGGGCCATGGGGAAAAGCCAAATGTCTAAGGGAAAAACCCACAAAGTGGTCAACTACCCTTTTTGTCTTTTGTGCCCAGTCATTAGAAGTGGTTGGGGAATTTTTTGTCTTGGGATGGGAAATGTATAGAGGTCAAATTCGAATTTGGGAGGTCACCAATTTTTGAAAAGTGTGTTTTTTACTTGTGGGGCAAGTAAAAACTTGGGAAGGCATGCCCAAGCCGTTATGCACCTATGCCTTTCATTTCCTCACCCATTTTGACTCACGTGGGCTCTCTCACACAGCAGGAAGGGAGCTGAGCTTTCCCCTTCACAATTTTGCAGTTTTCCCATGTTTCTTAATGGTTGGGGAAGTCGTTTTTGTGATGTTGAGTGCCTATGCAGGAGAGATTCACGTTTCAGTGTTTTGTTGCGGGGCGTTTTTGTCTCCCTCACGATTTGGGTTGTTTTCTTCATTTTCCTAGGATCGGAATTTGTTTTCTGTGTTGTTGGGCGAATGGGAAGGAACGAGCCACGATTTTGGGGTTTGAGGTGGTCGTTTTTCCTCTGTGAGCAAGCTGGGAGCTTCCCTCACATTTTTTTGCATTTTCCTCACTTTCTCCAAGTTGGGAAATCCGTTTTGTTGTTGTTGTGTGAATGGCTTGAGGAGATTCACGATCCATGGGTTTGGGGAGGTTGTTTTTGCTCATGTGGTGCCATAGACATTTTCCTGAATTCAGATCTACAATCTGAGGGTTTGTAGAGGTCATTTTGCCTCAGTAGAGCCATTGAACGTTTTGATGGAATCGTATTGTTCACTCAAGGTGTTTTTCCCCCAATTTGCCATTTTTGTTTTTTGGCTTCCCAAGACGTTTGGCCTTACCCAACAAAGGTATATTGTTGTTGGGTGCATCCTTGTGATGGCTTGGCAAAGTAAGTCCAAGGAACTGTCTGTTAATTGGATGACCATGTGTTGATGTATCGTTTGGCTTGGATGAATAAGTCTAAGGACCCCTCCATGTTATTGGCTTGTTTCCTTACAATTTGTGAAACCTAATGGTGTGTTGGCTTGACTGTGAACGTATGGATTTGGGCTATGTGTGAGCCTATTGTTTCCTAGTGCCTTTTGGAATCATGCCCAACTTGGGAGTGGCAATGATGCTGAGAGATTGATGAGCACACTGGCCTATGGTTGGGTGGAACGTTGCAGCGACGTAGCTAGTTGCGGGCTAGCTTCTTTTCAAGATAAGTATTTTTTTGTATTTTATTTCCGCAACTGTATTTGTTTTATGAATTACTATGAACATGTTGTATGCTTGAATGAATGTTTTGCTTCCACTGTAGATTGCATTATGCATCTGTGTATGTTTTTAATTCAATGCATTTTTATGTTGATGTTCATGGGGCTAGATTGCCCATTTTGATAGCAGCAACAGCCTAGTCACGTCCTCTCCATTGTCGGTATGAGGGGTGGGGATGTGACAACCCCCACATCTATAAGATGGTGCACTCTCTAACAAGTTACTCACCTTATGCAACCTCTTCCATAGTGGTCCGCTATCTAATTGTCCTCATGCAATGCATTCCACCTCTAACTATGTACCACATGTCCTCTCATGTCTCGAATGCTACTCTTATGCATGCTAGTGTGGTAATAAATATCCATTGCTCCTCATCAACATATATGTCTAGGTCCATCACCAACCTCCATGAAGTATTCTCTTCAACCTAAGAATTTTCAAGTCAAGTGTCCAACCTCCATGGTATATATCACAAGGACTTGAGCTCTAATGGTTTAGTGTCATCCTTTAAGTATTCATCACTCTCGATCAATTAGCAACCTCCTAGGTAAGGATGTCGTGCCAACACTTAATTAAGGCCAATCATCCACCCAAATAGAACCATTTTTTTTCCATGAAGCATCTGCAAGGGTCTAGGATACATAACACTTTCCCAGCAACTTGAAACGCTTTTGAAGGAACCCTAAAAGCTAACAACTTCAACAACAATAAACCGATCTTTAGAGTTATCAATGCAGCATAACAAAACCATTAACCATTGAATTTATAACACCCCCCTAAGTTGTTGTTCTGTACTATCGAAGTTGGTATCAACCATGAAGGTGAATCATATAGATATCTAAAAATAGTTGGATATTGTGATCATGTTTTTTCTTCCATTATAGAGATTATACCTATAAAGTTTGTTTAAATAGTTCATCAACCTAGACGCTAATTTTTCTATAAATACGTTGAAGGAATATTTTTTAAAATCCTTGTTTTTCTAAATTTTGGAGTGAGGGTCAAATTTTGAAGATTACTTTCAACATTGCTCCATTTGATGGCTAGCTTTGAGTCTCCTAGCATCATTAGCATCCACAAAGAGTTCATNTTCCCTTCTCCTAATGCAAATTAAATCCTTGGGGACACACACACACAAATATATATATATATATATATATATATATATATATATATAGAGAGAGAGAGAGAGAGAGAGAGAGAGAGAGAATTGAGGGATAAACCTGACAAGTTGATTTGGAATAAGAATATGGTGGGGCACACTTACACTACAAAACTTGGATATGAATTATTGTTGGATGAGGAGGGTCGAGACACGGTTGAGAAAAGAGTTGGCGGTGGCCTACAATCTGGAAGGTAAGTGCTAAAAAAAATATATTCATGTGCCTTACGATGATGGATAATATCCCATCCTGAGATTACCTACAAAAAAAATGGGGCCTGCCATTTGTTACCTTTGTGGTAATGCAGGTGAAAGTGTCACAAATCTTTTCATTAATTATTCTTTTACTACTTAAATTTCGAAGGATTTGGAAAGGTGGAAGGATTGCAAGAGTGTGTGGCAAGGTGGATCAATTGAGGAAGGTTTTCACCCATGCTTTCAATGTTGGTATTTAAAGGACTTTCATGTTGTTCCATTCCTTGCTTTTTGGGGGATTTGGTTGACCCACAACTCTTGTATCTTTGAAGGTCATCATCTACAAACTTTCTAGGTATATTCTTCTTTAATTTCACTTGCTCAATTTTACAAGACTTGGGCTAGTGTTATAAGGGAGCGTGTGGTTTGAGAACTGGTTGTCGACAAATCATGCCCCTATTTTTATTTATGGAGCTTGTCAGGGGAAGAGCCACAATAGTGGAATAGGTGGAGTCTTATATATTCAAGATCGCCATTATATTCAATTCTCTACCATGTGGGATGCAACACCAATAATTGTGCAAAGTTGTTAGTGCTTCATGCACTATTGAGATTGGCATTACATTATCTCTCACTCTACATGTATATGATGACTCATTACTCGTGATAAATTGGTTGTTTGACCTATAGAGGATTCATGATATAACTATACATGCTTTAGTATTGGAATTAAAGAATATCTCATGTTACTTCACAAATTTGGATTTTACTCACATCCGCAGTGAACATAATATGTTGGCAGATGAACTCTCCCAGGAAGGACTATCCAAAGTCCTAGGATTACTCTTTCTCAAGGATTTCAATGATACTTCAACAATTACAAATAAATGGGGTTTTGATTAGATCCATACTCTTATATTATCATTTTTGTGGCTTTGAATAAATTTCATTTTAGAGTATTTTCAAGGAAGGTTGTCTATTTCTTATTAACTTTAGAGCCTTGGTGGACTGTAAAAATTTGAAACAATTATATGTGGGATGTACTGTAGAGAAAAAATATTTTTTATGAGGTAGATTAGAGAGGATATTTTGACAAACAATAGTGCCATATTGAATCTTAGAGGCGAGTGGGTCTTATTTCAACTATATATATGCTAACTCATATATTTGTATTTTGCATTTGCAATTGAAGAATACATTTTTCATTCTACTTTAAATAGAAAATACGTATTATTTATTTATTTGTTTCTACAAAAATAAAATACAAATAAAATTAGGTGTTATGAAGCCCCCCTCCTCTCTCTCTCTATATATATAATCAAAATTAACAATACGATGACAAGGAGTTAACAACACCTTTTTTTCTTCCTATTTATCTAGTTTTTTTTGCAAAAACATGAACAAGAAACAATTTGGACATTGAGAAGATTGCAATTGAGACCTATTTAACAACAAAAAATGTAATTTGAATTAGACACATTTTAGGATACAACTAAGGAATGCATTATGAATCATTATTTGGGATGGTTTGAAATATGCACAATGGGACACAATTACAACCACTATTTGAAATACAATTTTGGTGGCAATTTGGGTTACATTTGAGACTAAACTTTAGAATTTGAATGGTAGTGGCCTCTATTACTAGATGGTTACTAGCACAGTGACTCAAATTACCACCGTAATAATAACTAATTTGTGGTTTTTAATTAAAAAATGAAATGAAAAAATGCATTATTTTAGTGGCAATTTGGATAGTGATTTGTCCAAAATGTTGTAATATGATTTTTCTTATAAAGATGAAGTAAATCTTGATATGGAATTTGACAAAATTTCTAATGTAATAAATAAAGGCTCTAAATGTTTAGAAAAAACGATTAACAAAATATAACATAATCTTTATAATCATTAAAAAATTAAAAACATTATAATTATTTTTTTCTATAATAGTAAAAATATTGAAATCTAATAATACTTGATAACACCAACAGAGTTGAATGAGAAAATGATATGGATTTTGAAACAAATACTCTTACTAAAAACAATGCTTGTCAATATCCAAAACTGCGGGATATCAACTATTGGATTAAGAGTTGGATCAAATCTATTTGTTGATATCCCTACAGCTGTAGTTCATTAATTGTTGTTCTAATGGGTGGATATTGAACACCAAAAACAATGCTTGGTAGTTGGATCCTTTAACATCAACATAGTTGAATGAGAAAACAATATGAATGTTGAAACAAATACTCTTACTAAAAACAATGATTGTCAATATGCACCCCTGCGGGATATCAACCATTGGATTGAGAGTTGGATCAAATCTATCTATTGATATCTGGTAACACCCCGGTTTTGACCCCGTTTGCATTAAATGTATATGATGTATATATTGTAATTAATTGTGGTGTGGAGCTAAAGGAAAAAGCCCCACCATAGATTTATCGTTTTATGTTCCGGCGATTAAAATCATTGCCGAAGGTATATTCGTGCTAGCCGACACATTATAATTTTCGCATCATGTAAATATGCATTTTAATTAAAAATACCCACAACCAGCAATGTTAATGCAACCATAATGAAAAGGGCATGATTTTCCTAAGGATAGGGAGGGGGAATTATTTGACCTTTGGGGCCAATGGGGGAAAAGCCAAGTGTCAATGGATAAACCCATTTAGCTGTCACCCATCTTTTGTCTTACTCACCTTTCCTTGTCTCATTCAACTACCAAATTAAATCCTATGATACTAGTTGGGACAGTTATTGCATGGACAGTGGTGTGTGGCAGGACTATCAGTCCTTTCCCACACGCACACTCCACCAAGGAGCTCGTTTATCCTCACGTGGGCAGGAGGAGAGGGAATGACCCCATTCTTCCATTTTTTCCATTCTCATGCATGGATGACTATTTTTCTCTCCTCACGCACAGGTTTTGGAATTTTCCTCACACAGAGAACTGGGAGAGCTGCCTTACCCTCACGATTTTTCTATGTTCACTTTGCAGGTTTTGTGGGTCTATGTATATGAATCCATCTCCACGTTGAAAGTCTGTTACGTCTAATTCCTTTCCCAATCGGTCTGTGTCATTCCCGTTGTTTTCAGTGGAGGAATCATGGTTGATGTTTTCCCCACGAGTATGGGTTGTTGCTGAGTTGTTTTGGCCACGTTAGGGACAAGAACAACTCTGGGATTGTCTTGCTTGGTCTGAGCTGGGTATCACCATTTTGGCTGTAGTGATGTTTCCCCTTTTTCTTCCCCGGGGCTGAGAATTGCCCGATTTTGCTGTGTGTATGCAGTGGTTGGTCTTTGCACGGTTTTGGAGTGGGAATGAAGGTTTGGTCTGCTTGATAAACCTGGTGTGTTCGGGAGCCTCATAGACAGAGCTACAGGGATGGCTTTCTTCTCCACAGATGGCTTTCTTCTCCACACCCCCTGAATAGCACTGGAAGGGAAGTCAGGGCCTAAGGACTGTGTAGCAGAGAAGGGACTGATTCCTTGTGTTGGGTGTGTGTGGTGTCCTAGAAGTCAGGCTAGTTCTGGTGCAAGTGTCCTTAGCTCTTCAGTGAGCCCACCATCTTAGCAGTCAGCTTTTCCCAACTCCCTGATAGCCTGATAAATGCAACTGTTTTGGCTTGGATAAATTTTGTGGTATCCTTGGCTATGTGTGAGCCTGCTTAGTTTCCTTATTCCTTGTGGGAATCATGCCCAGCTCGGGGGTGGCATTGTTGCTAAGAGATTAAGGAGCACATTGGCCTATGGTTGGGTGGAATGTTGCAGCGACATAGCTGGTTGCGGGACGAGTTTGTTCATAAGATAAGTATTCTTGACTATCTCATCTCTGCAAATTGTATTTGTTGTTTAATGAAAATGATGAACATGTTAAATGCTTGAATGTATGGTTTCGCTTCTGCTGTATGGTAACAATGTATGCATGTTTTAGTTCAAAGCATTTAGTTTTTATGTGTATGTTCATGGGGCTAGTTGCCTGGGTAGATAGTGTTATGGTAGCATCCTCTTCGTCGGTCGGAGGGTCAGGGACGTTACATATCCCTGCAACTGCAGTTCATTAATTGTTGTGCTACTGGGTGGACATTGAACACCAAAAACAATGCTTGGTAGTTGGCTCCTTTAACACTAACACAATTGAACGAGAAAACAACACAAATGTTGAAACAAATACTCTTACTAAAAACAATGGTTGTCAATATCCACCCATGCGGGATTTCAACTGTTGGATTGAGAGTTGGATCAAATCTGTTGATATCTCTACAACTGCATTTCATTAATTGTTGTGCTACTAGGTGGATATTGAACACCAAAAACAATGCTTGGTAGTTGGTTGATTTCACACCAACACAGTTGAATGAAAAAACGGTATGAATGTTGAAACAAATACTCTTACTAAAAACAATGGTTGTCAAAATCCACCCCTGTGGTATATCAATAGTTGGATTAAGAACTTGATCAATTCTATCGATTGATATCCCTACAGCTGCCATTCATTAATTGTTGTGCTACTAGGTGGATATTGAACACCAAAAACAATGTTTGGTAGTTGACTCTTTTTCCTAAATAAATTTATAAATCTTAAATATATAATATTGATGTTAAAGTTAAAAATACTAACCTTTGGACTATAGTTAAGGCTTAGAGTGTGGTAACCATTGGAATTATTTTTTATATTGCTATCCATTTTCTTTAGAAATCTATAACATAGTATTATTTTTATGTCCCCGACGGGGGATATATATATATATATATAGCTCACGTCTATTAATTTGGCCAAAATAAATTCACAGTTAAAAAAATCTAATGTTTAACTTTATCAAAATTACAAAAATATTAAATTTGTTAATTTTTAAAAGTTCTGATTGGCTGTTGGGTCGATGACGTAGGGTTCGCAACCTAAGTCTCATGTGTTGGCGACCGCAATGACGGAAGCAGGTTTTAATGACTATGTAGATGTGTCGATTGCCTCCACCCATCCGCTGGATGCACGGATTAGTATCAATTACAGTCAAATTAATACATGGTCGGGAAATGTGCAGCATAATGTACCCATCGATTAGTATTCATTACAGGCATATTAATACATGGTCGAGAAATGTGCAACGTAATTCTGCCAGTTGGAGAAACCATCCTCCCTGCCCTGCCCGAGCAACGTCATCCAATACACAATTCAAGTCGTGCATATCAACTGCCAAGCGGCCATTCTATGCCCGAGTCTGTATACGAGGGAGTGGCATGACGATGAAGTGCTTATTATTACCAGGTCTTGTTTCTAGGACACAATCTTCATTTTCTTCTTCGTCGTTTGGTTGCTTGTTTCTCGCACACAGTCTTCCTTTTCTTCTTCAACCACTTCTTCTGATTCTTTGACTGAACCGATGGATGAAACCAAGGATGGGGCCTCCGCCCTTGCCTTCACTGGCGAAACTCCAGGCTTTGCCTCCTTTACTGGGTTTCCAACCGAAACTGAAATCGGCCATGCACCCAGAATATCCGCTGCTATTGGCTTTCAAACAGGGAGGAATGAGGGCACAGAAAGGACCTTGATCCACGCCAGGAAGCCTTGCTTCGTTGTTTGGTTGGTTGCTTTTCAACTACAGACTTAGAACGACGAGGAAGACCAGTTGCTTGCTTTCTCTTTACCTGCAGACTAAGAAGAGGGAAAGAAGGCCAGTGAGTGAAGCAGTCAGTAACTTCATTTACTGGCACGATGGAAGAAGTTGTGCGGTTACTGCAGGCGACTTTGATAGGCGTCCAGTTTGGCCTTGCAGTATCGTCCAGAGAAATTGTAAGTGGACACACGAAATAGAGAAGAATAATGGGCAATCGTGTCCTTGTTTAAAGCAATTATGAGGCAAATAATCTACTTTAACTCAGTTAAAACTCATTTCATGCCAATTCAGTTGGAAACCACCTTTGAACTCTAAATGTAAAGAATGTGTATGTATACTATTCAAGTTAAACAAAATATAGCACTCGTTTTACTTTTTTTTGGTTGGGAGTACACTTTTAACTAGTTATCAGCCTTAACGACTCTCTCATCCTTGGTAATGAGCTTATAATTTTCTTGTTCTGAGCATTGAAGATTCTTGACAAAACCTGAGGTGGGGTTTGGCTGGGGTGGCGTGGGATGAAGAGGATTTAATAAACTTGTTTGAGCAATTCATGAGCTGAACTATTTTCTTGGAAAAGTTATCACCCAATGGCTAAATAGTTGACATTGTACGGAAAGGGCTCTTTTGTTGAAAGACGGAAACCATGCATAATCCATGGTCATTTTCCCCAAATTAGCATTATGCAGAGAATTGCTAATTCAAGAGAATTACCAATTCAAGAGAATTGCTAATTCAACAGAATTACCAATTCCACAGTAACTCTAAAATTCACGGTTATTGTAACTTCTCCTGAAGTTTCCTAGAAATTTAAATTTCTGAACGTCATCTTCATCTTCTCGGTTGTTGAAATAGGACCAACCTTGCTTGTTGCAGGACTAATGTGAAGGATGGTAATTCCATTGTCATAGATAGTTTATCTACAATACGTGTTTTTTTTTCCATAAAGGCAGTGAATTCCACACAGGGGGCTTCACTTGTTGACCAATATCCTATCATGTTAGTTCATATTGTGGGTTTTAAAATTATAAAAAATTGAACCAATATATTGTAGATATTGGGGGGATGAGGGGTTTAAGGTGGGGTTGGGTAGGGTGGTTTATAAAGATTGAGGTATAAAAGGGGGTGGGGAGGAGGTTTTAAGTATTGGGAGGGGGTTTCAACAAAAAGATTTTGGGTCAATATCTCTCGAAATTAAGGGTATTCTTTAATATCCCACGATCGCATGTGCTATGTAAGAGGTTCACTAAGTGAAGTCCCTGTGGAATTCCAATAGTTGGTATTAACTTCTACTTTTACAATAATATGCTTAGAGTTATTTATTGAGAAAGTTTAAACGCTCATGGGAGGATTCCTTAATTGGAAGCCATGCTTTAAATGATAAAGTATGGTGCCTGCATTGTCGTAGATAGTTTTGACTACAATAAGCTTTTTTATTAAGATACTTTAGACTACAACTGTAATTTGTACTCTGTAAATTAGTTTAAAATGGACCTTGAGCTTACGTACTGAATGCTTAGAGGAAGTCCAGTTGTAGTTTGTTGGAGGAGGCCCAGTTGTAGTTTGTTGGAGGAAGAAACGGAAGGCCTTAGGCCTTTAATCTCTGCAAACCTAGTCGCCTAGCAATTGACATGTTATTTGGCTATCAATGAGCGTTAAAGTGTGTCATAGACTGGGATGCTGAAGAAGAGCAGGGAGATGCTCACAAAGTCTCAAGTATCAATCTAGATGAGAAATATATTAATCTCCACCCCACCATTACACTACACATTTCCCTACCATGTATGTTAAGGTTTTTGTAAAAATAACAATAGCGCAATCAACAGATGGGTGCATGCATTTGACACTTGTACACTTATTTTATGGCCTCGAGCCCTTAAAATCTTACATCTTGCCTACAATTCTGCCATGTTTTCTGTCAACCTAGCATTACGTGCCACTATCACCCTATGACACAGTGACCTATTGTTTAAAATATTTTTAAACTATTTGGAAAGGAAGGCACTGGATACTTATGTTCCTTTAACAGAGAAAAGTTATCCCTCGGATATTTTTAATTAGGTTGGCTGCATATGCTTTGCTATTGGCGGGTTAAACTCTGAACTTAACATTGAAGAGACGAGTGTAGCTGAGGGATTATGCTTTGAAATTGGAAGGTTAACTGAAAGTGAAGTGATAGTGAAAGAAAATATGTAGCTGGGGTAGTATGTTTTTATGGACATATACAGATTGTTGTTTATGTAAATGATAATTCAAAAGTTCTTTAAAAATAACTTCTGCAATACTTTCTTTATTACCAAATACAACAATGACATTATAATTTAAAACAAACTAGTGCTTTCTCCACATTTATATTCATGTATATCAAAATATTTAAACATTTTAATGTAAAATAAATTTACAAAAGTAAAAGAAAAAACTACCATATTAAAGATACAAGTTTAAAAAAATGGTTTCAAATACTCAAGATACCATATTGAAGTAAGAAAAAAAAAATATATCACCTTTTCTTATGAGTGGTTTTTGGAATCTCTTCTCCAACTCAAGGATCTAATTTTAAGTAAATAACTTTGTTAAGAAAAGAAAAAGTGCATATTTATTTTTAGTAGTGGTGTTCTTATTTGTTTTTATTTTGGATTTTTATGGTAAAATTTAACTTATAGGTATTTTTAAAAATATTTGTTCATTTTCATTTTTTTAATTTTTATTTTTCCCCAAGTTTAATAGAGTAATTTTTTTTCACTCTAAAAATCATTAAATTATTATATAAAGTGTATAAAATCCTTTTAAATTAAAATGTTTGTAGAGTTAAAAACCTAAATAATTATTTTCATATATGTTTTACATATGTTTTAGATAGGTTGAGTTTAGCTATGGTTTTTATCAATAATACTGTAGCCAAAATTGAATTTTAGTGGAGTTGAAATTGTAGAATTTAAAAGTGAACTTAGAATTCAGATAGTGTGTTTTAATTGATTGAATTGGTTTTATGTTCTTATGTTCTCAAAATCTAATATGTTTGAATATCCATAATTGATTATATATGCCAAGATGTTTATGGTTTAAAGTTTGTTGAGATTTTTGAAAATGAAAATGATAAGAATCCCTTGATAAGATCACCAAATGTATTCTTATTAAAAATATATATGATATGAAATTTTGTTAGCTAAAAATTGTTATGGACTTACACAATTTGTTTTCATAATTTACTAGTTATTCATTTTAAAAACAACTAGTCCATTTCAAATCTATTATTGTTTTAATAATTTTGCATTGATTAAATAGGAAAGATCCTAATAAATTATACAATCTAAAAATCAAACTAAGTTAATGGCATGCCAACAAATTAATACCAAGTTAATAACATTAAATGGACTTGAGCACAATTTGTTTTCATAGATTTATTCATTTTAAAAACAACTAATCACTTCAAATCCATTATTATACAATAGAAAAGTCAAACCAAGTTAATAGCATGTCAACAAGTTAGCGAGGCCTAACACAATTTTGTTTTAATAACTTGCCAGTTATTCAATTTCGTAATAAGCAATCATTTCAAACATATTATTATTTGAATCATTTTTCAATGTTTTCATTAATTGAATAGTAAACATGTAGGAAGCTATGCAATTGAAAAATCAATTTAAAGTTGGTGATATGTCAACAAGTTAACTATATCATGAATGTTTATGTATAATATGAAATTTTATCAACTATCCACTTATATGAACTCAACTAAAACAATTTGTTTTCATAACTTGCTAGTTATTCACTTTAAGAATACTTTAAATGTATTATTATCTTAATACCTTTCCATTACATAGATAGCAAATTAGTATTATTTTCATAACTAATTATTATGAAAAAACTTTAAATGTATTATTATCTTAATAACTTTCCATTACATAGATAGCAAATTAATATTATTTTCACAACTAGTCATTATGAAAAAAGGGTAAATTGTTTTGGTTAAATGTTCTCCCTCAAAATCATTAATTTTATTTATATGGAAACTATTGAAATTATAATAATATCAAACTATTAAAATTAATGATATTGTGATATGTCACAAAATTGTTATTCTAATATTATAAATACCAAATTTTATATGGAATGAAAACAAAAATCTAAATCTAAATTTATTTTGTAGCATAGATTTAAACAATTATTTACTTTGCTTGTCTTGGTAAAATATGATCTATACATTTGTAGTCTTTTGTGAATCAATCTAAAGTATATTGAAGTGTTCAATTATTGCATGACTTAATTTTCTTGAACATTTCATAGATCAATATTAATTGAGAAATAACTTAATACATTACATGAAAAAATGATTTCATTTACCTTTTACACTAGCAACCAAGTTCAAACATGTTTTTTGGTATTATAGCAATATCTATTGACAATATGTCCAAACAGACTTTTCGATCTAAATTCTTATTGCACAAACTTTCATCTGATTACAATACCTATCAACAATGTCAGGGACATTGCCACTTATGACTCTTGTTTTTATATGGCTATCCATTTTCTTTAAAAACCTATAACATGGAGTTATTTTTTATATAGTTATCTATTTTTCTTAAAATTTGAAAATTTTATACACATACTTTTATCGAATACCTCTGTACTTTTGATACCTATGACGAGAGTTCGACTACGTGTCATTAAACAATGGATAACAGTTTTAGCATTTCAAGAACATGAAGTGTATTTTTGTGAGATGCACATAGTAGATTGTTTCTTATCAAGCTCCACAATCAAATAATGTTATGAAAACCTTGGTTAAGTTTTTTGAAATCCGTGAGACTAGCTCTGCACATTAAAATCTAATTCATGCTGGCTTATTCACAATTCTTCTCGCTTCCTTATCCACTAAGCTAGCGTTGGTTTATTCACAACTCAGCCCTGCCTTATACCATAACTCCTCCGCGATGCCTTATGTTTTAACTTGAAGATGGATTATAAGCACATCAACCAAGCTCCCTTCCAAGGAGTAAACTTTCTACCCGATCATTTGTACCGATCGGACAACCAGCAACGTCGGATGTGACAGCTCACGCTAGTCAAGTCGTCCGATCGGTGCAAATGGTCGGGTAGAAAGTTTACTCCTCAAGTAAATGTACCATTTGGTTGAAAATATAAAGGACACCTCGTAAGATATAGGTAATCCAAAGTACACTATTTTAATAAAGGTATGAGTCACATACGTGCGGATACTTTAATTCAATACATTGTTACATCTTAAATCAAATTGCAGTCTCTCCTTCATCATGTCACACAACTTTCCCATTGTGAACAAAGAATGGATTTAAGCTATATGCTTGTGCTTATATCTTACATGTGTAAATAATGATGATAACCAATTTTCCAAAAAGATAGGAATTGGTATTTTTTGAGTTCAACAAGTTGATTTTTTCTTGGTTTATGAATTTAGTATTATTTAGTTTTTGTATTTAGTGTTTTTGTTGTTTTAAGGCAACAAAAATTAGAGTGGACAATTGTATATGGCTATGTGTAAGTTCATAGAGACAATAGATGATATTGAAGAGTTTATGTGAATCCAGAAGAAAAGAATAGCTATATGTTGTTGCAAAGAAGATTGTAATCTCCATCTTTGAATAACAAGAAGACCGATACACTTGTTTTGTGGATGTTTCTATCTCGATGGTTTTACCACGTTAAATGTATGTGTTCATTATTTTGTGTTTGTCATTATTCTTTGTTTATTTTCTCTTATCTCTGTATTGTTTAAGCTTTTGTTATAACAAGTGGTATCAGAGTCGAGTTACTAGAGATCAAGGCAAAGAAGTGAATCATAATACAAGATTGAATATGGTTGCTTGAGAAAATGGCCAAGGTACAAAGTGTGACGTTTGAGGTGGAGAAGTTCAACAGGAGATCAATTTTGAGTTATGGAAACTCAAGATAAAAAATATGCTTGTGTAACAAGGGCTGCAAAAATCCCCGTTGGGAAAATAAAAAAGGCCAGTGAACATGTTGAATGAAGACTGGGAGGATTTAGATTTGAGAGCCCTTAGTGCCATTCGACTGTGTTTAGCAGATGATGTCTTGTTTAACATTGTTGAAGAAGATTTGGTAACATGCTTATGGGTTAAATTAGAAAGCATGTATATGACCAAGTCCTTGATCAACATAATCTTTCTGAAGAGGAAGCTATATACCTTGAGAATGACTAATGGTTCGAAGATCCATGATCATCTAAATACCTTCAATGATCTGGTTTGTCAGTTAATTTGTGTGGATGCAAAGCTTGATGATGGAAGAGAAGGCAATAGCCTTGTTGTGTACGCTACATGATTCATGGAATCATCTTATTACATCTATGTCATTTAGTAATCTAAAGTCCTTTGATTATGACACTATTGTTGGATCCTTGTTATTAGAAGAGAAATAAAGGAAGAATAATCAAGAAACTTCTTCATCAGTAGCAGTAGCAACTAGAGGTCGATCAAGTGAACGAGAGCAAAGTTCAAAACATACATCCAAGTTGAAGTCAAAAGCAAAGAAGGTTAAGCTTAGGTGTTGGTTTTGCAACAAATCAGGTCATCTAAAAAATATTTTTGGAAGCGAAAATAATCTAAGGAGGATTCATCCCAAGATCATTCCACAAAGGAAACAAACGTAGCATAAGCAAGTCCACAAATGGTTGATGAGCTACTTTCTATTTCTAATGACCACTAACATCAAAATAATTGGTTATTGGTTTAAGGTGCCTCTCACCATATGTGTCTTCACATAAGTTGGTTTTCATTGTATCAATCAATTTATGAAGGGGTTGTTTATATGAAAAATGATATTTTATGTAAAATTCTCAGAATCAAAAGCGTTAAAATCAGGATGTATGATGGCTCTGTGAAAACATTGACCGAGGTCAGGCATGTTCCTAAACTATGAAAGAATATGATATCTATAGGAGTTTTGGATGTTGTTGGCTACAAGCTTGCGGTTCAAGGTGGATTTATGAAGGTGTCCAAGGGAATCTTAGTGATCATGAACGCAATAAGGGTCGGGAACCTGTACAAACTAGAAGGGATTTCTAAGGTAAGTCAAGTAGCGGTTATGTCTGAAGTTGCAAGTGACCCTGCTCGTCTATGGCACCAGCTCTTGGGACATATGAGCAAGAAGGGACTGAAGGTACTTATGGATCGTAAGTTACTCCCTAGTATAACATTTCCGAATTTTAATTTCTACAAGAACTCTGTGTTTGGTAAATAAGCTAGGCAGACGTTTAAAACAAGAATGCATGTTAGCAAAGGCACCCTATATTACATTCACTTTGATGTTTGGGGTCCTTCCCCTACAGTTTCCTATGGAGGATTGTCATACTTTGTGACATTTATAGATGATTATTCCAAGAAGGTTTGAATCTATTTACTAAAGAGAAAAGTTGTTGCCTTTAATGTATTTAAGCAATTTAGGGCTTTGGTTGAAAAGAGCACAAGTAGGACAATTAAGTTCTTAAGGACTGGTAATGGAGGTGAATTCACATCTAAGGAGTTTGAGAATTATTGAAAGGAATATGGGATCCAAAGGCATAAAACTACAATCTATACTCCGCAACAAAACGGTGTTGTTGAACGCAAGAACATGACTCTTCCAGGGAGAGAAAGGTGTAGGCTCAGTAATGCCAAGTTGTAGCAAGAATTGTGGGCAAAGGCAATTCTTACAACATGCTATATGGTAAGTTGATCACCATCAACTGCAATAGATTGTAAGATTCCTGAAGAGCTATGGACATGACACCCTTGTGATTATTCGAATCTTAAGGTTTTGAGTTGTGATGCTTATGCTCTGAGTTACAAACAGTCAGCATTCTAAGTTAGCTTTGAAATCAAAGAAGTATGTCTTTGTTGGATATGGTGATGGTGTTAAGGGTTACAGATTTTGGGATCCTACTGCCCACAAAATCATCATTAATAGAGATGTTGTATTTGATGAAATGCCACTCATGAAGTCATATTTGGAAGGTGGTGAAATGAAATAGGAAGAAGAACCACATATTCAACAAATTCAGTTGCAGACTTAGTGATCTATAAGAGAGGAGGATCATTAAGTTGTTCATGAAGATGCTCCCGGAGAATGATATGTAGAGACAAAAAATTTCCAAGAAATTGAGGAATTGTCACAACCATCTTTGTGAAAGTCTACATGGGTCATAACTTTTCTAGAAAGGTATGATGATTTTGTTGCATCTATTGCTTTCACTACTAATGATGGAGAAGTTAGTTGTTATCAGGAAGCAATGAAGGTGTTTGAACGTGCTAAGTGGAAATTAGCAATGAAAGAAGAAATGAATGCCTTGGAAAAGAATAAAACATGGGACCTAGTGGAACTTCCAAAGGACATAAAAGTTGTTGGTTGCAAGTGGGCTACAAGATGAAGAAAGATGTTGGTAACAAGGTTGAAAAACACAAAGCAAGACTTGTAGCAAAAGGGTACTCTCAGAATGAAGGTATTGATTTCTAAGAAATATTTTCACCAGTCATTAAGCTTGTTTCTATTCGGTTAGTGTTAGCACTGGTTGCTTTACTTGATCTTGATTTAGAGCAACTAGATGTTAAAACTGCATTTCTACATGGAGATTTGAACGAGGGCATTTACATGGAACAACCATAAGGGTTTGTTCAAAATCAGAAAGGCATATTGG
This sequence comes from Pseudotsuga menziesii, assembly GCA_001517045.1. Taxonomy (NCBI): domain Eukaryota; kingdom Viridiplantae; phylum Streptophyta; class Pinopsida; order Pinales; family Pinaceae; genus Pseudotsuga; species Pseudotsuga menziesii. The sequence continues at coordinate 518,734 of LPNX010836949.1, read as the reverse complement.
TTAGCAAGCTTAGAAAGTCATTGTATGGCTGGAAGCAGTCTCCCAAGCAGTGGTACAAGAAGTTTGGTTCCTTCACAGCGAGCCAAAATTTTACCAAAAGTGAGTATGATCATTGTGTTTACTTTAAAAGGTTGGAAAATGGCATGTTTATTATCTTGGTGTTATATGTTGATGATATGCTCATTGCAAGCAAGAGAATGGTTGAGATTAATAGATTGAAGGTTCAACTGGCTAGGACGTTTGATATGAAGGATCTAGGAAAAACAAAACTAATCTTAGGCATGGAGATACTCAGAGACAGAAAAATAGATAAGTTGTGGTTATCACAAGAGAAGTATACGGAAAAAATACTTCAAAGGTTCGGTATGGATAAAGTGAAATCAGTTAACATCACTTTGTCTTCTCATTATAATCTTTATTCGGGTGTGTGTCCTCGTAATGATGAAGAAAAGAAGTATATATATCGTGTACCATATGCTAATGTAGTAGGAAGTCTGATGTATTTGATGGTTTGTACTAGACCAAACATTTCATTTGAGGTTGGTGTTGTCAGTAGATACATGGAAAATCTAGGAAAAGAGCATTGGGAAGCAATGAAGTGGGTGCTTAGGTACCTCATAGGTACAAACAATTATTCAGTATCACCTTTGACGGTTCAAGTGATGAATTTTGCGGTTATGTTGATTCGGATTTTACAGGTGACTTGGAAAAGAGAAGATCCACTTCAGGCTATGCCTTTACTCTTGTAGGTGGTCCTATAAGTTGGATGTCAAAGCTACAAGAGCTTGTTGCTTTATCCACTATAGAGGAAGAATATGTATCCGCCTCACATGCTTGCAAAGAGGCAATTTGGTTGAAAGGTTTGCTTGGTGAGTTTGGAAGGATACAGAATAAGGTAAAAAATTTCCGTGACAATCAAAGTGTTATTCATTTGGCTAAAAATCCAGCTTATCATAGTAAAACAAAACAAATTTCTATCAAGTATCATTTTGTAAGATAGGTTATTGATGAAGGTGGAGTACTTCTTGAAAAGGTCCACACACAAAAGAATTGTGAAGACATGTTCATGAAACCAGTCACATTAGAGAAGCTGTGGTGGTGCATAGCTTCTCTTGGCTTGCAAAAAAGGTGATGAAAGAGAAAGAGAAAGGTATCAGGTAAATTGTTGTCAAGGTGGAGATTGTAGATAATGATGACAACCAATTCCCAAAAAGATAGGAGTTGGAATTTTTTCGAGTTTAGCAACAACTGATTTTTTCCTGGTTTATGGATTTAACATTATCCAGTTTTTTGTATTTTGATTTTTTGTTGCTTTAAGGAAACAAAAATTAGAATGGACAATTGTATATGGCTATGTGTAAGTCCATAAAGGCAATAGATGATATTGAAGAGTTGATGTGAATCCAAAAGAGAAGAATAGCTATATGTTGCTACAAAGAATATTTCAATCTCCATCTTTGAATAACAAGAAGACCGATGCACTTGCTTTGTGGATGTTTCCCTCTTGAGGGTTTTACCACGTTAAATATCTATTTTCATTATTATGTGTTTGTCATTATTCTCTGTTTATTTTGTCTGATCTTTGTATTGTTTAAGATTTTGCTATAACAACAGGTTCTTATCAAGGAAAAGAAAACAATTTAGTACAATGGTATCCAATCACTACATGAAAGAGACAAAGGCTTTGGTACCGACTTTACATGGGTTTACCAACTTAAAGTGGAAAATTCACACAAGGAGGAAACAATGACAATGCAAATGCATTTTAATGTATCCAATAACATTGACTTCTGCTCGATCTACAACAACTCCACATAAGCTCTCTTTCTATATGAAAGGATATTTGGTGAATATATAGTTCTTTATGGATTTGGAGCGTCTTGATTTCCTCCCATTTCTCCTTTGGATTGTTGAGCTAGTGCACACAGCAGTGTACTGAATATGAATGAGAAAACACAACAAATATAACAAATCCAATCAAACTGAAAACTTCAAATTCCGTATAACAAGTTAGCTTAGTCTACTATGATTAATATTGTTGCCTATTTGAGCAGTTCAATGTCACCAACCTCTACCAACTTTATAACCTCATTTCCAAAACCTTACAAAGTTATGGATTGAAAGGATGTTTGTAAAGGTTTTTGTTTGTTTGTTTGCCCAATTAGCCTAACAACTTAATAACCATGTTTATTGGATTTGAACCTAATTTACAAGGGCTCTATACACCTAGTAAAATTTGGCTTTTGATTATTCCTTACACCATTCATCATGTTGACGTGAACATTTCTTGTGCCTCTATTTGCGGCAACAAAAAAGTTAAGAATTGCTAAGACTTTTTCTTAATTATCTGCAGGTGCTCAGAATTCACGGCCTATCAGGCGCATACATGTAAAAGTATATTCCTTCGCATGATCTTGATCTCCAATATTTTCTTTGCATTTGAGCAACAAGATTCTGCCAAAATAGATGAATATATTTGTTTTCAGTTAAATTTAAAAGATCTTCGTAAGTTAAAACTCAAATTGTATTCATTTGAGTCTTAGTTGAAAAAATATAAATAAATAAAATGACCATGAGTGGTAATATGACAGGTCGAACAAAGCCCTCATATCAATTTGGAATTGTAACATTCCACTGAGGGATATCTTTTTTAATTGGATGCACCTCTCCAATAGCATTAATACTTTGGATAATATGGAAAAAGGGCTGGATCAGTCCTAACTGGTGCTGCTTGTGTAAGAAGGCAGCAGAGTTAGTAAATCACCTCTTTACAGATTGTTTATTCACACTTAGTATTATTTATCGACTCAGTTTGATTTTGCAATGTTCGATTGTGTGGAATGAGGCCACATACCTTCAGGATCTTGACCCTTGGTTTAGTTCCGAAAAGCAGTTGATCAATCTTCCTCTCCTGTGGACTTGGAAAATCTGGCTCACTAGAAACAGAACTATATTTGAGGATCACAGGAGTGATATAAACTTTACTACACAGAACATTTTGGATCAGCACAATTCACATCCTGTGGCTGCTTCACTGAGACTCAGAAGAAGGAACTTATCTATTGCCTCGAGATTTGATTATCCTACAGGATGTTTTGATACAGCATCAACAAAGTTGAGGGGGGGGGGGTATTGGTGTATACCTACTTATCAATCAGCAAATACAAGGGGGGGTATTGGTGTATACCTACTTATCAATTAGCAAAGTCGAGGGGGGGTATTGGTGTATACCTACTTATCAACTTATCAACCAGGACCACTTCTTCTCTCTAAAGATGGGCTATGGTCAGAGCTCAAATACTAGAGCAGAGCTCCTTGATATTTTGGCTCTCTTGGGTTTTGAAAAAATTATTGGCTTACCTTATCTTCACATCAGAGGTGACTCCTCAGCCATTATAAATTGGTTCACTGGTAGAGCAGACCTCTCGGCTCTCAATTTAGATGGTTGGTGCAAGAATATTAGAGATCTAGAATCTTCCTTTCTCTTCCTTGAGTCTTGTCACGTGTACAGAGAATTCAATGGGAAGGTGGATGCCTTATCCAAGGATGCACTAGCTTTGGCTTCAAGCCTTTTACTATTTTCAGAATTCACTGCGGGTGAATGTAGTGGAAATGGTTCATTACAGCTATACTAGTTTATTATTGGTTTACTGTTCAATACATCTTTGATGCATATGAGTATGTCAAGTAATTTATTGATATTTTTAGTGTTGTGAGAGGGACTAGTTATCTCCCCTTTGATGATATTCCCAGTAGTGCATCCTTGGATCATTCATTTGATCTTTCAATTGTATCCTCTGTTTCATGAAGGTCTTCGGATGAGTCTCTTTTTTACTCTTATTTGATCTCTGTAATCTTTTGAAGTATGACTTGTATCCTTCTATGTGATCAGCTTGTAATGGTTGGCCTAAAGATTCCTTAGCTATTGTTGATAGACTCCCTAGATACTGCTGAAGACTTGCCTCTGTGCTTTTGACATTGATTACTGATGTAACCAAGTTATCTTTGATTCATATGAATGACAAGGAACTGATATGTTCTTCTGAAAAATAATGAAGGAAATATAATATTATTATTTTAGTTAAGTTAAAATGCATTCATTTTTAGACTTAAAGAAATATACATAAAATAATTTATAGAAATAAAAATTTATTTTTAAATGATTTGTTTTCCTATTGATTTAAACAACTAAAGAGAGTTTGATATATAAAATAATAATTACTTTAAAACTTTGACATTGTGTATATCTTGATTTTCTTCAATAACAATAATGATAATTTGATTTATGAAATCATATTAAATTTATGTATATTTTTTATTAAAAAAAATAATATTAGTTTAATTTATGAAATTGTCCCAAACATATGTGGCTTTTTTATATGTCAATTTAAAGTTATTTTACTCGATTTTGAAATGCAAGTGGTATACCAAGAAAGTAGAATATTTATTTTCTAATTTAATTATAAATTAATTGTTATATACCAAAATTTTAAAATATTACCAGCATAGATTTATCTTAAACACAGATCTATTAAGTACTAAGAGGGATCCAATTTATCAAGGTGTAATTTTTTTAAAGTGTACAAAAAATTAAGATAAAAAAATTACAATCCATCTCTGCTCTGAATAGATCCGCATTTAAGATAGGTCTATGTTGGTTTTCATTTAATTTATTTTATGATTAACATTAAAAGTTTTAATTTGTTTATGTTAATTAGCCGACATGATTTTTTTTAATTGTTTTTTATTTTTGGGTAGTTATGTTACCTAACATAACGTAACAACATCTTCCCCATATTAAGCTGAGAGCGTCTCGCTTCTCTCACTGCAATAAACACCAACCTAGATCCAAATCCTAGGCTCTATCAAGTGCCGAGAGGGATCAAATATCTCGAGGTGAAAACCTCTCCTTGAATAGCTCCTTGTGTGCAATACCTGAGAAGAGGTTTGCACATTGGGATATTTGATCCCTCTTGACTCTTGATAGAGACTAGAATTTGGATCTAGGATGGTTCCAGTCGTGGGCGGTGACACAAAACTGGAGTTTGATCAACATTGAAAGGAACATGTGAAGTTGAAAACATAGATACCTGAGAAGAGGTTTGCACCTCGGGATATTTGATCCCTCTCGACACTTGATAGAGCCTAGGATTTGGATCTAGGCTAGTTCCAGTCGTGGGCGGTGACACAAAACTAGAGTTTGATTAACATTAAAAGGAACATGTTAAGTTGAAAACATAGATACAATAATGAGAATTATCATAATGTAAGTAATAAGTATTAAGGATTGAGTAAATTGTTAAACTAGAAAATAGAGACAATAATTTTGTAAAGATCAAATAAATGAAAATATGGTTCACGTCGTGATCATTCTGTATCTATCTTCTTCATCTTTTCTTATCTTCACACCTAGTAGTTTTAACATCTTCTCATATCGATCATATGAGAATGGAGGTTGAAATCATAGAGCTTCCAATGAAGTGTAGAATGAAGTGCTGATGAGGATATGTTGAAAGTTGACACCCCTGTAGGAGCTAGAAGAAGTAATGGACTTTTCCCTGGAAGCGAGAGATTTTCAAGTGCACTTTTAATGGCTCCAATCAAATATGACTTTCTTGTACCTGCAGTTCCTTGGATTATCATGCGTAGTGGATCAACACCCGTTCTATAATGCTCAAGGATAACATTGTATGCTATTTTTTGCTTATCCCCCAAACTATCAATCGAGTAAGACTTTGCATGTTGATTAGTAGAAATATTTTTCAATTTTTGCATATCAAAGATGAAATGAATTGCAAGGATGGAGGTCTCTTGAGTTCTTGAATCCATGTGGTTCCTAGATGAGAATATGTGATTAGATCCCTCTCTTAGACAGTGCATGCACATTGGACTTGTGCTTGAATAACATACTTGTATTCCAGCATACGACTCCTGGAAGACATGACACATTTGAACTTCTGCTAATTGATTAATTCGTTCACGAAATTTTCGATGTCTAGTATACATTTCTTTAGATGGTACGGATATATTATCATCAATTTCAATCTCCTTATCTTGGACAATACTAGTAATTGGAATTGCTTGAAATTGGACCATGTCATCAACACATTGCTCTCTGACCGTTACACGTTGAACATCTCCCACAGTTGGTTCTATGGGTATATTGGTTGAATATTGTCTTTGTTGTTCTATATTTTGATTTCTTTGTTGTTCTACAAATTGTTTTCTTTGTTCTTCCAATTGCTTCAACTTTCTCTCTCGATATGCTCTTTGTTGGTCAACGTTTCATTTTCTTTATTCTCCTCGTTCTTCTGCTATCAATCCGTCTAAATTTCTTTTTCGATATTCTTTTTGTCGGTCTACATTTCGTTGTCTTTGTTCTTCTCGTTCTTATGTTATAATTTCATCCAACTTTATTTTTTCGATATTCTTTTTGTTGTTCTGTTTTTTGTTTCAAGTTTTCTTCTCGTTCTTTTGCTTTCATTTCATTAGATTTTCTTCCTTGATATGCTTTTTGACGTTCGACGTTCTGTATTTTTTGTTCTTCTCTTGTTTGTCTCATAACATCTTCCGCGTGCACATCTTCCATTTCTAGTTCCGACTCTATATAAAAAATGTCAAGCATTAACATATACACTGAAATTTATACATCTATGAAATCCACATTGAAGTTTATGCATCCATGAAATATACACTGAAATCAATGCATCCAAGGAATAACAACTACATTAAAACTTATGCAATGATAAAACACCATACACTGAAATCTATGCAAGTGTAAAATTCAATATATTTTCTAAAAACTTGGGGGATTTGGGAGGATCAAGCCTTGGACCTCACGTCCATTATCCCAACACCCTTACCACCATACCATAGTTAGTTCTTATTATGCATAGTAAAGAACTTATATATAAACTTGAATAATATGTTTATTTATATAAATATGAAATTAAATTTAAATATAAATATAAATATAAAATTTACATTAAATTTTAATTTAAATATAAATATAAAATTTACATTAAATTTTAATTTAAATATAAATATAAAATTTAAATTAAATATAAAATTTAAATTAAATATAAATTTAAATGAAATATAAATATAAATATAAAATTATATTTTAGTTTAAATTTAAATTTAAACTAAGGCGGCTCATGAAATTGTCTATAGTGAGTGTCGAGACTTGGTAATATAGGCAGTGTATAGGACAAAGGCGGCTCAGCAGTGTGTGTTAGTGTGAGTGTGAGGGCCCAAAGATCACGCAGGAGAAAGGAAAATGGCTTGGAGTGGAGTTTCAGGGGAAAGGAAAATGAATTAGAGTGGAGTCACTGGAGTGTCAGGGGAAAGGAAAACGGCTTGGAGTGGAGTGTCGGTAACAACTGGTCTTTATCCTACACGTCCAACCAAAACCACCGTTTTTCTTATCAATTCTGTAATTTTTGTTAAAAATCATGTATGTAATATGATTTGATTTTTCTAAACTAAATACTACATTTTAAAACTACCCGATGCGATTTGAGCCATAGAAACTGCAATTTCAACAAATCTTCTTCTGAATCGGGCGTTTTGGTGGTACCCGTCTCGTATACTGCTTCCCTACCTATATCTTTTAATCTTCCCCATTTCACCAAGACAACAAGATTCAGAGTTTGATAAGTTTGTCAAGTTCGATTTTGTCCATCTGTAGTTCCCTTGGCTTGGTTTCTTTATCATTTCTATTCCCAATCCCATGTCAGATTTGTTTGTTTCCTCCTCTTCAGTTGGCAAAGTGATGCAGGATGTGCCCCGCTCTTCCTACTTTCAATCAGTAAATTATGATGTATTCATCAACTATGGGGGGCTTCATATGAATGAGACGTTGGTCGGCCTACTTTACTGTTCTCTCAGGAGTGAGGACTGCGCATGTTTTTGAATTTCCAATAATCTCAAATTGGAAATGACCCTCAAATAAAAAGCACCATTCTCTCTGCTTATGTTCACATCCCCATTTTCTCCCACGGTTATGCTAGGTTTAGCAGGAGTTTGAATGAACTAGTTTTAATGTTAAAATCTAATGTAGCATTTCTTCCAGTGTTCTATAATGTTCGCAATGATTAAATTCGAGGGTGTGTGGGATCTTTAACTGATGCATTTCGTGAAGATGAATCAAATGGTAGATACAACAAAGAGCAAAATGACGAAAGGAGAGAAGCCCTCCGTAAAGCTTCCTATTACACTCACTTGACATTCAATGCGTTTATCGAGTAAGGATTATCAATGTCCCTCTTTATTTGGCCCCTTATTGTTGTTAATTGTCAATTTATTTTCTTGGATGCCTACATGCACAATAAGTCTTCCCATTCACATGATCATAGATTTTGTCTGTGAAAAATTGTATGGATTCTTCTGTAAACACCGTTTGAAAGTAGAACTTTAGATATGTATATGTAGAGGAGTAGTATAGATTCCATATTAGAAAGTATGAATTTGTAGATGATTGCATTTCAGACTCTCATATTTACCTTTTAGATGTTCAATGACAAGGGGAAATTGTGGATGCCAATATTATCCGCACTGTAATCAGATTTGTAAAAACACCTTTAGGTGCTACACAAAACCTATTCGATAGCAACAATGAAGCAATGGAAAAATTTGAGAGAAAAATGGTAGAGTTTTTCGGGAAAAACAAAAGACTGCTAAACTTGTGGCGATAGTGGGAATAAGCGGATCTAGTAAAACTACTCTAGCCAAGAAATTGTTCAGGGAGAGTGGAGGGAAGGCGCAACTGGAGGTCACCAGGGAGAGTGGAGGGAAGGCGCAACTGGAGGTCACGGAGGAGGGGAGGAGAATGACGATGAGTTGGAGCTGGAGAATGGCGAGGGAGCTAAATTTAAATTTAATATAAATTAAAAATGGCGAGGAGTTGGAGAATGACAATGAGCTAAATTTAAAATCAGATTTCATGTTCGCAGAAATGTTCTGGCTTTTATCATATTCCCTCTTCGTTGGTTCCCTTCTCTTTGCCGCAGATTCTGGTTTTTATAATTTTTGTTGTTGTTATGTATATTAACTTTGGTGTATTATATAGTCATTGATTTCATTCAAACAAAAATACATGTCTTTTTACTAATGGCCGACATAATATTTATTATTTTTTATTATTCTTTTGTTAGGAACAAACGTTACAACATCTCCCTCATACTCGACAATATTATTTTTGGCAGACATAATATCGACAAACGTTACAAGATCTCCCTCATACTCGACAGTATTATTTTTTGCCAACATAATATCGAAAAACGTTACAGAATTTCCCTCATACTAGATTATAAAGGACCTCTCGACACAACAAGAACTATTTATAAATTAAAAAATAAATATAAACACAATGTACACAAGTTATAAACTTATAAGACAATTACCAAAAATAATAAAAATAAATTACACAAAAACTATTTATAAATTAAAAAAACATTTTCTCAATAACTCCAATACAACCACATCCAAATCATATGTCTATGTCTCAATAATACCTATATTGACTTCTATATATACATGTACTCAAATCATTATGCCTACCCTATTATATTTACATTGTTCTCATTACATATACTTTTAACATTATATAGACCTCCTCTCGAATATTGAGTATCGAATATTTATTAGTTTAGTGAAAAAATGAAAATAGTTTACCTCTATGCTTACTCACTATCGTTATATATGCCTTTATCATTAAACCAAATATTTATTTTGTAGTTGGTATGGCTGGTAGAGTCATGTCTTATCAATATGTTTAGGATTGGAATGTTGAAAAACGTTTTGTGTGATGTAAGTACATCATTTCGGTATTGAATATGTTTAATTTTTTTATTTTAAACTTCTTCATATAAAAACTATGATTGGATCACTAACTATAACGATAGGAAATCAACATTTAAGTATATGTTTCATCCTTGGTTTATATGTATTTTTTTTAATAGTGGTACAATGCAATTCATCATTGCATTTTCATCCAAGGTTTTACCTTGTAATTAAGTAAATATGCGATGAAGGAGTATACCTGTAAATCAAGAAATATGTAGTCAAAGAGTACACTTGTGGAATTATACTTTTCATACTCATATTGATTTGCGATAATTAAAGTTTCATTGAACCAGTGAATTAGTGGATTAGCTTTTCATTAAAAAACGAAGAATATTTAAATTTTTCTCACATATAACTAATGTATCTTACTTTTGTTTATCTCTCGAATTCTTTGACTATAATTGTACACATATGATTGCAATCACCTATTCATATTCAATCTTTTCTAGTATTGATATGATCACATATATCTTTGCTCTTATTTCCATAATAACTTTTTTAGTTTTATTAGATTAGCTTGGACATTTTTACTATTTAAACTAGCATCTCCAACACAACTAGATTGGTGGACCAGGGATAGTGTTGGTAAGTTCGAGAGAGAGTTAAACACAATGTCACTAGGATCTAACCTCTCAACACTTCGAGTAACTCCAGAGCCTAGAGAGAGACCCTAATCGATGAAAAATACCTACAACCACCAATAAACCACAAACCCTTCCACCAAACCCTAATGGCTATGATCGGTTCCTTATCGGAGTGAAACAATATTAAACAAGAGACCATAGTCATGCAATAATGGAGTTATTCACTTTATCAAAAAATTTAATAAATGGCGTGCCTTTGAAGGAAATTTCATGCTTCCCTAGACAATATCACACTTCCCTATGCAAGTCCTTAGAAAGTTGTGCCTCAAGGGAAAGATGATAACTGCACTAGGCACACTTTGAGGGTGAACCAAAAATACCAAACAAATAGCAATTACATAATTTCAATGGTTTCACATATACCAATGCACTTGCTCAAAAGAGCATGCCCTACATGGTTTATGTAGCAAAATTTTAGGGTGGACCCAAAATACCAAATCACATATATTTTTGGATTTTTGAATTTATTTAGATTTTTTGGGTTTTTTCCAACAATATACTGTTTTTATGTAATTTTTTTCATAAAGCAAAACACATAAAAATTTGATAAAAAAAGATGGAGAGTTTGTCAGGATATGGAGATTATATTCTTGTCTCAAACCCTAAGGATGTGAGAGATCGAGGCTAGTGTCCCTCCTCTTAAGATGGCGGTCTAATACTTGCAACTAGGGAGAAAATAACAACATCAAGGGTTAGGTAAAGAAACCAAAATTAGGGAAAATAGATAATTCCAAGGCCTGATTAAACAATGGAGAGCTCCTTTGTAGGATGGTCTCCTTAAGCAAGTTGACAAATTATTAGCAAATAAAACCCAACTCGGTCCAAATCACTTTAAGAGCAATGTTAAACTAGGGTTAGGAAATATCTTACCAATGTTTACCAAAGAGAAAGCAAGGTTGTGTCTTAGGTTCCTCTTGAGCATGAGTTAGTGCAACGATTCTAGCATCAATTAAGCATGTGACAATCAAAACCCTAGAAATACTTCCCTTCATCCTTCAAACAAGAAAATGGATATCCAAGAGAGAGGTGTGCACTAGCTCAATAGCTCCAATAAACCAAGAGAAAAAGAAAAGATCTCATATTGAAACCTTGTCCATGTTTTACAAATGAGGTGAGGTCATATTATATATATGAGACAACCCTCGACCTCTTACAAATTCAATCCTACAAAGTGAGCCAAAAGTGAGGTATGTACACCCACATGCAATTAGGTTCCACCAAATGCAAGGTTAGCCAAAATGAGGATGGCATGCCCCAACTAACCCCAACATATGTTTTTCCCTAAATGCCCTCTTTTTTAAACAATGTAGTCTTTTCTTTAAGGAATGTTGTTTATGGATTTGTATACCGGGAGGAGGGGTTTTGCATCAAAACAATAGGTCCAAATGGGAAAAATGAGGTGTGCTAAAATGGGTACTACAACCCTTGCATATGAAATCACCTCTACAAATAAAAATATGGGTGTGGCCATGTTTCCCAATAATTGACCTCAAGGGCAACAAACACCCATCCAAAGGGTAATCAGCAAAGCCACAAGGCCAATGCCTCCTTGAATGGAAACCAAGGGGACCTACCATAACTTAACCAAGGGTATTTAGCCCTAAAATCAACACTCTACACAATATATCCCCAAAACTTGACATTTACAAATGAAACAGAAGCCCCTCAATCTGATACATCTGGAAGGAACGCTTAAGACACTCTGAGGTGTAAAAAATGGCTCCAACTACAAGACACACTCTTCTTGGGAGTGTATGAGAATCCCCTAGAATCACCTAGGTACCAATAAATCTACACATAAATCTAACAAAAAAACATTGAATGCATTAGAGGTAGACACTTTTGTCATGCCTTGTTTAAAATGAAATGCAATGAAAATCAAATGACACAACAAATGCAATGCAAGGGTAAAAGTGAATGTTGAACTCAAATGAAACTACACCTACCTACCCTAATTATGATAATAAAAAAATGAATCAACTAATATCATACCACCGATAAAACCACCTGAGCATATTATTCATGCTAAGGTTTCTTCATTTGTCTTTGGAAACAATCCAAGACAAAACCACATCAATATCGATCTTAGTAGATGCTAATAATTCTCATGAAATAGGGTCGGAATGATGGACAAGATTGGGAAGCTGGAATCCTTCAAGCTCTTTCCACAAAGAAGGATCACCTTCACAATTTTTTTCTATCCATGCCTAACGCTAGCACAAGTACAAACTACCTCAATCATATACTTGTTTTCCAGAATCCATTCACCCCTAACGACCTTAAAAATCAGTAAGAAGTCTTGAAATATATGGCTCTGAAATAGATCTCCAATATTCCCTTGGAGAAGGCACACTCTGCTACTTTAACTATGCAATAAACCCACCTTCTTGCTATCTAAAACTTGCATCAATTTTTGAGGTACATGGTTGAAACCGATGAGTGAGATCCCTGGTGTCGAATATCGACAATAGATTCCTCCCTATGAAACCTCATTACATCACCAATTGTGAATGTGGACGGTGAAGCCAAATCATGAGGGATCTCAAAGGTAGGTCTTTCGAGATCTTTGAAATTTAGACTTCCCTTACTAGAGGAATCATGTAGGGGTTCTTCAAACAATTTCCAACAATTTATACCCACATCATCATCATCATAAGAGAAATCTACATCATTATATATGTGGAAACCAACTTCTTTAACTAAATTATCCTCAAACCTCTCTTATTCAAATTTATGGGTGAAATATTCAGAGAGGTTCACTAAACTATGATCACCAAAAGGAGAAGCATCCAGCATATCTTCCTCAACCATATCTTTTTTATGCTCCCTAATTGGAAGCAATTCTTTGACAAAGACTTCTTCATATTTTTTCAAACCTGTATGAAAATCCAGCTCAACCTGATCTAGACTAATCATTTCTTCTCTTCTGAATGGTAGGAAAGGTTCATATATTTCTTCTAAATTTTCTGATATGATACTACAAAGCCTCAAAGAATCATAGATCAGAGAACCAAGGAACATCCAATAATCATTGTCTTTGAGAATCCTGACATTTTATTCCAATAGACCTAGATTTTGAGTGGAATTGTATGTTGGATGAACTTTGTATGATGGATTTACATTAAAAATTAGAATTGATCATTATTGTTCACACCAGATCTCGTTGCCACTTTCACTAAATATGGTTTAATGTTTTAATGTGTTATGAAGAACAAATTTTATGCTATATTTATTCTCAGTGTATGAACTCAGTGGCTAATACTTCAAATGATTCATCAAATATGTTTAAATTATTATCGTACTTGTGTAGGATGAGATGATTCACTTTATATATCTCTTGGACTTGATTATTGATCAAGTTGACATCACCAAGGACTCTTAGTTGTTTGATATTTATTGCATGAGATTATTTTAGACCCAAGACCCAAGATTAATCTTACTCTAGGACATTGTAACAATTAGCTCCAACTAGGAGAAACATCTCTCGAGCGGCATGTCTCAAACGCATAAGCCCATATAAGGTTATTTGGAGTCATAAGTAATGCAAAAATGCTAAAAACAAAGACCAAAATTTTAGCTGTACAACTCCTCCATTCAAGGAAGATGGTAGTTATCCTCTAAGAAATATATGTTCAAATTCCAAACATCAATTTAAAGTCTAATTTCTCCATTCTTCGTGATGATGAGTGGTAAATTTATAATCTGAGATGAATGACATATAGGACAATGATTTGTGAAATGATAAAATTTCAACATATGTCTTTGTGATTGTTTCCCAATAGGGGTTTACCTTCTTTGATGTTACCAAAAATTATGTGCATTGAGTTTGAGTGGAATTGTATGTTGGATTATCTTTGTGTTATATATGTTAATATCTTTGCAATGCCAATCACAAACATTCTAATACTAATGAATAAATCCATGGACTTATTTCAATACTCTTCTTTAGTGAATATAGAACCTTGAATCAAGATTTTTGGATTTTGATTATACAAGCATTCGCTTGCATCACTTATTGCATAATGAGGGATGAAGGCTCTAGATGCTTCAACACTTTCATTTTGGTCAAATATACACTCTAAGGAGACAAGTCTCTTGTTATTTTAATTTATTTAGTTGAGTTAGACATGATTTGAAAGATAGTATTTTTTTTTTTGCTTTTATTATGTGCTTCCAATTTTACTGAGAAATTCATTAGCTTCGACCAACATAGGATATTGTTTTTCAGCTTTTATAAGAAAATGAAAAACTGAATCATCACTTTCAAAAAAATTATAGAATTGATCATTATTGTTCACACAAGGTCTCGGTGCCGCTTTCATTAAATATGGTTTACTATTTGATTTTATTATAAAGAACAATGTTTCTACTATCTTTATTCTCTACGCATGAACTTAGTGGCTAATGCTTCAAATGATTCATCAAATATGTTTAATTTATTGTACTTGGGTAGGATGAGATAATTTCACTTTATATGTATCTTAGACGTTATTATTGACCAGCTTATCATCACCAAGGATTCTTAGTTGTTTCAAGTTTTAGTTCATGAGCTTATTGTCAACCTAAGACCAAAGATTCTTGCTCCACCACATTGTAACAATTAGCTCCAACTAGGAGAAACATACCTCGAGTGGCATGTGTAGAACCCATGTGCCCATAAAGGTTAGGATTTTACAAAATTGTTATCATTTCAAGTATTTTTGTCCATCTCATGTTTGAGGGTGGAATATGCCATTTGAGTGGGTTCATTGAATCATTAAAATGTTTTGAATCCATACACAAGGCATAGGAAATGATATACATGAATTCACCATTATATATATGTTTTTTATCATATTTTTTTGTCTCACTAAATCTGAAAATTGTATAAGGTTTTAAGGGAAAACTTTAGTGATATGATTAGGGAATCCCTCATGCCAGAGAAGAGTTGGATTAAAGTGAGGTAGGTGTCAACTAAGGTGACATTAGGTGGAACCTCTAGGTTACCCCAAGCTCGAAACTAGTGTAATGGTTAATCATGCATAATGTAGGAAATTCGTATCTACGTACACTTAATCTCATGTACTTTCACAAGTAGCCAGTTCCTCTTCATGTGAGAGAAATTGGAGTCCCTACAACTTAATAAATTGAGTTAAACAAGAGGGATGAATATCTTGTCTCCATTCATTCTTATAATTTCCTCATCTCTTGAATTATGTAATTTAATGGAGTGGGATGTGGATCTTGAAGTTGCTTCCATAAATACAACTTTATCCAACCTTGATTTGTTTGAGATGGTGTATTTCAACCAGAAATATTGCACCTTAATCTATGGTTTCTAATATGTCAATGCTACAACTGTCTATCTTTCCAATCCATGAGACTGCTAGCTATCAAATCTATGTATAAGTTTGAGTTTGATTATAATGATAATCTTTTATTGTATGCCTTATGGTATAGGTGGCAAGGTCGTAATCAACCAAGTTGTCGTGTCTATATAACTATTGAGATGAGTGTTGCACTAATAATTTTTTGAACTCCAACATATCAAGATAAATTTTGCTAAGTTGTGCACTCTTATTCACATCTATTTTGTGGTTCCATGTTTTTTGACTAGTTGTCTCATCATCATTTAATTATATGTAAATTGCTTGGATTTTATGAATTTTTTGTTTTTTACATATTTAATTTTTAAAATAATTTTAATATGCAATTTTCCTATTTCCTAAAACTTTAAAAAACATTGTTTTTAAAGCAAAGACATTTCAGAAGCTAGATCCATTTCTCTGATTGAAGGGTTTTGTCCCTAGTAAAATTATCTTATCATTGTACTTCCCATGTGAATCTCTTTGCATTATTGGAATACCATGTCCTATAATTCTAGAAGGAAAGTCATCCTTGACTATATTTACTGTATAGATTTCTTTAGCTTGATTTTTGGTTTATATCTTATATATTGTTTATTTATCATTTGTAAATGGTATCATACATGAGGTTCAATGTGTATGATTTGAGGAATTCTCCCAGTGTTTCTATTCCAAAGACTTGTAAGCTATGCGATCCTTCATCAAGTTTCATTATGATGGTAATTATTGTTGGAAAACATCGAAGATGTAATTATGGTGGCATCTACAATCATGTTTAACATGTGAATGTTATTGCAATAGTAGACTTGTACTAAATGTTTGCAAATCCATCATTGGTTGACTGTTCATTTTGCATGCGCATTTGGGATTGATGTTTATTTTACGGTATACATTGCTTTAGATTGATTTTTGGATATATCTTATACATTATCTATTTTTCATTTGTAAATGGTATCAAATATGAGGTTCAATGTGTATGATTTGAAGAATGCTCCTAGTGTTTCTATGCCAAAGACTTGTAATCTAGGTGATCCTTCAAGCTTCATTATGATGGAAATTATTGATGAAAAATATTGAATATGTATTTATGGTGGAATCTACAATAACATTGAACATGTAATGTTATTGTGAGAGTAGAATTATAAATGTTTTCAAATCCATCATTGGTTGATTGTTCATTTTGCATGCACATGTCAGATTGTGTTCATTTTACTCTATACATTGTTTTAGCTTGATTTATGGTATATATATTATATATTGTGTACTTTTCATTTGTAAATGGTATCAATCATGAGGTTCAGTGTGTATGACTTGAGGAATGTGCCTATTGTTCACTACCAAAGACTTGTAAGCTAGGTGATCCTTCAAGCTTCGTTATAATTATAGGAATTGATGGAAAATGTTGAAGATGTAAATATGGCAACATATACAATAATGTTGAACACGTAAATGTTATTGCGATACTAGACTTGTAATAGTTTGCAAATCCATCATTATTTGATTATTCATTTTGCTTGCACATTTGGGATTGATGTTCGTTTTACTGTAAAAATTTATTGATGTGTGTGTGTGTGTGTGCTTTATGCCTGAATATCAGGTTGCTACATCCACGAAAAAATTCCAAGGGGCCCGCTTGAAGGGGCCTCACCTTGTTAGGATATTTTGGAGCCTATCCCCGAAACCAACTTGGGTGCCTAACCCCAGATGACCCAAAGAGTTGAACGCATGACCTCAACTGCCTAAAAACTTGGTCCTCGAGGTATCAACCAACTAAATTACCACATGAGGCTAATGCCTTTTTATATATATCTTTTATATTGACTATTTTTAATCTATAAATGGTATCAAACATGAGCGTCAATGTGTAAGATTTGATGATTGTGCCTAGTGTTTCTATGCCAAAGACTTGTAATCTAGGTGATCCTTCAAGCTTCGTTATAGTGATAATTATTGATGAAAAATGTTGAAGATATGATTATGGTGACATCTACAATAATATCGAACATGAAAATGGTTTTATGATAATAGACTTGTAATAGTTTACAAATCTATTGTTGGTTGACTATTCATCTCGCATGCACATTTGGGATTGATGTATTTTCCTTGCAATTCCATTTACTAGTTGTACACAACAATTTTGCACACAATTTTCATGTCTCAATCTCAACATCTCTTGGTTCATGACCCCAAGTACTGGGGCCTAAAATCACCCCTAACTTATCATGTTAATATTCCTCACTTGAGGATCAAAATAATTTTGTATTTAGGATAGGACCTTGAGGATATGCATCCAAAAAATTCCCCTAAGTCAATCTACATTTGAGACATAGTGGATAACCTTTAGGGAACCAAAATCCTCTTGTATTGGACACAACCAAGACCAATTTATTTGCGGGCCCATCCTTTTAGAGTGGTATGTGCCAAGAGTGACATCAAAGGATTGATTGGAGCACCTTTCCATTTTAGTTTCGAAGATCATTTGGATCATGGATTTTAGCTGAAGGTGCAAGAAACCTATTGAATGTTTCTAAGAATAAGGTAGATTAGAGGCCATTCTATTAGGCATCTTACCCAGAGGTGTCTCTTGGATATGGGAGGGAACCTAGGGAAGATAGCAGTGGCTCAACTGGAGTTTCCCATAATAACCTTCTCTATAATTATCCCATTCATACCTTCAGTCATCAACTTGGCGGACTTGGGGACCCATTCGAGTTTACCATTTTGGAAGTACCCAGATAATATTTCTAATTCTTTCTTGATAGGGGACTTGGTGACCCTCTGTTTGATAAAGGATTGAGAAAGATTCATTTTTCACATGATTTTTTGTTTTTAGTTCACCTCCTAGGGCTAGTGAGTCTTTTTTTCTAGGGTGTTCATTTCCTATTTACTTTTCAACAGATCAGATCACTTGTTGCACCCACATGGAACTAATTGTAAGGGGTCTAATTATAATGAATGGGAGATTAGGTGAATGGAATAAAGACAAAGGGATTTGAATGAAATAAATACAAAGAGATTAGCTTTCTAAGTCACAAATACATATAGATAAATGTTATTGTGTTTGTAATTGACGTAAGAAACTACTAATATCACTCACTATCCCAGGAATTTGATGAATATGACTTTAGGTATGGAATAGTATCTTTATTTTTTTAGTGTTAAATAGTGCCGTAGTAATTTGGAAAATGGTCCTTAGACAAGACAAAGGTTAACAATCAAATGACGTCAAGTCCAACATCTTAGGCAATGTTGTTTAGGTGATTAATGTCTTCAAAGAAAAACATTCATGAGTGGCATGGCTTGTCAAGTTGAGATACTTGCACCACTCATGATATTATTTATTGCACATCTTTTCACTCTAGTCTTTGAGTTGGAGCATTGGTAAAGTCTAATTCTTTTGTCACTAGGGAAGCTCATTTGTTTAGCACTTAGTTGATGGATGAATGTTTACCCCAAATTTACTTTGTATATGAACCATCCAAGGATACTCTTCAAAAAGAGATAAATAGTTATCATATCTTGGTTGTCATGAGGTTGGGTGAGTTGTTTTCTTTTAAAGGAATGGTGAAACATGGGATAATGTATTTCCTTTGTTGTGTTTCTTTTCAATACTTTACAGTTTCTTGTATTATTATTTTATGTTGTACACCATTTGTCTACACACATTGACACCCTTAATCAAATGTCACTTGGTTAAAGACCTTATATATATGACAATAAGTGGGATCATTGTGATTAGTTGTAGATTTGCACTTACAGGTACCACCAAACATGTATTTGTCATATCTATCTTATGAGTGTTAGGATTATTGTAATCCTCCCTTGTCCACCATAGTCTAAATGTCAGTTTCCTAGATTAGGAATATGTTTCCAATTCATTAGTGCCATGGAGAAGTTATCTAGGGCTCACCTACCACTTTATGCACCACTTTGCATGAGTTTAGGATCTCCAGAGACCAATCCATAGATTTTAGGAGATCACACTGAGTCATGGGAGTCCCACTATTAGTTCACCCTAGTATGTGTTGAGTTATTCTCCGATGGGCCACATTCAGTTCATATTTAGTTAGTCTAGAAACCCTTTTTCATTATTTAAGGTTATGGGTGCCTTTTCTCACCTACATTGGTTAGTTAACTCATTGTGAAGTGTTTCAGTTTTTTGGAGTTACACTAGTGAGCCTCTAGTGGTGATCTTTCCATAGTTAGTGATGTTTGGAGTCAGTCAAAGTCATGAGATTCGAATCACTCCTAGAGGATTCAAATTCTCTCTATTGTATCACCAATGTACTTCATACATATTAATGATTATTCAATTATTGTTATGTTGTCAAAATTTTTCCTCTTGTATGAATAATTTCACCATGATTGTTTGACAATTATAGCATTGAAATTCTTCCTCGTTGATTCTTCTTTCATTGTGAGGTTAAATCCATCTTGATGATCTTGTGTCTTTTTAAATTTTACATGGTATCAGAGCTTGACCATGCCATTTTCAATCCTCAGATACTTCCATTGATGCACCAAAAGAAACTAGGTTCCACATAAATCCCGGTATCTTTGCATTTCTCCCTTTGGATTTATCCAGAGAAGTCTAACTAGGTTTAAAGCACCTTGATAATGTGCTCATTGTCAAAGTAGAGTGTGATTAAGCTGGTTTACCTTTGAATTGAAAGTTTTATGCAAGTTCTTTGAAGAATTCAGAAGAATTGTGTTGCTCCTAAAGCTGCGAAATGGAGAATTCAACAGCCTTGACACCGAGGATCCTCACACCCTTCAATTACCAGGATTGGAAGGGAGATATGCAAATTGTGTTGCAAAACAAAGTATGTATAGGGTCACAATGGGAAAGGAGGTTGAACCCCAGAAACCTTTAGAGATATTGAATTACCTGAAAAAATTGGATGTAACCTTTATATTCATGTGCATTCATATCTCCAGGGAATTACTCTTTCACCTTGATGGATTAAAAACACCAAGGGAAGTATGGAAGAAGCTCGAATCACTGTTTGTAAAGAAGGATAAGCTGAGAGGCCACATTTTGGATAATGAACTGATTTCTCTTCAACCCAATAATATTGAAACCATCCAAAAATTATTCTCCAAATTCAAGTCTTTGGTAATGCAGTGTAAGCAATGTGGAATTGACAAGAAGGATGAGAAATTGCGATATCCATTCTGAGAAAGCTTGTCTCTAAATTTTCAATATTTGTGCCCACCTTCCACTCCGAGATACTAACAACCCCAAACTAGCAAATTCCTTCACTTGATTTGCATTCAATGAATCCCTCATTCAATAACAAGACAAGTTGATCTAGGTGGGATCCCTCAAAGCCTCCAAGAATCAAGTTATTTTGGTTGGGGAGACCAAGAATTCCAAGATAAAGGGAAACAGAAGGGGAAGGGAAAAAATAACACTGAAAAAAAACCAAAGGAGAAGGAAAATCCTTCAGATGGAGCCTCTAGTTCTAAGAAAGATATGTAGAAGAGGTTTGAAAAGACCAAGTGTGTGTATTGAAAGAGAGGAAACCGTCGAGAGAACCTACATATGAAGAAAAATATAGATTAGATGCCAAGACTTCTTGAAAAACATAATAAATTCCCTCCCTAAAGTCAAAGGGAATAATTATTTTGAAAGCAAGGCTGAACATCATGAGAGATGCCATGCACTAAAGGCCTCACGATCACATGCTTTCCTCATTGATTCAGGAGCCTCTAACCACATGGTTGCCTCCAAAGAATCATTTTCTTCTCTATATCTAACTGGTGGTCCTAGCATATAGATGGGAGATGACTCTCAAATACCATTTGTTGGGAAGGGTTCAGTTCAATTTGAGCATGGAGTGTTCAATAATTTCCTACATGTTCCCTCCTTAGCAGCAAATATGTTGTCTGTATATCAGATGAACAATATAGGTTCACCAAAGCGAGTTGTATTTGAACCTGATACAATTATTATCTCAGATATCTCTACTCGGAAGCTGATAGCGAAAGGAGCTACAAACCATGCCTACAAGGAATATGAGTTCTCACATTTTTTCCCATACTCACACCAAAGTGCACTATTGAATCATGCTAATGAAACAAGTTGAATATGGCATGAGAGATTCGATCATTTGAATTTCAAATAAATCTAACAATTGCACAATGAAGAAATGGTTAAGGGATTGCTTCTCATCAAGTCCTCTTAAGTTATCTGAAATGGATTCTTTGTAGGTAAGCACCCAGAGCGAAGTTATGAAGTTGGGAAGGAAACAAGAGTTTCCTCTACACTTGATTTGATACATAGTGATGTCTCTAGACCAATGCCTACAACATATGTGAATGGATCTAGATAATTTATGACCTTCATTGATGACTGCTCAAGGTATTGTTAGATCTAATTTCTTAAGTAGAAATCTGAGGTGTTTAAAACCTTAAAAGTTTTCAAATCCTTAGTTGAGAATAATCTTGGGAAGAAGATCAAAGCACTCAAATCAGACAATGGAGGAGAGTACAAAAGAGAGTTTCAGCAGTTGTGTGCTTTAGATGGTATTCAGATGCAACATTCAGTCCAATATACACCACAACAGAATGGTGTAGCTGATAGGAAGAACCGATCACTGAAATATACGGATACATGCCTTCTTGAAGCAAGAGATCTTCCACCATATTTGTGGGATAAAAAAGTGAACTATGCTTTGTACATATAGAACATAGTACCTCACAAGTCAATGGTTTTGGTCACTCCATTTGAAGCATTGATGGGACATAAGAATAATTTCTCACATCTGAGGGTTTTTGGCTCCAATGCATGGGCCAAAATTCCATCTGACAAAAGGAAATCCTTCCAACCTCAAAGTAGCGAATGAATTTTGTTGGCATATGTAGATGATGCAAAATCTTACAAGTTGATGGAGATTGAAACTAGAATATTCTTCATAGAGAGGAGTCTCCAATTCAATGAATATCCATTGCATGATCTACAACCAGTTGAATAGGAAGGTATAAATGCTCAATCTATTCCATTTGCATATGATGATGTTTATACTGATGTTTCAGATTTACAGTCCGAAGATGAGGATCAAGAGGAACCATATCTTGATTTTGAGAATGAAGATCAAGCAGATCCAGATCCAACTCCCAATCCAAGGCCTAAATGGGATAAAAAAAACTCATTGAAGTTGTTGGCAACAATGTTGGGGATCCATCTAACAAAAGGAGAACCACATCTCAATTTGAGGGTGATAACCTTGCACTTTATCATACATATCCACTTCTCCTGGAGAGGTGCTACATGATGTTGGGGTCTGATAAACAATCCTAGAAAGAGGCTTCCCATGATCCAAGGTGGAAGATATCCATGGATGATGAATATGATTCACTACAAAACAATAAGACATGGGAGCTTGTTTCCTTACCTTCAGGGAGAAAGCTTGTCCAGTGCAAATGGATCTGCAAAACCAAACTAGCACAAGGCTCGATTAGTTACAAAGGGTGCCTCAAAAGTTCATGGGTTGGACTATAATGAAACATTTTTCCATGTTGCAAGAATGGATTCAATAAGGCTATTTTTGGCCATTGCGGCTTCGAATAAATCGGAGGTACATCACATGGATGTGAAGAGTGATTTCCTCCATGGTGACTTGGAAGAAGAGATCTACATGAGACAACCTGAGGGGTACACTGAAGATTCCTCCTTGGTTTGAAAACTAATGAAATATTTGTATGGGATCAAAAAATCCCCAAGGGAATGACATGCCAAGATGGATGACTTCTTACTGTCACATAGATTCGAAAGGTGCAATTATAACTACAATGCCTACATGCAATAGAAGGGAGGTTGATTACTATTGATGTTTTTATATGTGGGTGACTTGCTCATTACCGGTGGTTCAGCTGTTGGATTGAGGGATATCATGCTAGCTTTGAGCAAGGCCTTCTCCATGCCATATCTAGGGATGTTGAGGAAGTTTATTAACCTTGAAGTGAATAAAAAAATTGGGGATCATGATTACTCAATACATATATGTAGGTGATTTTATCAAGAGATTCCATATGACTGATTGCAAAGAAACATCTTTCCCCTTTCTATCTAGAATCAAATTAGAAGAAGGCGGTTCTACACCACTAGTTGATAACACTCTCTACAGACAATTGATTAGTTGCATATTGTACCTTACTCATTCGAGAATAGACTTGTCATATCTTGTGAGTGTTGTTTCTAGGTTCATGCAAGAGCCACATGAGATGCATTGGAAGGAAACAAAGTGCATATTGCATTATGTGCAGGGTACTAGAGGGTTTGGGAATCACTATTATGCTGGTGATCATCTAGATCTGGTTGGTTTTACTTATTCATACTGGGCTTGAGATAGTACTGAAAAAATTATACTTCAGGATTTATATTCATGTTGGGATCGAGACCAATTTGTTGGTCAAGCAAGAAGCAACTCTTTCTCTCTCTTCAACTGAAGAAGAGTATCGAGGGGCTACAAATGCAACTAATATGGAAGTTTTGCTACATGGGATTCTGACATATTTTGGCATTCACACTTCTCATTCAATAGTCATTTTCTATGATACTCAAAGTGCAATAAAAATTTCCATTGATCTAGTACAAAAGCAGCGAACTAAACACATAAAATTCCATATGCACTACATTCGAGTACTAATGCATAATAAGACTATCGTTCTCCACCACTACCCTACAGAGGAGTAGGTTGTAGACATATTCACAAAAATATTTCACTGAAAAGATATTTTTTTATCTCAGATCTCTTCTTGGTGTGAAGGTTTGATTCAGTTTTAGTTCCTGGGTTATTGTTCATTTTGAGGGGGTGGGCAGGGGGGTTCCCATGAGGTTTTCCTCATTTCCTCGATTTGTTGAGTAGTTACGTTTTCATTTTAGATTGTATGGGTGAACTTTAGTCTCAATTTCCAAGGCCCGGGTTATCCAAGTTTGGATTAAGGGGGTGTGTTAGGATTATTGTAATCCTCCCTTTTCCACCATAGTATAAATGTCAATTTCCTAGCTTAGGAATATGTTTTCTAATTCATTAGTTCCATGGAGAATTTATTTGGGGACCACCTACCACTTGATGTGCCACTTTCCATGAGTTTAGGAGATCAATAGGCCAATCCCTACATTTTAGGACCCCACATTGAATCATGGGATTCCCACCATAAGTTCACCCTAGCCTTGTGTTGATTTGTTCTTCGATGGGCCACATTCAGCTCATATTTAGATAGTCTAGCACCCCTTTTGCATGATTTAAGGATATGGGTACCTTTTCTCACCTACCTTGGTTAATTAACTGGTTGTGAAGTGTTTCAGTTGTACGGAGTTACACTAGTGAGTCTTCAATGGTGATTTTTCCACATTTAGTGATGTCTGGAGTCAGTCCAACTCATGAGATTTGAATCACTCATATAGGATTCAAATTATATCTATTGTATCACCAATGTATTTCATACATATTAATTATTATTCAATTATTGTTATGCTATCAAATTTGTTCCTCTTGTATAAATAATTTCACCATGATTATTTGACAATTCTAGCACTTAAATTCTTCCTCATTCATTCTTCTTTCACTGTGAGGTTCAATCTAGCCTGATGATCCTGTGGCTTTGCTAATTTTACACTGAGAATGAGGATGGCTTAGGACGAATGGAGGAAAATGAGACATCTAATGGATGTAACATTGTTAAAACAAGTACTATAGGTTGAAATGCAAGAAGAAAAATTCATAGACGCATGGAATTTTTTTTGTTGAAGGAGGGACTTGTTGTTATGATGATGAGACAAAAGGTGACATAAAATGTTACCTTGGGATACAAACATATAGTCAAATAGTGGGAAGCGAAACAACTTCCAGATTTGGACACTAACTTCTGTCTTAATGAAGTTAGTGTCCAAACCTGGGTCACTGTCCATTGAGATTCTCATGGACGAAATCCTATCCCCATTAAAGCTACAAAAACTCCCAGGTAACTAACAATGCATTTATCTTCCTTAACATGGTATAATTGTAGTAATTTTTAATTTTTTCTAGTAATGGTTTGAGAGGAAATAATATGTTTTGGAAGCACCTATAAGAGATGGATTTATATCTTTTTGGGCCAACAATTTGTACTATATTTAACTAAAAACCTTCTCATTTGAAGATGGAGCTTCTGGAGTACATGGTTGGTCTATTTGGAGATATTTTCAACCAAGATCAAGTAACCATTATTATAGGTAAACATTTGAAAATGATAAGATATACATGTAGGTTTAATATAGAAAAAACCTAGGTATGATCGATCTCCTATGATTTATGAGAGAGAGTGGAAGGCTCTTTAGTAGGATGCAAAAGAAAAAGTATGAGAAAACAAGGAAAGATGCCTCCAAATGGAGGAAGGTATAACATTCTGAATTTCATTAAGTATGTTATTTTTCTAAAGTTCGATATAAAAATTAATAATACGATGTCCTTTAAACTTATTGTAGTCTTAAAGATACATCACCCATGCTAGGTTAGAAAATCACGACCAACACAAACTTGGCCAAGGTGGATACTTGAAATTGTATGCCCGATTTGTAAGTATGAAAATTATTTTATCATCTTACTACAAATAATATGCAACCAATTCATTATTGATATGTTATGGTATGTAAGGGGATGTAATGAAATGAGCACCCATAGAAGAGGAAAGGAAACTCACATTCAAACACGAGTTCCAAACTATGCTTGAATGTGTTCAATTTGGGGGGCAAGATGACGAACAAACAAATGTTAGTTTTGAAAAAGATATTTAAGGTTAACGTAAGTTTTCAAAAAGAAAATGATGTTTTCTATAAAATCAACCACCTATAATTCATAGTTTTCATTTTTGATGTAGGAGAGAATGAGCGATATTGATGTTGGAGGATATCGACAACCTCATGACCGTAGTATAACTATATAATTATCCTATTAATGAGATATTGAATTTTAAGATTAGATTTTATAATATTATAACTTTCAATTTTTTTAGGGGAAAAAGATGTAGATGAGGAAACTAGGAGAGAAGAATGGGTAATTGCGCTTGAGAACATGGCCATTTTGCATCAAGAAGGTAATAAAAATTGATTTAATATTAACACTTAACAATGATTAAACTATCTTATGAATATTAACTATATACTTTTCACTTTTTCATTGTGGATGTTGATCCCACTGAACCTATATGTGTCACAAGATGTATGTTCCATTCCCATGCTAGACAACAAAAATCAATAGAGTCGGATAAACCACAACCAAACACAAAAGAGGATGGACTGCCTCTTATGAATTTGTTTAAGAATAAGAAATCCCATAGAAAGTGATGTACAATTAATGTTTTTAATATAATACATTTTGTAGTATAATTTTTGTATAATGAGCTTTGTTAATATAATATATTTGGTTCTATTTTGGAACGTATTGTTCTTATCGAATCTACATGTTTATTTATTTATGCTAATTTAATTTCTTTTGCACTAGATAGATGTGCTATGGGTAATTGAGAATGATGTGATTGGGGAAGGGGTTATATGAGCTTACACCTTCACATGGTTGGCCTTGTTCAATAGAGGTTAAATTATTCTTGAAACCAAGTGAAGCTTAAGCAATTGTGTACTTTGGCATCTTCTATTTTTTATGTTATTGATACGATGTTAACATTGATTAAATAAATAAAGAATTGCTAGATGATCATACATCATGTGTGTACTTCTAGTGCAAATGATACAATTTGATGTTCCAAGAGTGTTGCACACCTTATGTACTACGGTCTCGAGCTCTATGGATGTTTGGATGATTCAAGTATTGAAAAATTCTATTGAATATTTTTTCTATATGTGACATCTTTTTAGTTCCGGATTACTTTATTTTAAACTGAATATAATTTATTACAAGAGTTCATGTAATTGATATGATAAATATCAATTAATTAATAAGACTACTACTAACTATTTTGTAAGCTTTAATATTCTTAAATTGCTTGAAACTATGCCTCATTTCTTAGTTACTTTTGTTTAAGTGTATTAGCCATTTGTTGTGATTTAAGGTTTTACCTCTCCTTTGAAATTTAATGGTTGTGTGATTCATATCAAATATAAAGAGGCAGTAAAGATATTATACTATGAGAATAGAATAATATATTTATATCCATACCTTTAATTAATGAGATGACAAAACTAAAGTTATTCATACCTAGATGCATAAACCAAATTGTAATATGCCTCAAAGATAAGTCACAAGTTACATATAAACGAGTATACTCATGATTCCTTGTAATAATGAGTATAGTTTAATATACTACAAAGTAGTAGCTCAATTATGTACAGTTATACTCCAATGCAAGGCTAATTAATGGAGTGTAGTAGAGAGTAGATGTACTAAAAATGTATTCAAGTTTCATATCATAGGTTGTCTGATTAATATCAATTTTATTATCATAAATGTGTTCATGTTCATTTCCTTGCTATGCATATCCCCTTATTAGAAAACTTTAAAAAAGGAATAATCAAGATAAAAGGGGGTGGGACATATTTCATAAAAAGAACATAAAGTGAATAATGAATACTATCTCACATCACTTTTGCTTGATTCTTATCATGTAATTGTTTGTTACAATATTTTGGTGGTCAAATATTGATTTATGTTCACTTCCCTTCATAGAATCCATGAATGGGTTTTTTACCTGATAGGTTATGATGCCAAATCTCATAATTGTTATTGATGATTCTATACTCGTCCTTTGGAATCCTAGTTTCTAACATGATCCAAATTTTGCACTAAGGTACTAGTCATTCAGTCAATACCTTTGTGAAAAATATGGATCATGTTAGACACTAGGATTCTAAAGAACGGATGTAGAACCCACATAAATAACAATTATGAGATTTGAGAGGTTGTTGGGGACTCCCTATAGATGCATGTTTTAGTTTGGATATGCCTTGAGTTCTAAAGGAAGCAAAGATATTGGAAACCCAATTTAATATGTACAGGTCTGGGTTATTTGATGGATCGACAAGGTATTAAATTGGGCTTCCATTCTCTCCACTTTGCTCAGTACCCAATACATATCCAAACCAAAGAATGCATCTCTAGGGAGTCCCCCAACAACCTATCAAATATCATAATTGTTATTGTGGGTTCTACACCCATGCTTTGGAATCCTACTATCTAACATGATCCAAAATTTGCACAAAGGCAATAAGAGAAAGTCCATACCTTTATGCAAAATATGGATCATGTTAGAAAGTAGGATTCCAAAGGATGGGTACAAAATCATTGATAAAAATTATGAGATTTGGTATCACAACCTCTCAACAATAAACCCAATCATAGAGTATATGAAGTGTAGTCAACATAGGTCAATTTTTTATCATAGGGTTGACATCAGAACACTGTTGTCTTCTACTCTTGATTGACAAATGAACACAAAGTTTCAATTAATTTTCATTATAGACTAATGTTGTAATTTTGACACAGTTTTGACAACCCTACAATAGTTTTGATAGTAAGGCACATTGAGTTTACATCATAACTACAACCTCATTTTGACAATATCACATTGAAATTTTGACACCATTTTGGCAACCATGCAATAGTTTCTATGATAAGAAACATTGGGTGTAAGTCGTAATTACAACCTTCTTTCGAATATATCACAAGATTTATGATGATGGGGTGATGTAGATACTACGCCAGAAGTTCGACATCAAGATGACATATTGAGATTTGTGTAATAATGAAGCGATGTTGGAATGTGTTGCGAGAAGTATAAGCACTAACCAAAATGCCTCCAACTCACGGGGATCCGACAGAGAAATATATGCTGAAATGGCAATTTAGATGGCTCAAATCACAATTCTAGCAATATGGGTAGTTTTAAAATCGATCATTTAGTCTAGAACACATAAATATGATTGCAGAAATAGTAGTTTCCAAGAATATTTTTTATAGGTTTCTATAAAAAATATGCTGGAAAAGTGGGGCATTTTACTTGTCTTTTATCCTACTCATGTTGGAATTACATAGGAAGTCCACCATAATTTACATCGGAAAACCAACGATGTCTAGAAACATATTCTCGTAAAACTACCATGACAGTTAGCGGAGGATGTCGTAAGTATGATAAGGGAACAACGAGTTTATATTACGTAGAAATGTTGGGCTATGGGCAGACCCAGGTTTTATACCTTTTATCTTCGCACCAAAAAATACCCACAGTGTTGGCCCTTTCGGCAACAACCTACGAACAAGTTGCAGTCTCACCCAAAACAGCTATGGGGTGCCGCAGAATCAGGTTTCTGCAAGCAGAAGAGGGATATTACTATACCTTTAGCCTTAACAAAGAATAAATATACAGTATAGATCTTTAACAATTACTTAATTAGATTCGCAGTTAGATAAACATACAGTTGCTTGCTTAACCCTTAACTGGGAATTCACAGCGAAGTTACTATCTAACAGTTATCTTATCTTATCACTTATCTACTTATCAAATGCATAAAACAGAAACAAAACATCAAGAACCACCACAACACAAGATATACGTGGTTCACACCCAGTGTAGGGGCTACGTCCACAGAACTATGCTTATATTCAACTCTTTACAAACACACAGTTCTGATCTGTGCACTCAGCTGTAGATCTTCTCAGCAACCCTAAGCTGTGCACTCAGCTGCAGCACCTTTCTTACAAACCCTCTGTGCACTCAGCTGCAGAGGTCATCCACGCACTCAGCTAGGACTTATCCTTAAACCCTAAAATAGTTCTTTCTTCCTTCACATCAATTCATCATACCTCAAAGTCTCAAAAGGCCTAACCTAACTCCTTTACATAAGTGCCTATTTATACCAGCGCACTATTACAATACCATAAGCTTAAACCATGGGCTTAAAAACCATGAGTTTAAACCATGGGTTATTTACAAAAAGAGGGGCTTCGACCCAAACCTGACACCTCTAAGACTATTTTGTGCCGCAACTCTGCTTACAAGCTTCACACCAAAACCGCGGAGTTGCCAAAAATAAGGACCTTTAAGGTCGGAGCCCCAACAGGCCCCTAAGACTCACTAGTGTCTCGTCCCGGGACACTCTGCCGCTTCTCTGGTGAGAGGATCTTGTTGGCGAAGATAGTGAATTGCTTGTTGAGGCTGCACATGATGTCATCGGCTGCTTGCTCCTTCTCCACCAACTCCTGCAATAATGCTATTGATGTTTCGCTGGCTTTTTCCTGTGCAAATGCATCATACTCCTTCAGAAATTTGAGCTGGTTGTCCGCAGCAGTGCTCAACTGCAAGGCTTCGTTGATAAGGGGCTGCACAGAATTTTCCAACAGTGTTGCTTTCGTTCTACACGACTCAATTTCCTACTAGAGTTCATTGCTTTGCTTTACTTTGAGCATCTTCTGCATAGGAGGCAGAGTCTTAATTTCTGCTTTCACCGCATCCAGCTCTGTCTGTCGCTGCTTGAAGGTTTCTTGCAACTTTTCTACTTCTAGATGGTCCTACAGGTTTTCCCAGGCCTCGACGCTTTCATCTAGAAGTTTTGCTACGCTTCTTGCAAGATCTGAGATCTTTGTTACTGAGGCCTGAATATCTCTGCGGCGTTGTTCCCTGACCTCTAGTGGACTCTCCGGAGCGATGCAAAGTTGAAGCTCCACAATCTGATGCTCGTGCTCTGCTTTCATCTTCTCTATCTGGCTCCGCGACTGTTGTGCATAGTCTTTCAACTTGACTATCTTCCGCTCTATTTCTTCTTCATCCTGCATGTTGAAGTTAGGGAGATTTCGACACGCCTCATCCACTACCCATGCCAGTTCATCCTACTTGCTTTCTTGCTTCCCTCTTCTTCTGTTCTGCTTCCTCCAACTGTGCTGCGAAGCTCTCACTCTGCTTCGTGGCATTTTCTAACTGCATATGGGAGTAGTTGTCTCGTGCTTGAATCTCCCTTATGATCACCAATTGACAAAGGTGCAGCTCCGACATAGACAACTTGGTGTAGTCTATTCCAACTATCATGCTCATCTGTGAGCGAAATGCTGCGTCAGTTATGATGATGGCTGCACTTGGCACTTGTCCTCTGCTATCTCTGGCTGGCCATTGTCTTGTGTCTGGCTGCACACTTATTGGGGCACTACTTGTTGTAGTGCCAGTCGCTGATCTTTCTACTAAGTCCTTCAATTCTGTAATTCTCTACGCTACGCCAGTGAGCGCATCAAGATGCATAGCTGCAAACTCTTTCCATTTGCTAGTCAAGACTTATGTGGACTTAATCAGGGCCTGGTCAAGCTCTTCAGCCGTCAGAGCGGGTTCTTCGTCAATATTCTTCCCTTTTGACGCCTTCATTTTCTTTATGGACTGAGGTTTAGTCACTTCCTCTGCCTCTGGTGACTTGCGCTTATCTGGCCGATTAGGGTCGGAGATTGTCTTGACCGATTCTTTTGTTTCTTCATCACCTTCGTCATCGCTACCCTGGTCATCTCCGCTCTGCTGTGACTCACTTTGTTCTTCTCTTTCTTCTAGTGGGTCTTGCTGCTGCGTCTGACTAGGACCTGCACCCACATCTGTCACTGGGGGGACTGGTATGCTGGGCTTTGTCCCTGTGTCCTTCATCCACTTAGCCAGCCACTGCTGGACTACGGCGGTGATGTCCTCCTGGGTCACCACGTATGGCAACTTCCAACATGCATGTTTTTTATCTGCGTGGGCCTAGATGAAGATATTGTGCATGTCATCCTTGAAGTTGGCCACTCCCACATACTGAGAAAATAGCTCATGACTGAGTCGCGGTGTCTTCAGGATCTCATAGGAAATATTCATCGAATAAAAGGTGAACGCGTAGTTCATCATCTGCTGGAAGGTTTTATCCTGTGACACCCACAGAGATGTGTATCTTGCTGCGCCAGGCATGTGCGGAGGCACATCAACAAACTGTGCCTCGGTAGGTTCTTTCCATCCTACCAGTGCAATAAGCACTAACAACCATGAGTAGTGAAAGGGTCTACCTTTCTCCTGCGCGTCGCGGGCATCTTCGAGGAACTCCTTGGCAATGTAAGCTACCCAATTGTAACTGTAGCCTTCGGCACAGTTTGCAGCAATATTGACAATCGATGCAGATACTTCATTCGGTCTACACTTCTACATTAGCTTGCATGCTAACAGTTATGTGGTGAAGCGAATGTTCTAGTGCTGGATTGTCAAGGTTTGATACCCTCTCTTTCCTTTCGTCAGCCCGAAGCATTCCTTCATGCTCTGCGCCAGCTTCGTGTCTTCATGCTTTCCTATGAACTCGATGCCAGGATCAGGCCCCTCCTTCGGCAAGCCTATAATCTTATGGATTAGTTCTCCATTAATAGGGATTCATTGTTCTCCTATCCATAGGTGCCCATCATGCACCAAGGCCAATAGTTGTTTGACCACTATGGTAACCGGCGTGCTGCGACCAAAGTGGGGAACACTCAGCATTTTCAGCAAGCCTGCTTTTTCCAAGCCAGCAGCCCACTGTTTCACTTCTAGCAGTGTCGCTCTAGTCTCTGGATAATAGACAGAGTGCAAGTATTTCCCAGCTATGAACTGTGGAAATTTCCCATGATCATTCGTGTTGTGGTCTGCATACTTCAGCCGCTCTATTTTCCCTGTCATTGTTCCAACCAGCTGCACACCCTGTGGCAACAACGGGGTGCGTAACGTGAACTTGGCTATCCACCGAGGTGGCTGAAATCCTGGTCACATAGGCGGAAGATATGGTGGATGCTGCGGTGCAACATTCTCATCATCGCCAAGGTCTTCGAATTCTCCAGGAGGATTCATCACGGGATCCTCTGGTGTCTTTCCTGATGGCTGGTTCCTTTCTTCATTCCGCTTAGAACAAACTTCTGCCCTAAACTTCTTCCTGGTCGATCGTGTCAGCATTGGCTGACTCGGCGTTGTGGTAGTCTCTTCGCAAGGTGCAGATGCAGGTGGATTGCTCATAAGGTTCTGCAGAGCCCTCTCTCTGAATTCTCTCAACAATTCCTGGACTTCGCGATCAGATGACATGGACTAAACTGTAAAATTCAAGAAAATGCGTATTGCGAATTTCGCAGGCCTGGGTGTCTTCTTATAGAATCCATCGACCAAATGTGTCATAACTGTGCATTGAAGACACCAAATCTGACAGAGCAGCTGTAGATCTTGTCCAAACGACGCTAGATTCCTTAAAATCTCATCATTACAGGCAGTTAATGCAGTTAACGTATCGACGCCACCAATTCTAATTTTTTTCAACGGTCGCATTTTGAGGTTCGACACACCTTTCCTCTTCGGCACAGCCAGTAACTTTGGCTGCGCCACAAATAAGGACATTTGACATAGTACATACCTTTGACACATCATGGCACTAGTTTCGACAGAGCTTCGAGCTTCGACCCCCGACAGTATTTCTTCGTAGTGTCCTTCTGTCTCAGGAATGCTGCGCGGGTCATCATCTTCATCAATGGCGAGGTTATAACATTCTAATGCATTAGATTCTTGTTCCTTCCAATCAGGTTGGTACTCGGCTATGTCTTTATCATTAAACACCTTAGTATTGATCAGCCTAACAGCTGCGTCTAAAGCAAGGCAAACCTCATTAATAGAAAATGTAAGCAAAAAACTATCAACAAGACTATCCCAACTTATAGTACCATGGCGAAGCTCCACCTCTGCATACCAATTCTTTGCTACAGGTTCAAGAGTGTGTATAAACCTATGTACCCATTCTTTAGAAGGGACATGCTTCCATGCTTCATAACATTGCTCCAAGTGTTCCTGAGGGCTAGTCTTACCATCAAATCTGTTGCGCACCTCCTGAGGTTGATATGTGAATCTCAGGCAGAGAAACTTTTGACAAGCTTCCCAAGTATGAATAAACTTCTTATGACCATTCCACCATCTGGCAGCTGTGGCTCTGAATACTGAATCTAGAGTCTCCCTTTTCTGTGAATCTGGTACCTGCTCTGAAAATTGCACAATAAAATATGTTGGGTCTATCGAGCCATCAAAAATAGGTAAGGCTCTTGTCTGTGAGCTAATCCATCTGAGAGACTTGGTGATTCTTGCACATCGATGTCCATGTAGCTCATACAGTCTATTCTGCCAGTTCTCTAGGCCATCATCTGAATCAGTCATTCAAGAACTGTCACACTGCCACTCCATTATACCTTCAGTAGTAGGGTGAACATAGTCTTCTTCTTTGGCTGTGATGTTGTAAATATGATCTAAAATATCCTGATCTTCATCTCTGACTGGCTCTGTATACCTTTCTCCTTGAGAAGGGTCCAATGGCACTATGACTGTTAGCCCTTTTCCTTCGAAAGTCATTTGTCTCTTCTTAAGGTTGATTACTGCATCATTTTCTATTGCCCATTCAATTCCTAGCAAGGCTGGATAGGGGTTACTATCATCAATTATCTCAATGACTTCAAAATCTGCTAGGGTGCTGACTCCATCAATATCTACTGGTACACCCGGGAATCTCCCCAAGGGCACAATCTTCTGCTGATTGGCTAATCTCAACTGTATAGGGGACCACTCAAGCTTAGGTTTTCCCATTTGTTCCCATGTCTGCTTAGTTAGGACATTCACTTCTGATCCCAGGTCTAAAATGATATCAGTCATATCATACTCTCCTATCTGAGCATGCAACCTCATTTCTCTTCCAGTCCTTCTAACTCTATTAACATTTTTCCCTTTATCAGAGCTTTGCTGGGATTCGCAAGACTGAAGAACTTTCTGTAACTCATTCAAAGCATTCTTGTTTCTTAACAGCTTCATACAACTTTGTAAGAATGATGTTAGTGTACTTACTTGATCCGGTGAAGCTTCTTGGGAGTGCGATTGTTGTTGATGTTGTTGCGTAGTTGCTACTGAGGTTCCTGGATCAACAAAGTCCCTTTTAGCTTCCAGAAATGTTTCTTTTTCTCTGCCAACATCAAAGGATGGAATCTTCTCTGGGGTATTGCGAACCCAAGCCTCGACAGACCGTTTCTCCGTATTCTGCACTTGCTTCGTAGCTCCACTCCTTGTAACAACATTAATAGTTGGGACAGATCTTTACTCTACAGCAATCATCTGATTATTCTGAGTAGGAGCACTATTCCTTTCTTGTATCTTGGCTATCAACTGTGGGCATTGCTCAATCACATGATCGACTGCTCTGTAATATCGACATGTCGTAGTTGGGTTCTAACAGTCTCTAGCTAGATGGCCTGCCTGATTACAGTTGTAGCAAATAACTTGGCCTCTTCCAGGCATACCACCACGACCTCTGAAATTACCTTGACCTGGGTTACCACCACGGTAACCATATCCATTATTGCCTTATGCATCGTTTTGTACCCTATAAGCATCATAGGTTCGCTCTCTCATGAGGTCAAAGCTGCGACATTCATCTTCATTGTGTCCCACTGACTTACAAAACTTACAGTAGGGATTCTTAGGTACTTGAACATATCTTTGCAGCAGATAGCAATATTCAGGTCGTTGCTGGCCAGCTGTTCTACAGATCTCACAAGATAAGACAGCCGAGTTAAATGGGTTTGGTGCACCAGTACTCAAGTAGTTTCTTAGTGCAGGGCACTGTTCTTTGTCATGACCTTCTGTCTTGCATCGGGTACACCAAACCTCTTCGCAAATGGCTTTCCCTTTTTTCATGTCCCGCAACTCCAAGGCCATTTCTGCCAGCTGCGCTTGTATCTGGGCTATGCCAGAATTATCTCCGATAGGGGCGGTTTCAAGCTTCATGGCAATTTCCAATGCCTCTTGCTGATCGGCAACCTTCTGTTGCACAAGTGGGGTCCTGACATGAGGTAATAAGGCTGCAATGAACCACTCTTTATGTTGTTCTGGTCCAATAGTGAAACTGACTTGATCCAACAGAACCTTGAACCTCTTATCAAAGTCCCACACTGACTCACCTCTCCTCTGTTGAATTTCCTTTAGTTCAGTTATACACTGCGACTCTAATTTAGGTTTCTTGAATTCCTTTATCATGGATTTTTTAATATCGGCCAAGATATAGTTCTGAGTACTAGAAAACTTCATAAACCAGGTCAAATTTCGGTCTCTGAAAGAGGTGATTAGCTGCGCTCGTCTTGTATTTTCATTCGTAATACTCTTAGCAGTCCACACAGCTTCGCATAAGAACCAAAACTGCTCTGGATCCTTTGATCTAGTTCCTTTAAAGACTGGGAGTTTGATATCATCATTCACATGGGCCATAGTGGATCGAGGGGGGGGAAGGAGGGGGGCTGACAACAGGGGGAGGGGAACCTACTGAAGTAGACTAACCTGCGACAGGACTACTAGGGTTAGGGTTACTTTCAGACTGTGACGGGTTCTTAGGGGTAACAGGTCTTCTCTGTGGAGTTACAGGAGGGTTTCTAACAGAAGGGGTTTCTTGAGAGTCAGAGTCGTCTGGACTTAGCGGGGTATAATCGGTATTCTGGCCTAGGGTATAGGATCCAAGATTTCTCTTGTATCTTTTGCCGCTTTGAAGCAAACCACTTTTCTCGTCGAAGTCACTTTCACTTCCAAACATAGGTTAGTAACAACACATATAGCAATCTGATTCAATAAGCAATATGCCTTTTTCAGCCAAAAGCATTTTAATTCTCAAACTGAATGAATTCAAGTACTTACCCCTTGGTCCTTTGAAAAACTACCGTTCAGCTTCGCTAAAAGAAGTGTGTGTGTCGATGGCGAACTCCATCACAAATGCTTCAAGGGTTCGCGTTGTCCAGAAATCAACAGCTCTTGATATCGCGTTGTTCACCCTTTTCAATATATTAATTCTTTCGGGGGTCCAGGCAGGAGACTAATCTTCTTTGAAGTTTGTCTTTCTTTCTGTCAACCTGGATAACCACTGGTGCAATTCTATGTGGATACTACCAAAGAAAATTTCATAAATATCATCAAAAACGTACCTTTGCAAGAAGTCATCTGAGCTACGACGAGGATCCTTATTTTCTTGTTCAGCAAATTTCAGATAGGTCTCTTCGATCCAATCACCGATTTCTTTTACTGAGGGCCTCCAAAACATATCCCTCTAGGCACGACATAAATCCCTCTTGAGAAGATACTATTCAACTGGCAACGGAACCAATTTGTTGGGCTATGGGCAGACCCGGATTTTATACCTTTTATCTTCGCACCAAAAAACGACCCACAGTGTTGGCCCTTTCGGCAACAACTTGCGAACAAGTTGCAGTCTCACCCGAAACAGCTATGGGGTGCCACAGAATCAGGCTTCTGCAAGCAGAAGAGGGATATTATTGTACCTTTAGCCTTGACAAAGAATAAATATACAGTATAGATCTTTAACAGTTACTTAATTAGCTTCGCAGTTAGATAAACATA
Organism: Pseudotsuga menziesii; assembly: GCA_001517045.1. Classification (NCBI taxonomy): domain Eukaryota; kingdom Viridiplantae; phylum Streptophyta; class Pinopsida; order Pinales; family Pinaceae; genus Pseudotsuga; species Pseudotsuga menziesii. The sequence continues at coordinate 480,525 of LPNX010836949.1, read as the reverse complement.
TATTTGCTTGCTTAACCCTTAACTGGGAATTCACAACGAAGTTACTATCTAACAGTTATCTTATCTTATCACCTATCTACTTATCAAATGCATAAAACAGAAACAAAACATCAAGAACCACCACAACACAAGATATACGTGGTTCACCCCTAGTGTAGGGGCTACGTCCACAGAACTGTGCTTATATTCAACTCTTTACAAACACACAGTTCTGATCTGCGCACTCAGCTGCAGATCTTCTCAACAACCCTAAGCTGCGCACTCAGCTGCAGCACCTTTCTTACAAACCCTCTCTGCACTCAACTGCAGAGGTCATCCATGCACTCAGCTGGGACTTATCCTTAAACCCTAAAACAGGTCTTTCTTCCTTCGCATCAATTCATCATACCTCAAAGTCTCAAAAGGCCTAACCTGACTCCTTTACATAAGTGCCTATTTATACCAGCGCACTCTTACAAGACCATAAGCTTAAACCATGGGCTTAAAAACCATGAGTTTAAACCATGGGTTATTTACAAAAAGAGGGGCTTCGACCCAACCCCAACAACCCTAAGACTATTTTGTGCCGCAACTCTGATTACAAGCTTCACACCAAAACCGCGGAGTTTCCAAAACTAAGGACCTTTAAGGTCGGAGCCCCAACAAGGAATTTTGACATAATATTTGTGATGTTACAAGGTAAGTGTTCTCTGAGATTTGTACATGAAAAGTGTCATCGATAGACTTTCATAAATCCTATCCTTTTGTACTAGTGAAGTAGCAATATCCTAGGTAAGGCTATCATTCCAACATTCTAATCAAGACCAATCATCCACCCAAATAGAGCCATCCATATGTCATTCAAGTATTTGTAAGGGGATAGGAGACATAATCCCTACTAGCAAGTTGAAACACTTGTGAAGTAACCCTAAAAGATAACACTTTCAACAACATTAAATCGATATTTTGAGTTCTAAATGCATCATAATAAAACCATTAAACCACTGAATTTATAGCAGCCCCCTAAGCTTGTGTTGCACTATTGAAGTTGGTATCAACCCTGAAGGTTAATCATATATGGATCTAAGAATAGTTGGATATCGTGATCAAGTTTTTTCCTCCTATATAGAGATTATACATTCATTCAGAGTTATATTTTATGTAAATAGTTCATCAACCTAGGCATTAATTTATCTGTAAATATGTTGAAGGGATATTTTTGAAAATCTTTTCAAATCCTTAATTTTTCAAATACTGGAGTGAGGGTCAAATTTTGAAGATTACCTTCACCATTTCTTTAGTTGATGGCTAGTTTAGAGTCTCATATAATTTGAATTGTAAGGCCCCTTTCTCTATAGCTATCATCATTAGCATCCACATAGATTTCATATATGCCCAGTTGTTTGTCCCTTCTCCCAATGCAACTTTAATCCTTGGGGACACACACATTGCATTGGGAAAATGGACATACATAGACACATAAACACATATAGATAGAGAGAGATAACTACAAGGTGAACCTGAATATGAATTATTGTTGGATGAGGAGGGTAAATAATAAAGTTGGTGGTTTCCTACAATCTAGAAGGTAAGTTCTCCCATAAAACAAAATTGGTCATGTGGCTACGATGATAGATAAGATCCCATCCTCGAATTACCTACAGGAAAAAGACAAAAAAATGGGGCCCAACATTTTCTACCTTTATTGGAATGCAAGTGGAAGTGTCACACATCTTTTCATTGGCTTCCCTTTTACTGTTCAAGTTTGGAAGGATTTGGAAAGGTGGTTGGATCATGGGAATGTGTGGTAAGGTGGATCAAGAGAGGAAAGTTTGCACACATGGTTTCAACGATGAGATATAAAGGTCTTTCATGGCGTTCCAATCCTTTCCTACTAAGAAATCTAGTTGGCCCACAACTCTTGTATCTTCGAAGGTCATCATCTACAAAATTTCTAGATATTTTCTTCTATAATTTCACTTGCTCGGTTTTATTGGGGTCGTATTACAAGGGAGAGTGTGGTTGGGGAACTAGTTAGCGACAAGTCACACCCCTATTTTTTTATGGATCTTCCATAGGGAGATCCACACTTGGGGAATAGGAGGAGTCTTATATATTCAATATCATCATTATATTTAATTTTCTATCAATGTGGGATGCAACACTAATAATTGTGTACATTTGTTGGCACTCTGTGCACTATTGAGATTGGCATTACATAAGAACATGTCTCATCTACAGGTATATGATGAATCATTACTCATTATAAATCGGATGATTGACCTGCAGAGTATTTAGGATATAAACCTACATGCTTTAGTATTGGAATTGAAGAATATCTCACGTTAGTTACAAAATTGGATTTTAATCATATCTACAAGGAACATAATAAGTTGGCAGATGAATTCTCCAAGGAAGGACTATCCAAAGTCCTAGGATCATTCTTTATCAAGGATTTCAAAGATGCTTTGGCCATTGCATATACATGGGATCTTGATTAGGTTCATACTCCTATATTAGAGTTTTGGAGCCCTTAAATACATTTCATTTTTTAGAGCTTTTTCAAGGAAGGTTGTATATTTCTGATTAACTTTAGAACCATGTGAACTGTTATAGAGATTTGAAATAATTATATGTGGGATGGGAGGTAGAGAACATGTAATTTTTATCAGGTAGATTAGAGGGGATGTTTTGACAAATAGTAGTGTCATATTGAATAGACAAGTGAGTCTTATTTCATCTATATATGCGAACTCATATATTTGTATTGTGGATTTACAATTGAAGAATGTATTTTTCATTCTACTTTGAATAAAAAATATGTTTTTATTGTCTGGAGAAATAAAAATATATATCAATATAATCAAAATTAATAATATGGTAACAAGGAGGTCACAACCCCCTTTTTTCAATTTATCTCATTTTTTTTTGGAACCCATAAAATGACCAAAAAACAATTTGGACATTGAGAAGGTTGCAATTGAGACCTATTTAGGAACAAACAAAATGGATTTTGAATTAGACACATTTTAGGACACAACTAAGGATGCAATGATCGCAATTTGGGTCACATGTAGTGACTAAACTTAATAATTTGAATGATATTGTGGTCACTACTAATGACTAGATGGTTGCTACTACCACACAATGGCTCAAATTACCACCCTAATAGTAACTAATTCATTATTTTTCTTTTAAATACATTATTTTAGTGGCAATTTGGATGTTGCAACTACCACATAAGGACTCAAACAACTAATAACCGATTCATGATTTTTAGTAAAAAAATGAAATAAAAAATACATCATTTTAATGACAGTTTGGATAATGGTGTGTCCAAAATGTTGTATTATGACACTTCTTTGGATAAAGAAGAAGTTCATCTTGATATTGAATTGGACAAAATTTCTAATGCAAGAGCTTAAAACTCTAAATATATGTAGAGAAAACAAAAAGCAAATATAAAAATTAATCTTAATATTCCTTAAAAAAATTAAAAACAATAACTAATTTTATAATACAAAAATATTGAAATATAATAATACTCAATAATATTAAAACACAAAAAAGTAGAATAAATACAATAAGAAAATGCTAATTGTCGAGTTGTGATTCGGGCCGAGAGCCTATCCTCTATAGTGGGATGGGCTTGCCGGTGTGGTTAGGAAGTGTCCAATGCTTATTGGAGTGTAGTCTACCCAATGACTTCCAGGTGGATGGTTCCTTAGAATAGTTGAATGTTGAAACATATGCGCTCACTAAAAACAACGCGAGGGAGTTGGCTCCTAAAGCTGAGATTATGGTTAAGGGTTTGACCTTACCACATTACTGGAGTGTAGTCTACCCAATGGCTTCCAGGTGGATGGTTCCTTAGAATAGTCGAATGTTGAAACATATGCGCTCACTAAAAACAATGCGAGGGAGTTGGCTCCTAAAGCTAAGATTATGGTTAAGGGTTTGACCTTACCACACAGGTGTGGTAGCCATTAAGTTATTTTTTATATTGTTGTCCATTTTCTTTAGAAATCTATGACGTGGTAAAACTCAAAGTGCATTCATTTTGAAACTTAGTTGATTTTTTTTTCTTTTTTAATTTATATTTTTTATTTAAACAAGTTTTGAAGTTTGATATGTAAAAATAATAATCACTTTAAAATTTTGGTATTGTATATCATGATCTTATATAGTTTTAATGGTGAAGAACATGTGTTTCCTCCTATGAGATCATAGATTCAAATCCGAAGGGGTAGCCTATGTATGCCTCTATACACCAAATTAATGTTTGACTTAGTTTTGACCTTTTGCGTGTGTGTGTGCAGAGGGGGTCCCTTACAAGAGAGTTTCATACATCAAATTAGTGTCTGGCTTAGTTTTAACCTTATATATATATACACACACACACTTTCTTGAAATGTAAAGGTTACTTGAATAAAATAGAATATTTATTTTTTAATTTAAATATAGAAAAATTGTTATGCATCAAATTCTTACTAAAATAGCATTAAAAATTAAAGTAAATACAAAGTACACAAGATGTGAACATGGAACACAACTAACAAAAAGATAATAAACTAAAAATTACACAATATCTCTTTATAGAATAAGAAAACCTTTTCCCAATAACTCTAATACAATCACATCTAATTCATATGTTCATATCCCATTAATAACTATATTGATCTTTATATATATACATATTTATACTAATTACATTTGATTACATATATAAATCATATGCTCATATCTCATTAATAATTATATTGACCATTTTATATATACATATTTATGCTAATTACATTTAAAGCTCATTATTAAATCAACCCTTATTACACCAACAATTTTTCAGTACATATATATATAATTTTATATAAGTTGCCTTTAGAATTATATCATTATATTTAAGTAATATGTTTTATATACGAAAATGTTAATCCAATTATACATCTTATGAAATATGTGTAAAATTGAGTGAGTGTTTATTATTTCAGTGGAAAAATCGAAAACACTTTATATCAACAATTAGTTAATAGCATCTTATGTCTTTATCATTAAATTAAATATTTATTTTGTAGTTGGTATGGTTTTTAGATTCATTTCTAATGGATATGTTTAATATTGGAATTGTTGTAAAAAGTTTCTTTTACTGTAAAAAAAACATGATTTTGATATTGAAAATGTTTTAAATTTTTATTTAAATTTGTTGATATATACAAATTAGTATAATTAGATGGTTGAATATAATGATAAAAAATCAACATCTAATTATATATCCTTTATTTTCTTATATACAATAAAATTCATCGTTGCATTTTCTTCCATTGAAGTTAAATTTAGAAGTTCCACCTTGGAACTAAAAAAATATGTGTTCATGAAATATACTTTTAAATTAATAAAGATATAGTCAAAAATTATACTCTTAAATTAATAAAGATATAGCCAAAAAGTATATTCGTAAATTAATAAAGATATAAATAAAGACATAGCCTAGAAGTATATTAGTAAATTAATAAAGATATAGCCAAGAAGTATACTTGTAAAATTATACTTCTTGGAAATTGAAGGCCCATATTGGTTTGTGATAATCAAAGCTCCAATGAACCAATGAAAAATCTAGTTTTTCATTAAAGAACCAAGCATATTTGAACTTTTCTAACATGTAGCTAATGTATCTTACTTTTGTTCGTCTCTCGAATGGTTTGACTATAGTTATAAATATAGGATTGTAATCACTATTCAATTTCAGTCTTTTCTTGTATCAATCTGATATGATTGCATATATCTTATCTTTGCTCTAGTATCTTTCTTGTGAGGGTAAAAGCACTAATATGTTTGGTACTGTGTTTAGGTTAGATTGTGCATTATTCTGTATTTTTGCATATTAAAGTAGGTGCTTTTCATTTATTTCATATTGCAAAATACCTAAACAATGGAACGAGTTGTAATCGACAAAACCCCAAACTTGTAATGGTTGTTGGGCTAGAATCTAGATGGGTTCCCTACACAAAACAATGAAGATTCTAATTTGGACTTTTCACTATGGTGAACCTCTATTTTTGACGCAAGACATTTCAACATGTCAACACATTGATAAGAAAGTACTTGATGAATAGATCGTTTTGAACTATTGTAGAAAAATGACCAAGTTGTTGATATATTTACAAAAGAACTTGTTGAGCACAAACTTGTTAATCTAAGGATGATAATGCAAGGAAAAGAGTTACCATTGAGGGGGAAATGTGAACTTTATGTTAATTGAAAAATAGCTTTTTAATGTAATTCTTTTTATTTTCAAAGAAAAGCCTTGCAAGGATATCTAAGTTATGCGTTGATGGCATTTGTAGATTACATCCATGGTAAACACATTAACTCATTAGTATAAAGTAGTGAACCTAAAAAATTTGTATCATGCACCTATCACCATAGAGCTAACCTAAAGCTCAACAACATTTAAAACAATTAGTTAAACTAACCTTAAAATAATTAGTTAAACTAACCTTAAAATAATTAGTTAAACTAATCCTTTCGAGTTTTTTTAATGTAACTCTTAATATGGCTTTTTTCTATTTTATATGTAATTACCACTAAGAATATCCATTGCTTTTCTCTTTTCTTCTCCCTCTTCTCTCTTATTGGTATATAATCTTTTATTATGTCCCAGACATGGATATATATGGATTGCTAAGCTCTATTAATTTGTGTGTACATGGTTGATTTTTCATTGGAGTTAAAGTTAAATTTAATTCTTGAAATTATTTACTTAAGTAAATTTTTTTATAAATGTTTTTTCTTCACTGTGATTGGTTGGTATGCTATGATAGCATTCTAGTGGGATGGTGCTCAACACCAAATGGTGTGCTGACATCATCTAGAATTTATGAAAAAATTGTTGCAATCTTATTCATACCAATCACATTAATTAGGTCTACTACTCCTAACCCCAAGGCTGAGAAGACCACCTTTATTTCTACAGATTTATTTGTCAACACTTTAAAGTTCAGCGAGCTGGAGGTAGATGAGCTCTCTACGTAAGCTCTAAGTCTTGAGATGGGGGCTTTAGTTTTTGTTGAATAAATGGAAGGAAAAAAGACTTTCGTCGGATGGTTTCAAGCCTTTAATTGAAGATTATTACTTAATGGGAAGGAAATTTGAGCTAAGGACAGACCATTGTGGTATGAAATACTTGTTTGATCAACCAACTTTAAATGTTAGGCAAGCTAGATGGTTGGAACTTTTGTGTGAGTTTGATTTTGAAATAAAACACATAGAAGGAAAAGAAAACAAGGTAGCTCATGCACTCAGTAGGAAAGTACATGAAATGCATGTAGCATCTCTTAGTACTTACCAACCAGATTTGAGGCCGTAGATTATTAACCATATTGCCAAGAATGAAGTGTACGTGCAGATAAAGGACAAGTTGCAGCAGCAGAACCTTGAAAAGAAGTACGGATGATATCAATTGGATGAAGACGAACTTCTTACTTACAAGAATATAATTTATATTCCAAATGTGGCAGACTTGAGGAAGATTGTTATAGATGAAATCCATCAAGCTCCATATTCTGGTCACCCAGGATATTAAAAAACAATTGCTACAGCCAGAAAGCAGTATTTTTGGTCGAGAATGAAAAATGGCATTGCTGAGTATATTTCTAAGTGCGTGAAATGTTAGCATGTGAAAGTTGAACATCAACATCCCCCAGGTTTGTTGCAACTTTTGCCAATCCCGGAATGGAAATGGGAATTCATTTCCATGAATTTTATTACAGGGTTTCCAATGACTATGAGACAACATGATTCGATCATGGTTTTGGTGGACAAGTTAACAAAGACATCACATTTTATACCGGCCAAGTCCACATATAAAGCCGATGCCATTGCAAAGATTTTCATGAAGGAAATTTTCAGATTGCATGGATTGCCTAAGGCAATAATTTTCGATACCACGTTGTTGCGTCCCCTCCCCTCTCACCTAGAGAGGACACGACGATCTACAATGTCTAATCCGGGCAATCTGCCCCATGAACATAGGCAGAAATGCATTGAAATTAAAGACATGTACATATGCATATTATATGGAAATAGAAAGGAAGGAAAATACATTTCAACACATTCAATATGTTCATAATAATTTTTAAAACAAATGCATTGCAGAAAGTAAATACAAGAGAGCACTTATCTTGTATATGAGCTTCCCCGCAACTAGCTATGTCGCTGCGACGTTCGACCCAACCATATGCCAGTTGTGCTCATCAATCTCTCAGCACAACTGCCACCCTTGAGCTGGGCACAATTTCACAAGGAAAAGGGGAGGAAAATATTCAAACCCTCGAGCCAATAGTGTAAAGCGAAATGTCAATGAGAGAACCCATAAAATCTCAACTACCTATTTTGACTTATGCACCCAATCATTTAATTCTTCTAAAAGTTGGTTGAAGCAGTTAATGCACAGGGAATGGAAGAGTATGGAAGTCAAAATTTGTATTGGGGCAAGCCATCATTTTTGAAAAACTTGTTTTTGCTTATTGGGCAAGTAAATACCCAAAAATGGGTGCCCAAACCATTATTCACCCATGAGTTTCTCTTCCTCACATAGCTGGAGTTTGCTATGCTTTTTTCCCTCACGATTTCTACAGTTTCCTCATTTTTTCATGGCTGGGAAATCTATTTTTTGTGCTGCGTAGTGAATGAGAAGAGCAATTCATGATTTGTGTGTTTAGAGCGGCCGGTTTTGCTTCTGCAATTCCCTAGAATGTTTGCTGAACTCGAATTTTCCCTCCCATGGTTGATTTTCCCCATCTACCAATCCGGTTTTGGTTGCCAAGACATTTGTTATTCATACCCAGTATTTGTATTTTGTTGTTATGTGCACCCTTGTTTTGGTCTGTGAGACTTAGGGATGGAAGAGGCCCAGAATTGGCTTGATAAACCTAGTGAAGAGAAGAACCTCATAGAAAGGTCAAGAGGAGCTTGACATTCTTCTATGCACACCCTGATGAGCACTAGAAGGGAAGGTATGGCCCAAGGGACTATGTAGCACTGGAGGGAATACTTCCTTGTGTTGGGCGTGTAGGTATTGTGGAGGCCAAGCTAGATGGATCTTGTGCAGGTGTCCATAGCTCTGTGGTTAAGCTCACTAGCTTAGCAATTATTCATTTCCACTGCCTTAGCAGCCCGATAAACCCAACTGTAGATTGGCTTGGTTGAACCTTGGTGTGTTTTTGGCAATGTGTGAGCTTGTTGTTCCCTTTTTCCTTGTGGAAATCATGCCTAACTTGGGGGTGGGAGTTGTGCTAAGAGATTGACGAGCACCACTAGCCTATGGTTGGGTGGAACATTGCAACGACATAGCTAGTTGTGGGGCAGCTCATTTACAAGATAAATACCTTTTTGTATTTACTTTCTGCAATGTATTTGTTTTAAAAATGATTATAAACATATTGAATGTGTTGAAATATATTTTACTTTTGCTGTATTTCCATGTATTATGGATCTATACATATCTTTTTATTTCAATACATTTATGTTTATGTTCATGAGACAGATTACAGAGACTAGAGTCTCTAGATTAGACAAAGCAAATTGTCGCGTCCTCTCTAGGCGAGAAGCTTATAGCTTGTTTTCTTCTCTCTTGGATTTTGTCCTGTTTTCTTGTATCTTTGTTAACTTCTATATGACTGCCTCGTTATCTTTTGTGGATATGGGCGATGCTGCTAAGCGGAATTTTGGTAACTTTGTTTTCTTGTATCTTTGTTAACTTCTATATGACTGCCTCGTTATCTTTTGTGGATATGGGTGATGCTGGTAAGCGGAATTTTGGTAACTTAATTTTTTTGTTAGAATGAGTGCCTTAATCATACAGTATAGCTTTTGGTTTCAACTGTAATGTTTACATCTGGAATGTGTCAGTCATGTGTACTAGTAGCCAAGTTTTGGAACAGAGATACATTTATCTCAGTAATGTAATATTGTTTCCTTTAATTCAATGAGTAACAATTTTTCTGTTAGAAAAAAAAAAGTTCACCGAACTAGTAAATAAAAAATTAATCTATTTATGGTAGACAGCCTTTAGTGCTCCATCTTTATCCACACATCATGTCTTATGTACTTGTCATTTCCCACGCGTCCCTCTGGACAAAGCATACAGTTGTTGTGTGTAAATTGCATTAACAAACCCTGTGACCTCTACTTCTTAACGAAGGAAGTCGGTTTTACCAGATGCTCAAGTTCCACAGATAGATTGGGGGCTTTGGACATGTTTATTAACTTTAAAAGGCATGTGGGCATATGCTGTACCTTAATAGAGATGTATGTTTTGTAAGTTCTCTATGAATACATTTAAAGAACTTCAACAGCATGTTGACTTGAAAAAAGAAAGTGTTTAAAGATCCTCAATGGCCTTATTGACTTGGTTAAGAAAAGACAATTGTTTAAAGACTTCAACTGACATGTTGACTTTGCCCAAAAAGGACAAGTGGTTGACAACTCAAAGTGAGCAGCTTCACTTATCTAAAATAAACTGACTTGGTTAAAAAAAATGTTAAAATTGCCGAAAAAGGACAAGTGGTTAACCATTCATAGTGAGCAGCTTCACTTATCTAAAATAAGAGTTAACCACTCATAGTGAGCAGCTTCACTTATCTAAAATAAACTGACTTAGTTCGAAAAAAAATGTTAAAGGACCCTTCACAGACATTTTGACTTGGTGAAGGAAAGGGTTGGAACTTGGAAGTATAATAGTCAGTGTAGATAAACTCATAACTCATGAGACCACGAGGAGATCAACAACCCACTCAACCTTAATTAGATTTCTAAATTAAATTAAATTTACTATAAATTAAATTAAATTTACTATTAATTATAATTATAACGTTAATATCATCAATAAACCATTATAGCTTGTCAAATGGCCATAACTCTTACCACTATATTATATCTTGTCAAATGGTCATAACTCTTACCATTATTGTTTGTTCGTTGGTTACCTGTAAATCGTACAGTCGTCCATTATAGCTTGTCAAATGGCCATAACTCTAGTCTCTTACCATTATATTATAGCTTGTCAAATGGTCATAACTCTTACCATTATAGCTTGTAAATAGTACAGTCATCCATTGAATTTTTAAAAAAGCAGAGCTACTGATTCATAATCCCATTTTCACTTATAAGTTATAATGATTTTATAATGTTTTATAATCTGGAGTATAAAAATTACAGGTCTTTCATCATATTTTTTCTTTGTACAAACTGCAAATTAGGCCACGCCATCTTGGAACATCATGAAAACCATATCAACTCATGTTAGCTACCATTGAAGAACATGGCATGCAAATCATACAAATGCAAATAACAATACTGCATTATTTGGAAAATCCACTACACTTTGAAAAATATTCCACTACACTCTACAGAAGTAACATGGCCTTGAGAGGCTGGTACTTGATCTTGTTGTGGCTGTTGCTGGTGAGAATCTACAGTAGCAGGTGCCACAGTTTTGGTTTTTAAGGGACCTTGCTGAATGAGATAATCCCATCGATCTTGTATCAGATAAAATACTGCTATGAAGGATACCTCTATGGAAAACAAAATGTTGACTGTCCTTAAACTGGTTGAGTTGAGAAATTCATAAGAATGAAAGCCACTATAAATGTTCACAATCCCCAGTATTACCCCTCCTGTGCCCAACAGCCAATGCACAAAATACCACAGGGTTCTGCCCTTCATGGCCCTGCAATTCAATTGAAGTTATCAGAATCTAACTTTGGCGTTTATATATATGTATATACAAAACAAAGATCTAGTCTCTGGTTAGATCTAGTGAACCATCCATCGAAGATATATTGTAGAAGTAGAAGCCATAAGTTTAATGAACCATCCATCCAAGCAATACTATGAACGTAAAAGCCTTAAGTTATAGATTCAAATTTGGGGTTATTTTAGTGTAGCCCATTTTGCTTGTGTGTGCAATTATCAAACCCAAATATAAAACTAAAAATAAATACAGAACATAACCTCAATACCTTTCAGGTCGAAGCAGGCCAACAATGGGTTGAAGCCATACAATTATGTAGAGGGCGAGGCCTAGCCTTTGATGGGTATACTGGAATTTATTATTGAATTTGAACACAGATAATATGGCACCCACAGTTGCCAGGATTACTGCTAAGGTCTGTCAATTGATTGCAGAGTAAGGACCACAACATTAGTAGAGTCAGAAGTCATACATACAGTGAACGGTGATTATAGAAGGAGGATGATGTTGCAGGTTCGAACCTGTAGAGCGACATGGAGATAAAATATAAGCTCTAATCTTGTCGAGGAGCCTTGCTTTCTTGCAGCCTTGGACATTCGGATCAGCAGAATGGCTACTGGCATAAGTAATCCCATGGATGCCCACATGAGGAATCCGTGCAACTTCTCGTATGTAAGCAGTGACCTCTGTAGAAATATTGGAGAATATTAGAAGAGCATGAATGTTTTCATAGTGCTAACATAGTGTTAAATCTTAATATTTTTAGAGATTTCATGTATATTAGTTTTGAAAGTTGTTTGAGTGGAGTGTTGACTTAGAAACTTATTTTAATCGTTTCCAAACTACTATACAGAGAATCTCCAAAAAAAAGACTTAACACAATATTAGAAAAGTTAGACTTTTTAAATCAAAATGATCAAACCTAACCTGCATAGTTACTTTGTTGGTTTTTATGAATAAAAAATATAACAAATAAAATTTACCAAATAAACAATATAGGAAAAGAAGAAAACAATGTAGGAAAGAAGAGTTGTTCATCCAATATAGAGATTTAGAAATGTACCAAAATTCATTCAATACAATTGAAATAAATTTATTATATATTTCAATTAAAAATTTTATTTACTGCTAAGCACTAGTACAGTAACCAGTAACTGATAGCAAGCACTTGGCAATACTTATATCTAGGTTTACTACTCACTATTACACGAAATACATACCACTGTTGCCCAATTAATATATATCCACTATTACACAATTTGTTTAATGATGCATTTTGAAGTTCATAAAAGGGCAAGATGAAATATTTGGAATAAAAGAAACGCAAAGTTGGCAAATGGTACTCTAGATTGGAGTTTTAGTTGCCTTTGCGTTTCAATTATTTCATGTCACAACTTTCATTATAATTTTTTCTATTCAAATTTGACCAACGTTTAATAAGTTTTACCAAAGTACAGATTGATTAAAATAAAATAAAAAGTGTGTTGTATTCTACAGCACTGTTGGAGATGGTTGAACCTTCATTTTATATGTAATTATGTAACCGTCCATTGAATGATATATTAGACTTAAAGTTTAGATGAAGTGGGGTTAGTCTAAATATAATTAGCCTATTTCATATAGGTTTTATTATTTTTATTTTTAACGTTGGTTTAAGTGATAATGACTGGATTTAAGATTTATGATTTATTTTAAAGTTTACAAGTTTAATTCTTTTGATCCTGAGAATAATCAAGAAATTAATATCTTATACTACTGATATGTAAAGAGTTTTTTTTATCAAAATAAAAAAATTACACAAGAAAGATTTTCAATCACAGATGATATTGGAAATTATCCACCAGTCCTTTTGCTACTATTTGGTTGGCAAGGAAGTCTTGAAAGAGTCTATATCCTTGAATCCTTCTATTTCGTTGGTTAAGGAAATCATAATGGATTATAGGTAAAAAAAACTACCTACAGCTGGAAGAACAAAGTAATTTTGAAATTTGCAAGACTGCCTATCTTGTGGGCTAAATCTATCAGCACTTTAAAGAAGCTAGTGTTCTTTATGGTGTATTGATTTTCCCTCGGGACCATCAGAAAACCGATGTAAGATTAGAAGAAATATACCAAACAAACAAATTAGTATTAAGATTATACCTTAACAACAAATTGCTTCCCAGTAGCTGTATGATGGAATGGCTTATCCAGAGCTGTCACACTGAGAACAATACTAGCAGCCATCAACAATAAAGCATATTGCAGTCTCACCATGTTTATGTAGTATCCTAATTGCAAATCAACCCAGAGGCAGCACCAGCATGAAGACACAACAGCAAAAGTTTGGTCACAGGCAATGCCAGTAGTAACTTATGGCACTAGATCTTATATCTTGGATCAATACATGAATCCTCTGCCTTTACTGCATGGCACAGCCCATCTTTTCCTATCAAGAAACCAGCAATGGAATCCTTAAAAATGACAGGCAGTTTTCGGAAAAAGCAGAAGATCCTTAGCCTGGCTTATACATGGAAAGAGAGATGTATCAGCAAATTTTATATGGTGAATCACTCAAGAATCTATGTGGCTTCAGAGAAGAAAAACCAATTCCATCAGAATCTCTCAAGAATCTTTCACAAATATACATCAAACAACCAAGACAGCCATATGTAAAACCACATGCCTGAAAACTAAATGGTGATAACTCACCTCAAGCAGCATTTCTGTTCTGGTCTCCACTTTCATTCCCAAAAGTCTCCTCTCTCCTCCCCCAATGCTACCTCCCAAGCCACAATGAGAAAATGGATGCTTAATAAGCAAGGCCTTGTAAAAGAGCCCTGATCTTCGCCAGCATTAAATCAAAGTATTTCAAGTTGTTACAGAGAACATTGAAACTTTGCAAGATTGAGCACGAGCTAGCATGGATTAAATTGATGTGCAAGGAGGAGGATGTTCTTCCTTCAATGTAACACTGCTTCCAATTGCCAAAACCTACCAAACACCCTGCAAAACCAGATCTTTATACAGATTGCAGGTTCACATTAATCTCCAAAATTTAGCAGCTGGGATCATATTTGAAGAGCAAGGTTTTCCTTCAATCTCCACATTTTGACAAAAAGAAATCAAAATCTAGCAAACTTTGGATCATTCTCATTGAGCAAGCATTTATCTACTTATGTTGATAACTTAAATCAAGTATTAATGCTTCCACAACAAGAACCAGCAGCTATAAAAAAAACCCAATTTTTTCACAGATTGCTCCCTTAAAAAGATGGCGTATGAAGGTCGCCAATGTCTTCGAACTCAATCGAAACAGGCCTAAAATGGCCAATTATAGCAAAAGGCATGGCTTTCCCTACAAAGGAAATATCCGACATAGTAATCCCCCACACATTATGAGTCCTAACGCACCTGATACTAGTGTCTCCTTCCCCAATCAAAGGCTGCATTGCATGATTCATAGCAAAGCCAGATATTAGGATTTATAAACTTAGTGGCCCCTATGTGAACTTCATGGAATTTTTCTGATTTGACATGGAAATCCATGAAAAAGAGAAAAGAAAAAAATAATACCCCATTTTAAACCGCTTTTCAAGACCAATGGAATGCTTTCTGCAAATTCTCTCAGAAGGCTGGCCCTACTCAGCACTAATACAAAATCAGTTTTTTTTTTTCATTGGTGTGGAATTGTGGGTTGGCATTGGGCAGGAATATTTTTAAACCTTTTGTTATTTTCATTGAATTTTGAGCTCTAGAAAGGACATGGGTTGGCATTGGGCAGGAATATTTTTAAACCTTTTCTTATTTTCAATTAATTTTGAGCTCTAGAAAGGGCACAACAGTCAAAAGGAGGATAAGGATTGTAGGAGCTCATTTCCCAATAAAGAAAGGACAGCACCTAGATGGTATTTTGAAATATTATCCACAGTGGTACCTCCGTTGTATGTTGCTCCTACCTTAACAGTCCACCATGACTGGATGAGGCTGTGCATAGCAGCCTTTGAAAACTTAACCAGGTGATCATTTTAATCTGCACTTTGAATTTGCCTTTAAAATTTTAACTTTTGTCAACGGGGCTTTGATTGCTAAGGTGGGTTGTTGATATTTCTTATCATGCTTCAAATCTTCCAAGTATACATGTTCAAATAATCCTCTGTTTGTTAGAATTTAGTGGATAAAGATTTTTAAATAATTTATAAATGGTAATTTATTTAAATAAATATAAAGTATAATAATTCATTTAAAATCATAATGTTTAAATATTGAAATGGTAATGTTATATTAAAAGTAATATTTAATTATTTTTAATTAATTTAAAAAAACTATATCTTAAAAAAATTATATTTTTATAAAATTGTATTATAAATATAGAAATAAAAATACAAAACTTTAATCAATTAATTTTAACAAATTGAAAAAATACAGTTTACATAATTTTATTTAAAAAATAATAATCTTATACACATTATATCAATATCAATTATTATTATTTTTTAAAATTTTACAAAACCACATTTTTTTAGTTATCATTATTTTTTCTATAAAATGTTTTTTTAATTATTAAAAAAATTATCATACATTTTGTTATTATTATTATTATTTTATAACTTTTATAAACAACATTCTTTGCTTTCCAATGGACTATAAAAATTATTAATCCTTTATTGTGATTATTTTTTCTTTATCATTTTTATAAACAATATTCTTTCTTTTGCCATGGACTATAAAAATTATCAATTCTTTGCTGTGAACTTATATATTTATAAAAATAGTAAAAATTGTTTTCTTTAATTATTTTAAAGATCATTAAACATTTTATTGTTATTATAAATTTTGTTAATAATATTCTTCCCTTTCCAATGGACTCTAAAGATAATTCCCTTACCAATGGACTCTAAAGATAATTCCTTTTCCAATGGACTCTAAAGATAATTCTATGGGCTTATAGAAAATAACAATGATTATCATCATTATTTCTATAAAATATTTTTTTAATTATTAAAAAACTATCACAAATTTTATTTAAAAAATGATGACCATTATTGATGGGCCTAGTATTTGTTGTCAAAACATTATCCCATTATTACTCAAAAATCATTAATTTTGCATTTCTTACTTGTAAGTTATAGAAAAATGATTATAGTTTTCCAATTTTTGAGTATTATTTATTTTGAATCTTTTTCATACAAGTGCAAAAAGAAAGTACTTATTCAAAGTACAATAATATTAAAAAATCATTTAATATAATATATGTTAATATTAAAAGTAATAAATTTAAATTAAAAAATAAAATCTATCAAGCATTTAAAAGTTATATCTACTCTCAGCCATATGCAGGTGTACGACGGGGAGAGGACAAATGGCAAGGAAAATGGGACTCCTAGCCCACGACTTGTCCCCTAGCCATATCATTGAATCAAGTGGCATCATGCATGCAAGGAGGAGTATGAGTTTAAGGTGGGTTGGATTTAGCAAGACAAGGCTTAGCCAGAGAATGTACCTTGAGAACAATCATGGGAGACAGAGTATTGTGGAAACTAAGTATAATGATAGAGTGACAGGGTGGCTACTTATGGAGATAGTCATGGTGATGACACTTTGGATAGAGGCTAGGGTGTGGACATAGGAAAATGATAGTGTAAACATGTCTATCCATGGTTATCATTTCACGATCTTGGCGGTGAATTTGATTGGTCACCCTAGGCGTGATCTTTGCTAAGTGCGCTCTGTAGACATTTTGTCCATTGTGACTAGGAACAAGCAAGTGAGGAAGAGGTTGTTAGCAGGGAGGGTATGGGAGTGTGGTGGAATTTGCATGAAGGCCACCCAAAACATGGAAAAATCCAAGGGGGTAAGAGGTCGGGGAGGTTCTAGGTGGGGCTCTCACATGCTCAGAATCCAATGAGAAGTGGCAGAAGCCAAGCAATATTACTTTTAGGAGGTCTATGAGGGAACTAGATAATACCTAGACCGCACTGAGCAAGAGATTGAGGAGGGGCAAGAGTCGCATGATGTCGTGGAGGAGCATATGGAGTCAACAAAAGAGGTCTGCAGAAGCTGGCTTGTATTGAACCCGCAAGACCAAGCATACCAAAACAATGTTGTTGTATTGGAAGATGAAAATGCTTATGGATCCCCGATGGATGCTCAAGGATGAGAGCCTAAGTCAAGCAAGTGAGTGGAAGTGATTATAAAATGGAACCATGGTAATGCAAGTTTGAACATGATTGCTATCGTGATTAAGGAGAGTGTGCAACGAATTAACACACTAGTGAAACTCACTATAGGCAAAGTATTCAAGCTCGGCACCTTGGTGACCAATAGCTTAAGACCAAGGTGCATGTGGTCACTATCTCTGTTGAAGCATAAGGGTTCCTATTTCTATTAAATCTTGTTTTATTGTTTTAGAATAGATGTTGAAAGGTAGGATATTTGTTTTTCTTACCTTAAGCACTCCTAGTCTATAGTCTGATAGGTTTTAGATAGTTATGAGATATGGACTAACAATTTGGTATGGTTTCCCTCTAGGCGGACTAGCCAAGGGACATCTGTATGGTTGATATTTGCATGTTTTTTTAAAATTTTAATATAATGGATCTAGTTTTACAAAGAAAAACTTATATCTACTCTCGATGCAGTTAAAATCTTGTTTTAAAAATTTATTTATATATAACAAATCTAAAAGTTAAAATATATATTTTTGGTGATTTTTTTCTCTATTGAAAAAATAATCTTTATATATTATACAATTTTTTTTTGAAAAAAACTTTAACTTTTTATTTCAAGCAAAAAAAAATAAAGATGCAATACAAAGTGCATAAAATTATTCAAAAAATTTTCTCGTAACTAGTTTGGAGGATTGTGTTCATGACAAAATCTCAGATAATCTTTAGACATTGTGTACAACATATACATCATATAAGTAAATGAAATCTAATATAAATTCAAAATTAACAAAGTTTTAATATATTATAAAAGTTCGTATCCTAGCCTCTTCAAAACCCGGTTTAAAAAAAAAATCATAAATGAAAGAGATAATTACTAGACAAGATTCTCTAGCATTTCTTCAATGATCTCCAAAGTACCAACCACCAATACTTATTCAAACAAACATTCAATAACATGTTCTATTCTCTATAGACGTGATGGAAAGCACATATACTCCAATAGATTCACTTGATCAATGAAAGGTTATAAGGTTAATTTTAAATAATAATAAAAAACTATTTATCCATTCGATAACAAGTTTGGAATCACTAAAAGTCTAAATCTATGTAACATATTTTTACTACTAATCCCTTCTAATGATTCAATTCAATCTAATTGTTTTTACCAACACCCAATTTTGCCTTGAAATAAATCTTAGAAGTATCTAACATCAAAGAACACTACAATGATTGACTCCACATAAACCAAAGGTACCTTGATAAGGCCTATAAAAAAATGTCATACTTTGATTTATTAACTACTAACTTGCCCATAACTTTTACCTTCCCAATAAACCAAGTCATCGTGTCTGAACTTTATTTGATGATAAACCTGAAAATGAGAAATCTCCATACCTTTAAAAAGGCCACCATTCCTTACTATACATAAATCCCAATAAAAACAAAAAAAAACAAAGTTATGCACTTTTAAGAATGGATACATAATTTGTAATTTTGCATGCACTCTAATAAAGAAATACCTTATACCCTGGTAGAACCACTTCTCACCATTGAGAGAAATATATTTCATAAACTTATGTACAAACAAGAGCAATGTGTGCAAAATCAAGGGAGAATCTACAATCAAGTTTTTCCATTTTCCAAGAAATAATTTGTTTATTTAAATAAATATTTATCCATTTTTAACATTATTTTAGTTTAATTCTTTACCCTATAAAATATATTGATTTTTAATTTTTTTTTTAAACTTAAAATTGAAATGAATTTTATTTATAAAGATGTACAATAGTTTAGACAATTTTTATTTTTAGATTTTTGAAGAAATCTAACATTTCAAAAATAGACAAATCATAACTTTCCATTGCTCAAAATCTATTTTTGATTTTAAAAATAAATTTAACACATACAAAAACTCTTTAACATCCAAATCATAAAACTATAACAACTTATATTTAAAATTCAAAAAAATTCAACTAAATTTAAAAACAAAAAAAAATCTAATATTTAAACTTAAAAAAAAATTATAAACTCAATCAATCCTAACAGCCTATAATCAACCAACTATAAATTATTAATTATATATTTCCATCCCTCCTTACTTACACTCGTATATATTATACAATGTCAAGATCATCTTCCCTGTACTCACTTCCTTTTTCTCTTTTATATCTTATACATTGCTATGATCCTCTTCCGTATACTCACTTCCTTTTTCTCATGTTTTAATATATTTGATTCACTTCTTTCCCTTTTCCTTTTTCACCCATACCTTGGTTGATTTGTAATGGTCCCTACATTTCATAAAGAACTATGTATGTTGATTTGTAATGGTCCCTACATTTCATGGTTAATGGATTTTTGGATTTTTTTATTGGCCTTTTTGACAAATATGGCACGAACCCACATTATAGCTTTAAAGGTCTAAGATTTTTAACAATTATATATATATATATATAATTGTATGGGCCTAAGAGGATGGGCCTAATGCATGGTTGTAAGCTTAGAAATCTCATGGTCTGCTTTCTATACAAGGCAAAATATATATATATATATATATATATATATATATATTTTGCCTTGTATAGAAAGCAGACCATGAGATTTCTAAGCTTACAACCATGCATTAGGCCCATCCTCTTAGCATAATTCCCCTCATGGGCACCCAAACATCATTGCAGTATAAGTGCAAGGTGAGTAAAGTAGTTGAGGTGTTAGTTTCACTGCAGAGATACTAAGTTGTAGGCCTAATAATCAAAAGCAGTGCAAGGTGAGTAAAGTGGTTGAGGTGTTACTTTCAATTTAGAGATACTAAGCCCACTAAGTTGTAGGACTAAGAATCAAATATTAAAGGTTTGAGGATCAATAAAAGTAAAAGTGAAACTTGTGAACATAACCTCAAAGTATTGTGTTATGGTAGGACCCAACATGGAATGTCTGAGGAAGAATAAAAGATAAAAGTAAGATTTGTAAGGCTAACCTTAAAACATTAATGGGTTCATGGGATCTTTTGGTCGGGACTCGGATGGCTAAGTAGTTAAAAGATTATAACAATTATAACAATTTTATTTATAAATGGTTATTTTATTAGATAATTTGTAAAGATTTATATTCATATTAAAAGCTATTGAATTTCACTTTTTAAATATAAATAAAGTATTAAAAGATTTTGGATGAAATCTATGTCCATATGTAAACCGTTTTAATTTTTTATTTTTTAAATATAAATAAAATAATAATTAAATAAGTACTAAAAGACTTTGGATGAAATCTATGTCTTTAAGTAATAGGTTTCAATTTTTTATTCTTAAAACTTTTTAGTTAACAAATATGAGTATAATTTTGAAATTGTCTTTTGGGATTTATTGAATTTAGTGGATCATCTAAACCAACTGTTGTTGCTGGTGGTGTTGCATAAGGATCGATAAAATAAAATTACTTTCTAGATATCCCACCCACAACCCTTGCTGACTCGATAGCTGAATCAATAGCTTGAATTATATGTATATTAACTAATTTAAGTTTTATAAATATTGCTTATTAACTATGGTAAGAGAGTAGAATATGGTGGTGATATTTTTATACAAAGTTATTTTTTATTTTCCTAAATATATATTTGTCCTTTTTGAAGGTTTATAGTTGCATAGACTACTTAAATTTATGGGTAGCCAAAGAGATTGTATAAACAATCCTATCAACTCATCTACTTAGTGTTTGTTTTTTTTTAACAAAAACAAGTAGATTTTATATTTATAAAAGGATTGTTGGAACTTCATGCAACTGAAAAGATACAAAATGTTCAAAATTTACACAAAATCTCCATGCAAATGTTGTCCAAATCATAATAGTTTTTCTTTGAAATTACTAACTACATGTAGAGTCTATGTTTTTTTTTCCTCGGATAGATTCGTAATTTTATTTCAATAAAGAACAAAATTACATTCGCAGATGTATATAACGCAAATAACCCCATACATTGTCAACAAAAAACAAAAAGTATTTGTTTCATCAAAATCAAAGATTTTACAGTTTTGTACATTAGCTTTTACATTTTTGTACATTTTTAACCATAGCAACAATATAACCATAAAAACGGTCGTTGTAATCATATAGAAATATAGCAAAAAGAAAATGAATAAACCCTTTGAACCCCGTTCAAATAGGTGGATCTTGTTCATCATGAAACAGATGATGATAATATCTGAAAGTGCCTGGAACCTGTTCTAAAATCTACCAGTGACCAAACGGTAGCTGCGAGGCTTCTTTGGAAAGCCTGCCTGCCACCCGATTCCATGCCCTGTAGACATGAGTAAAAGCTATACAGTTAAATCGTTGTTGTAATAGAACCACTTCATCAAGGATAGGTAGGAGTCGAATCACATGACATCTTGAATTTCCTCTTGCCCAACCAATCACAATCAAAGAGTCACCAAAAACCTGTAATGTATGACATCCATTTTCCACATCAAATAAGAGTAACAATTTAAGTGCCATCAGTTCAGCAAAATTGTTGGATCCCCTCCCAAGGCCAGCAGAAAGGTGATAAAAATGTATAGGAGATAGAAACATAAAACCTCCACCTCCGCAAATAAGCTGATGTTTCTAGGAGGCACCATCAAAATAACCCCAAGGTATATTTTGGTCAATATCCTCCTCCCGAAGAACTCTAATAGTAGTGATTTTGTTACCCTGAGGAAAATGACTAAATACAACCAAAATATTTGCAACTACCACCTTCGATGGTGTTCGACAGTCCTGGAAAATTGTTTTATTCCTATCTATCCAAACGCCCCAAACAATGATGCAAGGTAGAGCTTGGAATAACAGGAATCCCCTCTCATCAAACCACAAACGAAAAAGTCTCCACCAGATTCAGTCCATGCCAAACAACCCTTGAATTTAGAGCCCTACCAACCTCCAGCCAAATCTGCTGAGTAAAACGACATTGTAGAAAGAGATGATCAAGGGTTTCAATTGAGTTGCAACAAAGGGTGCACCTACCCGGCCCCTAAAAGCACTGTCGCTGAAGAAAATCCTAGGATGGGGCTTTGTTTTCCAAGATCGTCCAGAAAAGCAGTTTTGCCTTGGCAGGACACTTAAGTTTCCAAAGTTGCTTCCACCACCAAAAAAATAGTTGATTATGAACCTCCAAATTTAGTTGAATATAACCATTCTTGGGTGTATACTCCCCAGAATTATGATGATCCCACACCATCAAATCCTCCCTATCAGATAGTCTGACATGTGCAATTCTCAATGTCGTCGTATAGTCAGACCATCCATCTTGTTGCTCATCAAACAGTACAAGTCTTCGACCAAAAAGCCAACCTTGATGCCACATCGTCGTTGACCCAGGATCAGCCAAATCAGAAAGGAAAACAACCCCTCGTCCAACCAAGAACAACCTAAAATCCTCAAATAATATATGTGCTCCCCCACATCCCACCTAGGGGTTGAGTCCAACCTGTACCTGTCTTTCGTTTCCCACCCTCCACATAATTCCAGAGCCAATCAATCTAAAAGAGTGAACGACGACCTTCCAAATAACAGAGCAGCCACCCCGCAATTTTTTCGTCCAAACGAATCCACTCCAACATTGACAATGGAGCAATATACTTTTGATGCACAAACTCTCAGTTTGTATGAGCCTCCAGGATACCTTAGCAACCAAAGATTTCTAAAAGCAAAAAGATGTTTTTTAATCCCCACCCCCTAAGGGCCTTAGGAATGGAAGTTTGTTCCCAACGAACCCAAGCCATGACCTGATGATTCGCACAACGCCTCCAAAGATAAGCAAAACACACTTTACGCATTCACTCCAGTATACCTTTAGGTATCCAAGAAAGGGACATCCAAAAAACTGGTATAGCTTCCAACATCGATTTAACCAAGACCAACCTACCAGCTCTAGACAACCATCGATAACTCCACCCCATAAACTGCTTAAACTTTGCCAACAACCACATCCAATCAGCATTACAGCAGGCATTCGGTTTCAAATAAAAGCCCAAGTATTTAAGGCCATCCTCAAGCCGTAAGGACTGAAAAGGTAGTAAAGTAGTATACCATCTGATCTCTCCTTATTCCATATTAGAGCAAGAAATAATGGAGTTTTGAGCATGTATCAGCATACCAGTTGCTACTTGTATCAAAAGTAGGCCTTCCTTGATTTTAAGTATATCCTGTCGGGAACCATCACAAAAAATGAGGATAAGAGAAAATGGGTGATATACAATACCTCGGAAATAGGAGTACCCTTGAAAGAACCATCATCCTTGGCCGCCAGAATAAAATGACTCAACCCTTCAACCACAAGGAGAAAGAGTAGAGGGGAGAGTGGACATCCCTGACATAGACCACGCCTGGCCATGAAAAAAGGACTAGCAGAATCATTGATAAGTACAACAAAGCTTACTGATGATAGGAAATCCATGATCCATATGATAAAATTATATCTGAATCCTAGATGTGTGAGTAACATCCTGATATAGAGTCAACTTGCCTGATCAAATTCCTTGGAAAGATCTATTTTTACAACCGCTCCTTTCATCTTATGAGTCTTCATAGTATGTAGCCCTTCCTAAGCCACCCCTATAGCCTCATGTATTTGTCAACCCTTAAGAAATCCAAACTGCTCACTGGAAGTACACCGGGACAGTATAACTTTTAATCTCTGAAAGATAATCTTTGAAATGATTTTGTAAAGACAATTGCAAAGAAAGATAGGACGGAAATCATCAAAATTTTATGGCTTATCCTTTTTTGGAATAAGTGCAATAAATGTTGAGTTAATAGACCCATGAATATGACCAACCTTCCTAGACTCTTCAACAACATTCAACAAATTGCCACCCACCAATGAACCCAAGAAAGAACTCAACAGGCCACCCATACGGAACCGGGATTTTTTCCTTCTGAAAGGAATGGAGAACTTTATTTAATTAAATGCATGTAACTTCTCCCATGAGCATCCTATTATCATCCTCGTCCACAAACATGGGAAACAATTGAGCAATGCAGATAATTTATGTAATAGACAAGCCAGTCTGAGCCGAGAATAAATATCCAAAGTGGCGTACCCCCAACACAGCCAATCCATCAAAAGTAGTGACTGGATCACCATGATCATCATTGAGTTCCCAAATAGTGTTGGATTACTTCCTCCCCTTCGCAAAATCCTAAAAGAATTTTGTATTTTCGTCCCCACAAGTTAACAAAAGTTCCCTACTTTTTAAATCCCAAGCAACTTCTTTTTCACCCAAAAGCTTCCAACATCTCGTTTCTAAAGTAAGCACTTCATCTTTAGTCACCTGATCAAGAAATCCCAATCCAGGCCTATTAATAATCCGATCAAGAAATAATTCACAATCACGTAGATCTTGATCATCTCGCGGACGTTTTCTATGTGCCCAAGTTATAGTGGTTTGTTTCACCCTACTAAGATTATCCATAAAGAGGATCCCCACAAAATTTTGAGACTCAGGAGTAATGGGAATCCACAAATCCTGCACCAACTTACAAAAAGAAGGCTCCTTTAACCACTTCGGATTAAATTTGAAAGGACTAGGAGAATTCCTACTCCTTCCCTGCACCTCAAGGAAAATAGGACAATGATCAAAATCCCCCCACTATCCACCCACATACAAACCAAATTAAACTCCTAAACTAGTTGATATGCCACCAAAAATATGTCAAATTGCTCTGTGACCCTATTCTCACCAGTTCTCGTATTTCTCCAAGTTGGAGACAATTTAACAGGTGTAATGTCCAACAAATATTTTATGCACAAATGCATGAATAAAATAGTTTTCCAAAACATTCGGAACCGCCTTAGGCCCCTAAAATTCGACACTCCCCAAAGAGATATTAAAATCACCTCCCAAAATTGCCTCCCTATCAATTGCAAAATCCTTGATTAACAAAGCATCCCAAAATGACACCCTATTCACATAAGGTCCATAAATATTCAGGATAGTTAGCACTTTCCTAAGGTGCGCATCATAAATTTCCAGGACAATACCAAAGCAAAAACTCCACATATTATCACAACGACAACTCTTAAATTCCACCTTGAAGACAATCCTCCAAATCACCCACACACATCCACAGCAACAAACTTCCATCCCGGGAGCAATAATTCTAAAACACAAGTCACATCCTCATTCAAACCGAAAGTTTCTTGTAGAAGAACCACATCAGGGCGATTGAGCTCAATCAAACGCCGAAGAGACAATTTTTTGGAGGGATTCGCCAACCCATGACAGTTGAAGGACATAATCTTCATGTGGTAACCCCATCCTCGGATTTCACTCCTCCAAGTGCCCATTCAATAGAAGACTGCTTCCCCGAAGCCAAATCCAATAAAGCACGCTCTTGTGCCCTCGTGAAGTGATATTTTCTCCCTCTGCCCCTCAAAAAGGTGCCACCACATGAAAACTATGGTAAGACCTTAACCCAGGAGTCCTCATCGATGATTAGGGCTGCGGTTGGGGGTTGTTCCCACGAAGCATCGGGGCGCTCTTTGGGTTAATTGTGATCTGTAGGTCTTTGTTGTTATGGTGGAGGAGGTTGATCAATCTTCCGATAATTTGGGGGAGGAAGTGGTTTTCAAGGTGGATACAGATGTTTACCTTGTTGTGGATGGGTTTTTGTCTGGGTTTTCCATGACCGTGGTGGGGGGGGGACCAGTGTTTCCTGATTCCCTGACAACTGGACCTACTTTGGGCGATGGACTTGTTTTGGATTTTCTTGGGTGGCTACCAAACCCTAAGGTGAGTTATCAACTAGGGTTTGCAAACCTGGAAGGGGATAGAAATGACCTAGAGTTTTTGGTTTCCTCTAGTGCAGCTGACAAGGTTATTGAGGACATTTCCCATTTTGTGGGTGGTGGGGGTGAACAGGCTATTACACAGCCTTTGTTTCCCATTGTTATCTATGATGAACTTGCGGGGGTTTTATACCCTAGTCAAGTGGAGGGGATTTTTAAACCCCGATCGGTGGTTGTTTCTCCTCCCTCATTCTCTATGGGAGTTTTATCGTTGCAGGGTCAGATCATGGTCCTTGTCGGAGTCTGGTCGTGGATGGAAATATGGTGGAGCCTTCTCTCTTTCAGGAGGGTAGACAAGGAAAATTACCGAAATGGGATCATTAGAGGAAATTTGAGGTCTAAAATGGGCCTCCTAAGGAAAATAATAAAATAATAGTTATTAATTTTGGAGGAAGAATGAAAAAAATACTTTTTGTGTTCGTATTTTTGACATATCTCCCTGTGTTTTTGCTCAAATTTTGAGCGGGAGAGCTTGTTGGATGCGTAATTTAATTCTACATCCAACGAGTACCCACACTACATACTTTTGACGGACCCTGCTACCCCAAAAACAAGAAACATCTGAAAAAACGTGATGATGATTTCATCATCACGTTTTTCAAGTATTTCTTGTTTTTGGGGTAGTAGGGTCCATCAAAAGTATGCAGTGCGGGTAATCGTTGGATGCGGAATTAAATTCCACATCCAACGAGCTCTCCTACTTGAAATTTGAGTAAAAACACAGGGAGATATGTCGAAAATACAAACAAAAAAAGTAGTTTTCTTTTATGACAAATATGTCAATTCAACCATTATGGTTGACTCATTTTATTGAAATTCTATTGGTTCTTGAATTCCAACTCACAAAATTTATTGTTGGCGCATTTTCTTATAAGTCCTATTTTAGACCCCAAATTTCCTCTAATGGCAGTGAATAGCTTTGATGTGGAATCAACGCTCTCTCCACTAAAGGTTGGTTCTAGCCGGAAGAAACCCCTGCAGAAAAAAATGAAGTGTGTTAAGGCCAGGGCTCGTCGGGATTCATTGGTTATGGGGGTGGATGTGCAGATGAATGAGGTGGTCATGGATTTCTTTGAAACAAATGTGGTGGGTCGGGCTCGTGGGAGGCATTTCGGCATGGATTTCCTCAAAAGATGGGTTGTTGATCAGTGGGGGGATTTGGTGCCACGGACGCGCTCGATTAGGGTTTTTTCCAAAGGTTGGTTTTCATTTATCTTCGACTCCCGGGAGGTTGTTGACAGGGTTTTGGGGACTCAGTGGAGTATGGATGGCATACCTCTAATTTTAAAGTGTTGGGATCCCATGTTTGATGCCAAATAGGAGAAAGTCACGCTAGAGCCTTTGTGGGTTCGCTTGCCTGTCTTACCAATGCATTATTGGACGCCTACTAGATTTGCCAAGATTGGGCATTATCTGGGTGAGTTTGTCGAGGCATATTATTCTTTTCAAACATCAAGGATTGTGACGGTGGCAAGGATTCTGGTTAAGATTGACTTGAAGCTTGGGCTATCGACTGATATTCTCATCAAGTCTTCCTCGGGAACCTACTCACAAGTTTTAGACTATGAAGGAGTTGCCTTCCGCTGCCATGGTTGTCATGCTTACAGCCACCTCTTGGCCAATTTTTCGTTACCTTTTCGGGGGAAAGGTTTAAATTTTGGCGGTTTGTCCTGGGTGGTGCTGGTGGTGAAAAAATCTTCTTCACAGTTGGGGGAGGTTTCAGGTGGTCACTCTCAGTGCATTGGTGTGTGGGAGCCTGGGGTGGGGGAGGAGGCTTCAAAGTCAGATGGTCCTCTTCTTTCTGCTCCTTCTGATGCGGGTGCAAACTGCGAGCCACCTACTCATGTTACTTAGCGGACTAAAACACCATGTATGTTACCTAATTGTGCATCCTCTGATAAAAATTTTAATACATGATGTTTTGGTTGGATGTTCTGTGGCAGTTTCCTCTCCCATGGCCAGTTCTCCCCTTTTATCCGGCGTGGTGCCTTCTTCGATTCCGGGGGTGAGTTGCTTCTACTCTCCCTCTATTGTATCCACTTGTCCACCATCTAATAGTACTTCGTAGGGGCGGAGATTTCGATGTAGAGCGTATGTTATTCATAGCATGCTTATAAGTGTATCGCATGTTCCTAAGAGAAAGATATAAGTAAACAACATAAACTAATTAAACATGATAAAATTTGTGCCCACTACAGACCTCCTCCATTGACACATTTTCTCTCTTTCGACATTGTTCTTCATAGGCCTTATGTTTTTCATTGAGATCAATCACTATTTGTTGCACTATTTCATTCTCAATTTCATGATCTTTCATTAAAATTGTAGAGATATTTAAAAAGGCCTATCATGGATTGGGATCTCTATGAAAAACCCAAGATGATGTCATAGTGAATTTTAGAATCAATGGCTAATTTATCATATTTTAGAGACAAATCCTTGAGATTAGACTCCATGTCTTATTGCTTGAATTCGTGTCTCTCCATGTGAATACTCAAATATTCGATTGCCTGCTCTATGCCCTCTAGTTGGCTTGATATTTTCCTCAGGATCCTTTTAATCCCAAAATTGTTATCTTCAGGGACCCCTCTAGAACAAGATAACTTGCCATTTTCGGAAACAAAGTCCTATCTACTAGAATTTCCAATTTCTCTCCTATTTCTTGCTACATATATATAGGATTTTTTAAAGAAAAGAATTATATTCTATTGTTCTTTAGAAAAATTAAAAAAGGAAACACCAGTTTACTAGTCTTCACCACCTCTAAAACTCAACAAAATATTAGAGCAATGATGTGAAGACTTATCAATTCCCTTGGCTCCCTAGTCACCAATGACGAGGACTCACATACGGTTCCCATAGAGGAGAAGTCCTAGGTCTCATGCACACCTAACAAAGTTCATGGTTGAGCCATGGTGGATTCCACTCAGATCCTTCTCTTGTAACCACTCAGAGAAGCCATAACCAACCTCCGTGTCAATTATCCCACCTTTGCACTATACTATCATTAAAATTGGAATAAATTGTTTATTCGTCATGACTATAGGTTAGTGTCACTAGGAGGAACGAAGGAGAGTTAATCCTCCCCAAGTTCCTTAAAATTTTCCCTTTGACAATTGTCATTCTACTTGGGGTTCTTTGAATGCATAATTAAGGAGTGATTAATCCTATGAGTAAATGTTGGTTTCTTCATCATTGCGGTCATTATACTAATAAAAAAGCCCATGGAGGTGCCTATTTTTTTTACTTGTCCCTTTTTTAATGTGGTAGCCTAATTTGCCAAAGAGTGTGCCTAACTATTATTCAATCTGGGTATATATAACATATTGTATGAGTCAAGTAGTCCTTGTATTCTTTGCAACATTCAACTAGTAAGGGTTGATCCTTCATCATTCTTCCTTTTTATCACTATATATATGATCAAAGAGGAATCTTGAAAGATGAGTATTGAATTAATATTTTGTGAGTTAAGAATTGGCAGCTCAAGGAAGAGTGCATGTATCTCTACCTAGTTGTTGGTCATTCTTCCTAACCCCTAACCGAAGCTTGTTTCTATATTTCCTTTTGGGCCAAGAAGTACCCTGCCCACACTTGTCGCCCCTTCATCTTCCTTAGTGTTGATAGAGTGGCGTTGATCAAATAATCAAAGAAATATTTATCCAAAAAAATTATTATATCACAACAACATGTTTACCCATCATGAAGAATCCCTAACACATGTCAACTCTCACATGTTGATTGAAATCCAAGCCTACAAAGTGGAGATGAAAATAATCCATTTGATACAACCACTAGACTACCATGACATTGCACCATGCATAGTGGGAAGGGAACACCTTGCAAATAATTCTAATTCCCATTTGTCCTATTTCCAACCGTATAATTCCTTCATCATTGAGTTAGTAAAGTAGTGCATAAGTGTCTGGATGGGAAACAATTAATTACTCCATGTTATCCATAATGATAAGTACCCATACTTGGATCTTTTCATTCAAGGTAAAAGGCCTCTTAACCCTATGTAGGTGGTGGATGATGGATGATGAATGAGAGAGAAAATTACACTATGATCTTGAACCTTTTAGTGAATGATGAAGCCCAACCCTAGGGATAAAGATGACCTCTCTCTTAATGTTTGATTATTATCTATAGAATAATAAGTAACCTTTTCTCTCATTTGTCTTAGTTTGTGTGGTATAAGGAATTCTCTTGCTATTAAGCTAGAAAAACAATGCATAAGGATCAAGATGTTCACTATAATTGACCTCCCCATGTTCCTAAGAATAATAAGTACACATACTTAAATCCTAAGTTAAAAAACTTCTTGAACTTGCAATATAGAAAGCATGTTTTAGTGTTTCATAACAATCCATAAGGATCAAGATGTTCCCTATAGTTAACCTCTCCATGTTCCTAAGAATAATAAATACCCATACTTAAATCCTAAGTAAAAAAACTTCTTGAACTTGCAATATAGAAAGCATATTTTAATGTCTCATAACAATACATTTGGATCAAGATGTTCAATATAATTGATCTTTCCATGTTCCTAAGAATAATAAATACCCATACTTAAATCCTAAGTAAAAAACCTTCTTGAAGTTGCAATATAGAAAGTATGTTTTAGTGTCTCATCAACTTTTTTATTAAAAGATGAGGGTACTGCCTAAACTTTTTATGATCTCTTTATTAATACTTGGATATTACCTATAATTATTTATGTAATTAATTAACCGTTTTATTATGTTATTGTTATTATGTTAATTTCCTTATATATATTAATTATATTATATTTATAGTAACATATTACAAAACCCTATGTGTTTTTTAATAATTAATTAATTTAAAATATGAAATAAGAGTAAACATTCCTTATTGCTCTACCACCTAATTAACCTAAAATGCCACCAACCTAATGACAACATTAGCAATGTAATCATTATGTCTAGTCAACTTTTTTCCAAGGTATCACTATTCATCATCTAAAAAGGTGCACTTCAAATTCCAAAAGTTGTTAAGCTAGAAATAATGATATCTGGGATGTAATAGTGTGGTTATCGCTGTCTTTTTATTATTTTAATTTTTTTTATATATAAAAAGTTGTCAAAACCAACATGATGGATTAGTAGTTGAGATAAGTGTTTTTATTAAAAAAATAAATTTTGATAGCCATAAAACCATGATTATGTATATGAATTTGTGGACTTTAAGAAAGTTGATTTGTTTGGTTATATTGTCAAAGGTTCTTAAAGTTGATTTGTTTGGTTATATTGTCAAAGGTAAGTTGATTTGTTTGGTTATATTGTCAAAGGTTCTTAAAGTTGATTTGTTTGGTTATATTGTCAAAGGTAAGTTGATTTGTTTGGTTATATTGTCAAAGGTTCAGAGAGTTAATGGGAGAGTGCAAGATCTCATTTTTTTATTTTTATTATTTTTTTATTTTTAGTTATCGAGTATCCAAGTAGATTGGCAATTGGGTTATTCTTGCAGGTTGAATGGTTTGGTAATAAATTATAGTTATTTTTACGAAAGTTTAAAACTTATAACTAAATATATATAATATCTTTGTGAGTTTAAAAAAAATTAACACTTAATATCAATGATGTTAAAAAAATAAAGATTAAATTTATTGAAATTTATTATTCTAATATTAAAATAAAATTTTTATATTTTTCTTTAATGAGAATAAAAATTTTATATTTTTCTTTGATTAGAATAATTTTTTTATATTTTTCTCGAAGTAAATTTAATGGGTTCTCTTCTCCAAAATATGGAAGGTAAGGTGGTTCATTAATAATATGGAATGTAAGGTGGTTCAATTATCAATCACAGTAGTTTGTTATCCCAGGGGAGGTTATAGTTTCTTATTCAACGAGAAACTTTGGTGGTTCAACTACCAATCATGTTAGTAGTTTGCCACCTAACTAACAAAGATGCTATTAAGCAGGTGCATTTGGGACCTTTTTTAGGAAATTTAGTTTTTTTTAAGTAGAATTTATAGTGATGATATGATAAATACTTGACACTGCATAGTCTTTTTTTTCAACACTTAATTTAAGGTTATTTTCAGAGGTTTATGAACAATATGGTTCATATTTTTATTCTAATAGAAATGATGGACTATAATCTTTTTTTTCTTGGGAAAAAAATAACGCAGTGAAATTAGATTACTAGCACAACCACAAGTCAAGTAGTCGGTGAACACCTATACCTATAACTAGCTACTTAGTTTTGTAAAGATGGGTGGCTGTTAAACAAATACTGTGATCCTTATAAATATCCATTTAAGGTATAACATAAATATTAAGCTAAACAAAGAAAATATAAAACAAATACTATCTAATAAACAAAAAACAAAAATAAAAATTGATACAAAGTATAAAACTTTAGTGAATTATAGATTTATAAACTAGCACATCCACATAGTTCGTGGTTGGATCACGTCTATAGGGATCAAATGGTTAAGATATAGTTATGGAATGGAAGATAGTTTGGAATTTTTTTATTCCACATATTCTTCTAGTTAAACGGGTTCAACTGTAGTTATCCATGGTTAACTGCATGTTATCACCGACATTCTTCCTATTATCCATTTATTAACTAGCAGTTATTTTTTATATTATTTTTCTTTTTATCTCACATTCTTCTAGTTATCTGCCATAAATTATTGTTTATCCATTCATCAGCTATGAGTTATCCATGATTGCTAGGAGTTATCCACTCATCAACTAGCTCTCAAGCTATCAATTATTTTTTATATTCATTTTTTTTATAATTGTTTATTTCAAATTTTGAACGATTTCCATAGAATCAATTTCGACAGTACATTTGTCTCATCTTCATCCTTAAATGAAAAAGCATAGACCGTAGTCCACCCCAAATCTCAAATAAAAACGTCTATCGACATAATAATTAAATACTGGATTTTTAACTAAATCTTATTACGTCAATAGACCTTTTTATTTGAGATTTGGGGTGGACTATGACCTATGCTTTTTCATCTATGGACGAGGATGAGACAAGTATACTGTCAAGATTGTGTTGAGGCCTGGAAAATCGCAGGCGACAACAGAAAGGGATTCTCCCCAGTCAACGTTCCCAACTGCCCGTGACTGTTTGGTATGGGGAATCCATCCAGTTTGCGGTCCGGCTACCGTAGGTCAAGTAACAAAAATAAAAAGGTTTTACCGGTGGCGGCCTGGTCCACCATGCATATTTTTGTGTTTTTAGTTTTTAGTATGAAATGCAAGTGCCTAGCTAAGATGCAGATTGATCAAGAGTATGAGGAGCAATCACAATGTGATGCGCAGGTTCTTACCTCTCGTCTTAAACTCTCTCGCATCTAAATCACACACGGCAAGAAATACAACTATCTAACTAAGCTGTCCCTAGGGAGCGAGATTATCATTTAATGAGTAATGTATTACTGTTCATGCATTAAGAAAAATCACAGGTAGCTGTTCTTTAATTCGAAACACATAAACATGATTAGATAGATGAACAACAAGATAACTCATTGTTTATGAAAGCATTCATTACTCATAGTGGAAATTATCATAAAATAAACCAAATAACATTCATACAAGAACATAGGTTCAACAAGTTAGAACGATCTCACAGTTAATGAATAAAAGTTGAAAACGAAATAGTTCCCCTTCAACAACATCCATTGCACAGCATTTGAACATTCCACCAAAGCTTTCTCCAACAGGAAAAATTGTAATTATCTATTGCAAAACGAAATAGTTCCTCTTACAACATGTTCTCACAAGTATAACTGGGAAAAAGTCCCTGGTTCCTTCTAACTTTCCTATATTTATACAAGAACAACAAAACCTTTGGGTTACCCCACCGGGTGACCTTGGGCTCCCCCAACCGTTTAATCTCACAATTTTGTCTTTTGTGAGTGCTCATGATGCATACAAACGTTACATTTCAAACGAAGATTAAGATTTACAGGCACTTTGACAAAAAGGGAATCGGCTTGGTAACTGATGACCTTTCCAAGCCTGGGACTTTGTTCTTAATGATTATGCTCAGTAATCTGTTATCCTTTTGAGATCCGGTTGATCTCAGACCTTCGCTATCTTCTTTTCCTTGAGCAACATCTCTGCTTATTTCTTCAGCCAACTCCCTTCTGCTTTGTCCTCCAGCTATGTCTTCTTTGAAGCAGTAATCATCAACTGGATCTGAAAAAATATCCTAGGTCTATCTGCAAAAATGAAAAACTCATCATTTATCCAGACTACTTTCAATAAAACATAAACCATACTACCAATAAAAATGAGCATCAAAAGTAAAACTTAGGACTGTGTTTTCAACGTGAAAACCTTAACTTGATCAACAAAAGAGAACCTTCCGTCGCCCATGGCAGGAAAATCCCATCGACAGGAAAACTAAGCATCGGGCAGATAAAATCCTTATTGGCGAATCAGAACACACAACGTCGGACGGTTAGTTCACTAAAACACCGCAATGGCGGGCGACCCATGGTCTAAGGGTTCCAGAGCAAAACAAAATGTCGGTGAAATAAAGCATTAAAAGAGGGTGTCCATACATTGGAGATTGGAACTATTACAACATCGGACGGTTAGTACGCTACAGAGCTACAACGACGGGAGTTACATGGACCAAAAGTTCCGCAGACCAGTCAACATCGGAGAAAACTTAGAACAAACCATCGGCGCAAGGAAAAGCTATATGGCGGATGGTTAGTCCACTCCGGAGCCGCAACGACGGAACAAAATTAGACGACGGCCTCCGATCAGAGTCAAAACATCTCGAAAAATCATCGCAAAGCAAAAAGTTGAAACAAAAAACTGCGTGATCGGCGAAAGAAAAAACTATCAAATGACCCATTCCTTATTTGTCTTCCGAACAGTGGTGATACAAAAAACTGATGTTTCGGCCGCGATAAATAAAACGCTGACAGTCCAAAGAAACAAATTCAATAAAGCGCATCGGTGAACATCATAACTATCCATCGGGACGTTCATAAGTAGGCTTCCGCAATGGCGGCTACGTAGATGACTACGACCCCGATTCATTGTCCAAAATACTTCCGACAGCGAAAAAAAACTGACAAACCAAAACTTCAAGTTCGAGTCAACATCATCGGCAGACAAAAATATTCATTCAGCTCCTCAAAATGATCAACAATCTACATTGAATTAATCTCAAAAAGATCAAACTCGCGGCAGAGGAACAACAAAGTTCAGCAATCCAAACAAAACTAAGCAAGACAAAATTAAAAGGGGGGTTCCAAACTTTTAAAAAATTTGGGAAACATTGCAGCTGCAACAGATTGATTCTATGGCAGTCATTCAAAATTTCAAATAAACAATTATAAACAAAGGAATATAAAAAATAATTGATAGCCAACTGATGAATGGATAATTGGTAGCAATGCATGGATAGCTCATAGCTAATGAATGGATAACCAACAGTTCATGGCAGATTGAAGAATGTGAACTAAAGAGAAACATAATATAAAAAATAAATGATAGTTGATAAATGGATAACAAGAAGAATGTTCGTGATAACGTGTAGCTAGGCATGGATAACTCAAAGTTGAACCCGTTTAACTAGAAAAATATGATGAATAAAAAAAATTCCAAATTGTCTTCCATTTCATAACTATCTCTTAGCCATTTGATCTCTATCGACCTGATCCACCCACAAACTATGTGGGTGTGCTAGTTTAAATCTTAATTAAGATGCATTTAAGCATAACAAGGTACGACGACCATGAAATGAAATGAATCTCCATTGTACACTTGTTACACTCAGTTAATCTTGTTGATATGGTCACGGAAGTCCAAAATATGAGATAATATCTAAACAACTACTATTGGTGTAAAAATTAGAGATCTTAACCTATATTGTATTTTCAAATTAAAGGACATGAAATTGTTTTTTATTCAATTATGTATGTAAAGTCATGAGATCATTTAATATAATCTCTTTGGTTACAACATGTTCGATAAAAACCCTAAGTTATCACATTAATTTTTTTTTTGTGAATTCAAGAACTATTCTATTGAAGTTAAATAATAATACAGTCTATAGTACACAACTGAGAGTCTATTCTGTAGGCAAAAAAAAGCAAAAAAAGAAGACCAGCCTTCCCTTGAAGGGAATTCATACCTTTGTTGTCTAAGAGATCCTCCTTGTGAGAGGGAAAACAGATCATAAAAGTGTGGAACTTATAGAGTTTACAAGTATAAGCTTGAGAAAGCATTATGATAGTAAACATGGGTGTCTGAATCCCCAAAAGCTCTGTAAAAAAGTGAAAGCATGATTCATAAAAACCTAGCCTAAGGCTTAGTGTAAGGCTCCTCCTCAATGGGTGTCCCGAAGTCGAAACCCATCTTCATGCCCGAAGGATTTTTCCATGGAGTCAGATGGGTTTGTGATGACTGGACCATCATTATTTCCCGGGTCCCCACCCTTGCTGTTGGAGTCGTCGTCGTTGCTGGAGGGAGTTCTTTTGATAGGGAGAGGCTCAGACTTCCGGTAGTTCGCTGCGATATTGGTTTTGGCGGCCTTGGTGCTAGCCATTCTTCGCTGAGGAGGAGGTGGCGAATGCTCAATGTCCATAGGAACAACAAGGGGTTTAGCGTGAGGAGCGTCAGCTGGAATGGCTGAGGGAGTTGGAATGGGCGAGGGAGTTGGAATGGCCGAGGCAGCTAGAATTTTCGAGGAAGTTGGAGGCATAAGTTGGAGGGTGGTGGAGCGAAGGAGGAGACAAACCAATATATTTTTCACAACCCAATAATGACGCCTACATTCAGTGGTTTTGTTAGCCGCAGAAAGAGAGTCTGTTAATTCATCTTTCGAGTCATCGAACAAGAGGTGGAAGGGAACATGCATCTCCAGGTCATATCCCTCTGAAATGGCTTAGGCATTGAAGCTGGTGGCTCGCTGGATGGAGGTTCCTCGGCCTGCACGACCCTGTCTGGGAGTGGCCCTCTGTCTGCGCGACATAGTGCAGTCTGTAGGCAGAGTGGGAGGATACGACACCAGGGAGGCAGTAAGGGAGCTAGGAGCATAAGGTTGAAGTGCATGGTGACCAAAATCCGCATGCGTGAACATGAGCAGGAAGGTGGAGAAAGGTATGAAGCACTGGAGGCCTGTTACAATAACTCGACAATGTGTTTCCAAAGGCGCATTGAAGATTGCCATAAGTGTGCGGACGTAGGCAGAAAGCCATGTGACGACGGAGGAGATGCGTACCCTGGAGGATTTGATGTTCGCGCCCAGCGAAGTGGTGGACAACCAACACAATAAATTCCCATAAGGTGACATCAGAGGGATGACGTTAGGGGGGTGGGGGGGGGGCAGCTATATGCTCCATCGGTCATGCTCTGTGGTCAAGTCAGCGGGGAATCACCCGCATCCGGGGAAGCTATCAAATTACTTGTGTAGGCATAGTTGCAAAATTATTTACTATAATATCTTTGAATACAACTACACATTCAACCACTACCTCAAAATGATTCATAACTCTAAAAAGTCTCATACATTTTAAATTTACTCACTCATCACTTTTCATTATTAAATTCAATATTTCTAATCTATTATTTATTAATTAAAAATAATTATATATGATTAATATTTAATTAATATCTACAATTCACGGGTATTTGAATTTGAGTCACAATATCTTTATTTCAAAGAAACCAAAATTTAATGGAAAGCATAATTTCTTTTATAAAATATTAGGTTGGAAAATATAATTCCGTTAATAAAATATTAGGTTGATAAAACATTTATTCCATCATGATATGTAATTATAAATTTCTTTTTTAAATATGAATTTGGTATGTAAAAAGGATTTGATTTTGAGAAAAGACTTGAGAATCTGTGGATCACGATTGATTTATCAATTTGAATTGATTCGCATTATCTTCCTTGTGCGAATCTATCTATATATTATATATAGAGATTTTTATTATATATACGCAAGTTTTTGAAATAAATAAATAAATATCAATAAAACATCATTGAAATAATAAGAAAAATAGAAATCACTTGAGAACTTTGAGTATTTGGGCAAGATAATAATATATATTTTTTAGAATAAACAAAATGGATAATTTAAAAACATTTTTTCAAAAGGTAATAAAAAGATTAAAAATATAAAATGGGATAACGAATAAAAAATTAGCGATGGAGTCTTGTACATGTTAAAATCGGCACGAGGATAGAAGGGATTGGGAATGATTAGATTGCTTTAGTGTATGATAAGCAAGGTTCCTATGTAGGGTATTATGATTAGTTTTTTTAAGTGTATAAGCAAGGTTGTTATATCCTGCATGCATTTTTTAAGTGATCAAAATTTGTTAGTAAATTATTATTATTGTTATTTTTTTTATTAATAATATTTTGTTAAAAATATGTATATTCAAAATATGTTTATATTGATATAGAGATACAATTTTAAAACAAATTAAATAATTTGTTTTTAAGGTTTGATATACTAAAGTTTGGTCTCATAAGATGTTAACCACCATCATCATTATTAAAATTTATAAAGATTAATAATGAATTATATAATTTTATTTAAAATTGTTATAAATATGTTATTTTTTTTTAAAGATATGGGTGATTGAAGAAAATTTTATTTTGCAAAATATATATAATATTAAAAATATTATTACTTTGAAGTTCAAAGAGAAGTTGTGACGTGATGAAAATTTAGATGATAAAATAATATAAAGATATTATAAGGAGGTCATCAACCCTAATCTTGAAGATCAAAATGATGTATTTCATCTTTGTGAGACTGTGTGTGTTGAAAATGAAAAACACTTCCTATTAGATTGCCGTGTATACAACCAAATAAAATCTAAGTTTCTATTTTTTTTGTACAATAAGAATATGCCCAACTTTTTATCTCATAAAAATTATAATATTTTAAGAACTATCATCTCTCATCTTTTTGAGCATAAAAATAAAAATCTAAAACAAATAAATAATTTCTTTACATTTTTAAATTTAATAGATCAAAATTAATATAAATAAATATTAAATATCATTATATTTATATAATTTAAATAAATCAAAATATCTATCTATATTCTACCCTTAAGTATAATATTTTATTTAAAAAAAAAAAACTTTGAAGATAAAGTCTCTTCCTAAGTCATTATACAAACAAAGGGGTGATTGCAAGTTGAAATGCATTTCTTATGTGTAGTCATTATACGAAGGATATTTCGAACAAGATGCTTCTACAAGGTAGAGACTGACCAAGTTTGGAAATCACCTTCAGATAAAGTAAGGGAAGATTTACATGAAATATCAGGTTGTGATTTGTGATTTCTCATTTTGTAGCTTATTATTGCATACAAAGGTTGATCTTGCTTAAAGAACAATATATCTTAAGATATTTGGATTTATTTACTTATTTTTATAGTTTAGGAAAGGACATTTCAGTATTTCTAAGTAAATTGAGGAATTTTTTTTTTAAATTTAAATAGTTTCTCTTTAAAAGATTTAAAAATCTCAATTTATTTATTGTGTTTTTGTTCAATCAAACATAAAAATTTATGCAAGCGAGAGCCGCCATGGAGAACATGGCAGACGAATGGCGCCTCCGAAGGAAGAGACATACGAGATAAAGGCACGTCTGAGGCACACTAAAGTACTCTTAGGCACGCTAAAGAGAAGGTAAAGTCTCAATCAATCTGTCTCCATAAAAGAGGCCGGTGCAAACAAGCTATTAGTTGTTGGGAGTTCAAGAGCTAAATTTCGATATTCTAGGATTTGCAACGGATATAGAAGCTAATACTGTAGTGAAAAAGATCACACAAATAACTATCAGTTGGTCGTAAAAGTAGCAGATTACCAGCTCATCGCAGGACAGTTGTACAAGTTAGGGCCTCTCATTTTTTAACCCGACCATCGGACTTATTTGTGTCATATCAAGATAAGATTCCGATTCATAAAAAAGGCTCATAAAAATTTATAATTTATAATATTTGTAAGGCTTTTGTTTTATAAAACTAGATTTCTCATGCTTATATTGTTTTCATCTCGACAAACTTGGTAATCTCAACTTTCCCACCACATCTTTATCTAAACTAGCATAGATCCATTTTAAACCCAGATCTATCAAGCATCGAGAGGGATCCAGTTTCTTGAGATGTACATTTTTTAGCATTTGGATCCCTTTTGGTACTTGATAGATCCGGGTTTAAAATAGATTTATGCTAGTTTAATTTAATTTAATTTTATTTAAGTTTACATGTAATTTATATTTTCCATTTTTATTATTATTTATGTTGGCTAGCATAACGTGACTAACATGGCATAATCTCCCCCTTACTAAGTTGGAGAACACCTCGCTTTTGTCGATGCAAAAACATTTAAAAGAAATCTACAACTTTTAAGATCTTCCAATCTTGACTTATAGTATATTTTATGAAATACAATAGATGTCAGAAGATATTGTAATGTTGGAACACTCATTATTATGGAGTTTTGGAATAAGGAGATGTTAAAATATATTGGTAATGTTGGAAAACTAATTACTATGGAGTTTTGGAATAAAGAGATGTTAGAAGATACTGGTAAAGTTGGATTAGAGTATATTAGTTTAGTGTTAGCTCATGGTTTATGGGTTTGTTGAATTTTTGTATGATCTTTTATGAGTGGATATTGGATTTTTGGTTGGGATGTTTACTCTATCATTTTCTAATGTTTTCTAATATTGGTGAAATGACATGTTCATCTTTAGAGTAAAATTAAGTTAGTTGGTAAGATGACATGTTTATCTTTGGATTAAGGTATAAAATTAAGTTAATAATGTTGGTGAGATGGCATGCTCATCTTTAGAGTAAAATTAAGATAGTTGGTAAAATTACATGTTTATCTTTGGACTAAGGTATACAATTAAGTTAATGAAAATAATTTCATCGTGTATTGTATGCCTGTTATTTTTCTTGTATATTTTATATTTATGTATGCTTTTTGGTTTGAGAGTTGGATAAGATATTGTATGGATATGAAAAAAGACTAGGTACATGTATGAGGGATTTTCAATATCTTATCATAACTATTCTAAATTTTTTAAAGATTGTGAAAAATGTTCCAATTGTTGTTGTGTTGTAGTGGAAGACATAATGAAAAGGTATGCTTGTTATAGTCATTTTCAATGATGTTGATTTTTTTTTGTGTTATAGAGGATACATGTTGGATTGATTTATTTTATATTTGTTATAATAATTAATTCATGGCAGAAAAGAGTGGTGTGATCAATTATTCCTTAAATTAGTTTAGATGAATTTAGTTATACCTACATTTACAAAATGTCATTGAAATAGAAAACCTCTTATAAAATAGTAATTGAAATAGATAAACATGAAAATTGTTACAATAGAGGTAAGTATTATTATTTTGTAAGTAAGTACCCACAGGTAACTTGAACTCATGATTTTCCATTTACAAATTTTCATCTCAATTGCTCATTACCAATTGCTCTAACCTTTTTTTTAATGATGGAACATTGCTCGGGAAACCCTCAGGTACTTCCCTATTTTTTTAGGATAGTACCTGAGGTAAATCATTGGCCCTGATTACGAGGCCTAACCCGATGGGGACATCGAGTGAGACCCTAGCATAGCCCCCCGAGGATTTGACCTCGAGACTTTCTGCTTGCATAAACAACTTTCAACCACTTGAACTAACCCACCAGGATACCAATTTCTCTAACCTATGTGGGTATAGAACTAATTATTCAATATCAATGAAATATCAATTTTTTTTTTGCAAAACCAAATTAATAAACTTAATAATGGATAATTACTTTTTATTATTATTCATGTTTAGTTTTTCCTCCTTTATCTCTTCTCAATCCTTCTCATTTTCTTTTGTTTTCCACCTTACTTATATCTTTCTTTCTCTTTATGTTGGTGTTCATTGTTTTTGTTTCATTAAACATTATTACCATCTTTCATTCCTCTTTTTTCTCTCATTCCAATATATTATTTCATTTTTACTCAATGTTTTCTTTGTGAATTCTTTCTCTCTTTATGTTGGTGTTCCTTGTTTTTGCTTCATTAAACATGTTAACCATCTTTCATTCTTCTCTTTTCATAATATTTGTAACAAACCCAATTTCCTCTATCCTATTTTGGGAAATTAAAAAAAAAAAATTCATTTTCACATTGTTCAACAAACCCAAATGTTACCTTCAATGATTATTTAACATCAAAATCAAATGGCATTCCCATCTATTGTACTCTTCCTTTTAAAAGAACATGTAATTCATTTAATTAATCTTTTATGCTTTTATGTTTTAAGATTTGTAACTAGTGACCATTCATATAACATTTGTAATCTATTTAGTTTATGGTTTAATCCCTTAACTTACACCTTACTAAGTTCTTGTACTCATATAGAGTAATTGCTAAGGTAAAATTATGTTTACTCTTTAAGAATAAAGAGTCTTTCACCCCAGCGAATAATAATTCTAAAGTAACCCTTACAATTTAAGAGTACAAAATT
The DNA here is from genome assembly GCA_001517045.1 of Pseudotsuga menziesii. Classification (NCBI taxonomy): domain Eukaryota; kingdom Viridiplantae; phylum Streptophyta; class Pinopsida; order Pinales; family Pinaceae; genus Pseudotsuga; species Pseudotsuga menziesii. Next base: position 437,315 of record LPNX010836949.1, on the reverse strand, counting down.
CACTAGTATAAGAAATATAGTTATCTTACCATGATAATAAACCTTAAGAAGCACTAACTCTCATTTATGCAATATATTCAATCTAAGGTACTTTCATAGTAAATTAATCATAATTTAATGTATCCTTGTAGTAGGACTCCAAACCTAGTATTTTAGCTCTATACTAAACCATGAACATATTCACAGTACAATTCACATTTATTGTACTACCATACAACCTTCGTTTAATTATTTTCACCCCGTTAATATTTTTATATTTATCTCACAAATGTGAACCAACAATCGCTAAGAAAAATAGATATTTGCTTAAAATTTACTTGCTTTAAAGTCGGATTGGATCAACCTATTCAAGACAACATGTTCCAACTTACAAAGCATATATATATACACACATTCACAATTTAAGATAATAAACTTATCACTACCAATTTCATAATCGGGCTACTTATTACCATTTGATCATACAATAACACTTTCTCGCGATTACTACTATGTTAAGTAATGTTGAGTGTAAAGAATAGGTATCTTTTACTCGGTGTAGTTAGAATATGCCTTCATGAACCTTGATACAACTTCATACTAATACCATCACATCAGTAGAATACTGATATGATTCATTTAGATGTGGGCGACTAAAGACTTGACTGCAACTTTCCACCCAACCTTTTGGCTCTCTGTCCAATGTATGTTTTCCTGCCAAGAGACCACCCCCAAGCTGGGCAAGAAATCCACTAGCCAAGTAGGGTCTCAAGGAATCAGTTCTTTGAAATCTTTCCATTTCTCATAAATATGACGAGCTAATACTTCTTCTTTAATAACACACTAAGTATGGATATAAATATATATTTCTTAGTTACTTATAGTTTACAATTACTTAGAGCCATAATAATCTTTCCCGGTTGATTCCATTCAATATATATATGAAAATTATGAAATCATTTCTCTATTTGTGTCATTTCTTTTCAACCCAAAGGAAATTTACAGAACATAATTTAATGTGTAATGGAATGACAACCCTTATCATGAGACTGCACTCTTCAATCAACAAAAGCAAATTAGAGTAATTTTCTCTACTTGACAAAAGGAGAATAGAGTGGAAGCTCCATAAGAATACCACTCTGTTCACTTTAATTAAAAAAAATAGCAATACAACTCTATAAGGAGACAACTTCCTGTCATACATATCAATCAAGATATATAGAGAAACCAACATAAATGAGATATACCATGAGAATAATACAACATGTCGACGGGTGTACTCACCTAAAATTCTATGCAAAACAATAAGAATTAAAAATATCAAATGATGGGATAGTATCACCACATACCCATGAATGCTACCTTTTATATTTGTGATTGTTTCCCTCCATTCATTGGTAGGATCAATACAAATGCATGTTTCTTTTCTCCATGTATTCTCCCAAATATAAAGAGTTCCTCCCTCTTCTTCTTCAATAATAAGTATTGCTCCATCAATCCCCTTCAACCTCCCTCCTTCGATAGTTATTATGAAAATGAATTCCAAATAACTCTCCCCATGGTGTCGACCTCCCTAAACCTAAGTCTTCTTCCACCGACACCATAAATGAGAAAAATCACATAGGAGTGGGGGTGGTGCTCTTTTCTCGGAAGATATCACCAAACTCGAAAACTGTTAATTGGTTACCTTTTCTCTTTCCCCATGTTGAAAGATGATAAATGATAATCCCCCTTGCAAAACCGAACTCTCTCTCAAACATGGTGGCGAACCCCCCTCTTAAGGATAACTCTAACGGTTTTCTTGAAAGGTTATTTCAATGTAATTGTTATTCCCTGACGCAAAAGAGGAGTGCGCCTCTTTTGAGGAATAGTCTCATTCCATGAGAAATACCTTTCCTACAAAATTAGTATTTCAAATATACATTAATTTCTCATTTGTCGGAATATTATAATATATATATATATATATATATATATATATATATATATATATTTTAATTTTTTTTCTTGATCTTTTTTATAACAAATATATTTGAAACCTAAGACAATTTCTCTTAATATATAATCATCACTATTTCAACTTTTAGTTAAGATGACACTATTATGGTCCTTAAAAATGAGGAAGTTTAGCTTCTTTTTAGAAGCTCCAAAAATAACTCTTATCACTCGATGTCATTATTTAGATTATTATAGTGATTAATACAATCATTATTGTTATTTAAACTTGTATTAATAGTGAGCTTTTCACTCAAAGGCGAGATCATAGAGGTAAATAGTAACTTAGTCTATTAGCATTTACCACAACATAGGGGGACACCTAAGACCTTTATACCTTTAAGTGAATATCAACAATTTAGCTTCTCCAAATTCCTATGGCACTAATATAACATCTGTCATCTAACTCATGGATTCACATCATAGTGGATTCATTCTCCTTTCATTTAGTTGAGTCAAGCCCTTGAATTTCCTAAGTCTACAAATTCAATTCACCACTTAGGAAATACAGAATAATACTTACAATGGTTTATCGACAATGTCATAACCTTGAGATTTTCGCTAAGATCTTGTACATTGTACCCTTTTATCCATATTTCGTTATAGAAGAGTCAGGGTAGCAAAGGGACCATACTCATAAGCGACAATAAATGAAGAGAGGGCCCATACTCAAGGTTTTAAACCTACACGATATGGATCCCATATTGCATAGTTGATTCACTCAATCCACAATTAATCCATGTCTTAATTCCTTAGGGGAGCCACTGTCGTTCTAGGTGCCCCCCATTTTTAAAACAAATGCCCCTTTCCAATGAAGTGGCATGATTTTCCAAACGATCGATTTCAAGATTATGATGCTGACGAATGTGCACAATACCAGGCTCTTTAATCTACTTCAAAAGGTTGAATATTCTATACTAAAGCCTTCCTATGACCATATCCTCTATGCAAATATTCTTTTGAGCTTGAGAGACAACCAGAAGGGAGTCTCCATGCCAAAAGAGATGATGTGCTCTAATCCCATAAATAAGGCCTATATTTTTGCATGGTTGTTGGCAACTAATCCCATGCCCTACATGAAGGAGACTACTTGATATCCATCAGGATCCAAAAGGATCCCCCTACATCTGCCACCTTAATATATTCTTTTAATTTTATTTATTAATGTTTTCTTTTTGTTATTTTTTCTATGTATATATAATTCCTTATTTTTCCTTTGTTTGGGTTATCTTTTGCATTTATGGTATTACTTTCATTTGTTATTATTGTGGCTTTAATTTATTTCTGTTTCTTAGGTTTTTTTTCCCTAATTTTATGGTGGTGTTGAATCCAGTATGTGTAATTTGAACATTGAAAAAAATGTTACATATTAAGTGTATGTCAATGTTAAAGTTTTAAGTTCAATTTGATCATTTTAACCTATTTTTACTTGTGCTTGTGGAGAGAAAACCATACTTGCTTGGAAAGTATACATGAATGGACAACAATAACCCTCAAGAAGCCTAATCACGATAAACGACTAACCAGCCTAATATTTCATTACATACAAGGGCTCCCAATGAGCAAATGCCCCTGGCAAGATTCGAACTTGGGTGGGGAGTGCAACAACCAAATCTCCCAACCACCTTTACCTATTTTTTCTTGTGATTGTGGAGAGAAAACCATGAGTAGAATACATATATATATTCTACTCATGGTTTTCTCTCCACAATCACAAGCAAAAATAGGTAAATACACACACACACACACACACATATAATACCCCCGATTTTGACCCTTGAAATGTATTGAATCAAATAATGTAAAATTATATAGATTCTTATTGCAGAGCTCAAGGCCAAGGCCTTATTAGTGAATGACTGGCCATGTATAATATGTATACATATACATATATGTGTGTGTGTGTGT
>LPNX010836949.1:411890-433401 GCA_001517045.1 Pseudotsuga menziesii | reverse complement strand
TTTACATTATTTGATTTAATACATTTCAAGGGTCAAAACCGGGGGTATTATATGTATATGTATGTGTGTATATATATGTATATATATACACACATACATATACATATAATACCCCCGGTTTTGACCCTTGAAATGTATTAAATCAAATAACGTAAAATTACATGTATACATACATATAATATATGGACATGGCCAAGGCTTTATTAGTGAATGGCTAGCCATGTATAATGTAAATATTTCTATATGGACATGTGGTTGGCTAGTCCTAATGACTCAAAAGCTATGTAAATATTATGTTAGAAAATAATAAAATGGTCCTAGAGAGGCTATGCTTCCACTAGAACGGAAGAGGAAAGGTGCCTTTGAGAGATTAAATCCTCTTTTGCCAAGTGTTATCCTTAGAATTCATCCATTTACTGCCATATGTCTTAGATGAGCCGATTACTTCCTTTTGACTTACTAAATCCAATCATTGGATGCATGCGTGAGGTTGGTGGGAAAGTCTTCTCATGTAGTTATGTAGTCATGGCATGATTATAGTTTTATGACAATTGTAAGAGTCCTTCCTTCTATAGTCAAAGGTAATGTTAACTATATTTTCATCATTCCTCTCATATCCATTGGATTCTATCACTCATTTTTCATGCAGAATTTATAGACTACAAAGATTTCATGTTGTTTTCTCCATAGCCAATTACTACAATATGAATTTTAACCAAAAATTAACATTGTTAAGAGGAAATTGCAGACATTAGAATGAAGAGGATAATTGTAGGTGAGCATAGAGGCTAAGCAAGATAGGAACCTTTACCCACTATGTATTTATCGCTCTTGGATCCTTCAAAATCCATGACTTGATGTTGTGGGGGGTTCTTAAAATCATACGCCATGTTAAACTATTTCTACACACATTGAAGATAATTGTAAGGGTTGGGTACTGTGAGGGATTGTAGAGTAGAGAAAGAGTAGTCCTTCCTTATGTTGTGTGGGGAAGTGGAAGAGAGGTCAATGGTTGGGATGGTTGAATGCAATGTATGTAGTTCTTAGATGTTAGAATATTGGATTAGCATGATAGAAAATGGGTTTTGGGATGAGAGAGAGAAGTATGTAGGTGCTTCCTTTTCATCGGTGTCCTCATAGCCTGATTTGGGAGGTGGTATCTATACTCGATACCTATGGTTGGAAGGAAATTTGATTTTACATATCTAGTTGCTTAAATATTCTTGAATTAAAAGATAAGTATTGTTTGTTGTATATGAATGTGAAATGGTTGTATTTACCTCCTAATATGAATGCATTTGCTTATGCATGTTGTATGTATGGATATAGTTGTAATTCTGTTGTGTTTTTTATTCATGGACTTGTACATGTGTTTATTAGTTTGTGTTTCCCATGGGAGGCTTAAAATAGTTATAGTTCTAAATGTTGGACACACCAAGTACACTGGTAGGTGGGGTGAATAAATGTGCACAATTTTTATTACTTTTTCAATTTTAACAATCAACAACTTATTTAATATTATGCATTATCAAATTATCATTGTATCATCAACAACATTGTTGTCATCATCATATCATCATCACATAAGAATCATATAATGATACGTAGTACACCATATTTTACGTGGAAACTTAAGTCCTGGGGGGGGAAACCACATAATCCTTATAATAATAGTTTTCTAGCAACAACTCGAAGGAGGAAACATCCCACTTATTACAATGAATTCAATTCTCCAACTACAACTGGAAGGAGGATACAACCCCCTAATTTACAGGATACATCCTGAAGGAAGCTCCAACTCCCTAGTTCTAGGACTACAACCCCGTTTCCTTGCCCCGTCCTACCACTATGATATGAAGATAGAAAATGTTGAACCACAACCACACTAATCCTATAGACCTATTAATCAACACTTGTACTTCACTCCACAATATGTACCACACTGCACGGCCACTGCCACTACTAACCACTGCTCATCATTTGATCACTACTCATCAACTAACCATTGTTCATTGCACCGCAACTGTACCATACTGCTCATCAACATGTGCAATCAACATGTCCAATCAAGCTATACAAATCAATATGTTGCTCACATCAAATGAATCAGTCAATCTGAGTCTGCACACTAAACTCAGTCCACCTGGGTCAAACCAACTGCTCATACAACTCAACCAATCTGAGTCAAACCAACTGCTCATACAACTCAACCAATCTGAGTCAAACCAACTGCACATAAGGAAACTTGTGCCAATATTGCTCAATTGAACCAACCTGTACCAAGTTGCTTGTGTACCTATGCCAATTCAATCGCATACTTGTGTTAATCAAATCAAGTTCTCTGACAATCAACCAACCCTTCTTACTTGGCCTAGTTCATCAAGGGACACATTTGAGCAACCAAGAGACTTCACATATGGTCAACCAAACTTTGTCCAATCACCCTCAACTCAATGACACCACAACCAACCTCAATCACAGTCAAGGAATACTTGACAATTAAACGTGATATACCTCAACCAAATAACCTCAGCCAAGAAGATAAAAGATTTAACCAACTATCTCAAAATCAGTCAATCTCATAAACTCTTAAACACAAAAGGAATTTTCACTCCACTCAAATCAAGTCAACAAATCAAACAAGTATTAAGCAAATAGTTACTTACAATACTGTCAAAGGTTGTCATTAATAGTTAATAGCAGTCCAGCTCCACTTAGGTCAAAGAAACAATGATCAACACTTGTCAAACTAGTTTTCAAAGAAAACACTTAGGTTGATCAAAGAAATCACTCACAAGATCTATTACTTACATGTCAACTTCACATTCAATACTGCACCACACAACAATCAAGATAAACACTAAAGTCTATGCCAACAATATCCAAGATAATCATCAAGATTTATATCAAGATCACATCAAGATATATCCAAGATAACCATAAACATAGCTTCCATAAAATATTCAATGACTTCAAATATATATACCAATATATAGGCTCACATACTAAGATCAAAGATGAACTCTACCCATGAGAAACATGTGCCATCACAAGAGAAACCTAGAAGCATGAACCATACCTTTTTGAAGATCACAAGATGAATAAATAATAGACAAACCAAAATAAACTCTATATCATGTTATCACATATCCCTCGTAAAAATATTTCCAACGATCTAAGAATACTGTAATTCCGATTCCGTATGAGAAAGTTATGTCAATTTCAGTGAAGATGCCCAAAACATTTCTCCTCCACAAAGTTTCACACTTTTCTCCAAGAGTCACGAAATACCAACGAGAGACTTGATTGATGAACAAATGAAATGTCTGATATTCTATTTATATAGGTCATGGAGGAAAGTTAGTACCTCAAACTGGGCCGACATGCAATTCAAAATTACAAATAATTAAATTCTCCTTTGTTTGGTAGGCTGACCCAAAAAGGTAGGATACACCAACTTAAAAAATTCATATCTCTTCAACCATGAGGAGTTAGAAGATGCACCACATATCAATGGAAATGTAATGACGAGGATTATCTCCCTATGATGATTTTATTTTCAAATTCTTGGTCTAATACCCTTAAATTATTCAATTTGTTCAGGACTTCAAAGATTCCACACATAAAGGTGCCAAAGACCATGTTACCTTATGCATATGTTCCAAGGTAAAAGGATTCAATGGACATCATCAAAGGCATGAGGGATTCGATGGTCTTCACATCCATAGACTTCACATCAATAAGGAGGAGGGCTCCACCATATACTTATCATATCAAGGGTATCAAGGACCCCAACACCACTAATCAAGTGGGAACAAAGACTTTTTCTAGAATATCATCATCATATTCAAGGTCTCCATATCATTAAAAAGATATCCAATGGTTCCACTATATATCTTCATCACCATAAGAGTACCAACACCCCAAAAGAGGGGTGCAAAGACCTCACCACTAGTTTGTAACACGTTATAGGATTCTTATGCATGATCACAAGGCTACAACATGTCAATGACCATATAGCGTCCAGGGACCATCAAACCACCATATGTGTGGGTTTCAAGACCCAAGTCTCCACATGCAAGAAAATAATATCTAAGATTGTCGACTCAAGGATCCCACAAGAACTCAACAACGTCAAGACCATCCAATGCAAGCAATGGGATCCAACATCAACACATCAAGGGACTTACACACATGAGCCACATCATCCATCCAACAACCAATCAAGAGACCAAAACAAGTACAAGCATAACAAGCAGCACAAAGACCAATAACCAAAGATCAACCAAGATCAAGGAAATCAACAATGGACTCAAATGGGACCATGATACAACTTAGGGGCACTTGATAAAAGTCAGTGGGTAACAGAGGATTTTTCCATTGTTATAAGGCCTCCAAGGGCTTCAAGCTTGGGCTTAGAGTACAAGTTCAAAAGGGCTCCTCTAACACATACAACCACAAGCTAAAAATTAACCCTCAAAGGCTCCACAAGGGGCACCAAGGACTCAACAGTTGGAATCAATGACCAAACATCATTGGCATCAATGACAACTTTATCAACAATACCCCCCTTTGTCATTGATGACAACACCATAATTCCTCTTCAAAACCATCTCCCCCTGTCCACAAAACTTCTATCCCCCTTTGACATCAATGGCAAAGGGAACACTCTTTTACAATATTGGTCCCCCTCAGGGCATGCTACCCCTATCATCAACTTCTCTTCCTTTGACAACTTTTCTTGATGTTTGTATTAATGTGAATAAGAACTTCCTTTGGCAATATTTGTTCCCTATCATTAAACATTGTTGATATTTTGATGAACTTTTATTCTGTCACAAGGATACTTCTAGAACCAACTACTATATGATACTGAAAAGAGTGTGATCGTTGATCTCAAATCTGATAATCAGGTACATAGCTCCTTTTACACATTCTTTGAACACTTCATATCACTGGTCGATTGTATTCAAAATGGTATTGGTTTTTCCCAATATTTTCATCATTTATGTTTTGGTTAATGATGCAATATACTAACTTTATTCTACATACTTTAGTACGTTGATGGTTGCTCATGTCATTCAATTGAACTTTCTTTCTTCTCCAAACTTTAACTGGTCCCTGCATCTTGAAATGTTTTGTGAAATGACCATAATGATAGCAATTGTAACACTAAATGGAAAACCCACCTTGCTTTCTTCTTAGACTGATTCTGTCATGAGCTCTGCAATGAATGGCTTTGTAACCATAGTTGTTACACTCGTAGCAGTTACCATGGAAAATTATAGGATATCTCTGAGTAGTAACTTCTCTTGATTCTTGTTGATCATGGGATATTCTAAGAATACATGTATTATTGTTAGCCTTTTCTTCTTTTACTATCGATATTTTACTTTCTTCAATGTTCTTCTTGATCTTCGGATTTGTTTTTAACTGAGTAGTTGTTTTGTCCAGATCTTCCTTTAGAGAGAGGATCTTCAATTCTTGCTTTTGACAAATTTTTGTTTTTTCTTGGAGTTGTATCAATAGATCTTCTATTTTCTTGACTTCTTCTACCTGTTTGTTCAGATCAAAGATATTGTCTTCCATCTGTCCTTTTGAATTCTGATCATCCTTATGGGATTTTTCACAGTTGACCTTTTAGTACATGATTCCCCTTTCTAAGTTCTGAGAGGTCATTTTCAAATCCAAGTTTGTCAGACATACCTTCCATAGAGTTACCTTCAAGGATTTGATTTCATGTTCTTGTTTTCTTTTTAACTTCTCTTCCAATATTTATTTAGTCTTGTAGGTACTTATCTCACTGTATTTTTCTTGTAGCTTGCATATCAATTCTTTTTCCTTATCTTTTAGTAGTATTTTGAGGTTGACAATTTCTTCAAATTGCTTTTCAATTTATGTGGTTGACTTCTCAAGTTTATCTTTCAAAGAGTTGGATAAGGCTTCTTTGATTCTGGTAGCTTCTTCGACTTGGAGTTTTAGATCAATTATACGGTATGTGTGGGATTCTCAGATTCTTCTTGATTCCTCTTCTAAGATTTGTCCAATTGCTCTTGCAATACCTAGTTCCGTTCACAAATATTTTCACTTCTTGCGAAACATTAGTAATTTCATTGTCTATCATAGCATCTGCTAAATTTCTATCATAATTCAGAGAACAAGGATTTTCATCATAATCTGAAGTATTTCATTTTATGAATTCAAAATGGATCTTATCTATCATGTCTGATAAACATATCTCTTTAAAAGCATTACAAGCAGAGTGTTCAGGGGACTTACCTTCATACTTACCTGGATCTTGTACTGAAATTTTCATGGGAATGTCTTCTACTTCTTGTACTTCATCTGAGTTTAGCTAAGGTATTTTGAATGACAATTCTTCAACTACGTTGCACTTTCCTATTTTCTTCTTTTGGAGATCTGTTAGATCTTCAAGCATTTTGAACGACAATTCTTCAACTGAGTTGCACTTTCCTTTTACCCATGATACATACAATGGAGAGATACATAAAATATGAGGAATTCAAGGAGGTGTTTTAACATATACAATGCCAATTGCATGTAAGCTTGACTATCCTCTCCATAATGGATTACTCTAAAAGATAGACATGCTCTACGTTCTTAAAGGTGAAATGTTGCAACTTATCAGATAAGTATACACCTCTAAAGTTGTAGGGAATTTTGGTGTTGTGAAAACAACTGCTAACTTACAAAGGTGTGTGTATTGGACCAAAATGCAAAAAGATGTAGCTTGGTATATTAAAGGATGTTGATGTAGTAGCTATGTGAGGCATCCTCACCAAGTCATCCCCAGAAGAAACAAGAATATGACACTTATTATGCCACCAAAAGAGAAGTCAGACCAGGAAAAAGAAGACAAGTCATCCCTGCTCCAAAAATGAAAATGTCAACATGAAAAAGTATAAATAGAAGGCGCCCTCCTTATTCTTCACCAAGGAAGTTCGCTCAACTCAAGAGGGAAGTTCACTACACCAACAAGGAAGACTTTTCTAGGGTTCGCTATCATTGGAGGAGTTTCTCTTTTATTCTTGGGGTTTTATCTTCTTCTATATGTGATTATTATGTATTTGGATGTACACTGCTCTTTGAACTGATCATATCTATAAGAAGGTTGTTTGTTTTTCTCCCTTTGTGGCTTCCCATGTCAAATCTTTGTGTCTATTGTTTTTGTGCCTAGTTATTATTTTAGTGGTCCTACTTTATATTCTATTGCACATAATATCATATTAATATTATTTTCTATAAAACTAAAATGGTATCAGAGTAGTGCTAAAAGAGACCATTTCCTGAAACAAGGGCTTCATATTCCAAATACTTCCCACTTTAGTTTGTCTTAGAGAGATAATTGGGAAATTGGCCCTAGGAGGGCACACCTTTCTTTGGAGGCAAAATCCAGATTGGTGAACTTTCAAATTTTATCCTTATTCTATCGAGGTAAAGATATAGGGTTTCATGATCCAAGCCCTTATGTCCACTAATTTGGATTGATCTTGACATTATCCAACTCACCTTGGTAGGGTGCATCTCTTTGTGAAGTCAAATTTGCAAGAATCCAAACTTCATTTTTGACCTAGTTCCTACTAGAGTTTTTGAATCAGTTTTCAGTTTGCAGTCAAGATGATTGGTGTGAAGGTTGAAGATATACTTGATGGGGATTCCAACTTCAATTCTTGGAATTCTAGGGTTCTCATTATCTTGGAAGAAAATGATCTCCCAAATTTTGTTGATGAGAAGGTTCCAAAACCAGAAGAGTAAGCAGAGAAGACTTAATGGAGGAAGAATGATGCTAGGGCAAGAAGGATCCTGATATATTCAGTAAAAGACCACTTAGTATCTCAGATTTCTTAGAAGAATACACCCAGGAAGATGTTTGGTGTATTGAAGAAGTTGTTTGAAAACATTAACATCAACAAATGCATTTCCTTAATACAACAACTATCCAACATCAAGAGGAAAAAGTTAGACTCAGTTGCTTTCTACCTCATGAACATTTCTGAGCTAAGAGATCAATTAAGCACCATTGGAGAATCAATTCAAGATAGAGAACTTGTCATGATGACTCTGAATGGTCTCCCCCCTTTCTAGGAACCATTCATTCATAGTCTTAATAGGAAATCCAAATTTCCCAAGTTTGATCGATTATGGGTAGATTGTACACAAGAAGAGACTAGACTTGTAGCTAGAGGTAGATTGCATGGAACTCAACATGAAGAAAACCAAACCATTACATCTCATGCCAAGAAGGGAAAATGTAAGGGAAGAAAGTATCATGGCAAGTGTAATGTACCGTTTTGGAGAGACTAGGTACACTATACAAAATATTTCAAAGAGGCTTAAAAATTTTGATATTGAAAACATTATTTCTCAACACCCTCGTTGGTAATGGATTTCACACTAACTCCATGGTTATGAGACAACTAAGGGAATCTAAAGGGAAGTGATATTAGGTTCTGATAAGCTTGAAAAATCGATATATGTGGCTTCTTCATATAGTGTGGCTGGGGACTATTCAGAAATAGTTCACATACCTCCTTCTTTAATACTTTGTCTAATTTTGAAGCTAGGAAAAAGTAGTAAACTAGTCTTTCTTGGTTTGGTTCCAAACACAACCGAACCTTTTCAAATATATTATGGAAGGACCCTATGGGATCCAAAACAACCTAAAAAACCTCATACACTGAATGGTTGAATCAAAAAACTCATTTTGACATGTTATTCAAGTTTGCACAATTTTGGCCAATTTCTAGCTTTGAACTAGTGAAACCCAAGTTGATCCAAATGCACCCAAATGAATTCAGATTATGTATGAAAGGGATTGCGGGGTATTATGGAAGCATAATGCCTATTATGAATGCTAATACACTTTCCAAATGCTTTTGAAACTTGCTTTTGACTCTATGGAAAGAAGGACAAAAACACTAGGAATATCGATGTTAAAACTCCCAAGGGTAGATGACACTTTTGGTTCTCCGAATGCAGTACGAACCTCCCAAATTTCATAACAAAGTATGGGGATGCATAGTAGACAAAAATGGATTTCATTATTCATGGTTATTAATATGTTCAAACTGATTATGAGGCGCAACATCTGTATGGTAACTTTCATGAAAATTGCTTATGGGCAAATTGCATTACTAGCTTAAGTTTGGCACATGAACAATAGAATAAATTGTTCATATAGTAAAATGACATATAATGGACATCTACAGAATACAAATTTCTGCCCCAAAAGCATGAAACTCAGAGAAAATTCCTCATACAAATATGATATAAAACTCTTTTAAGCTTGAAGTCAAATTCATGAAAACTAGTTATTCAAGAGCATGGGAATGCAATCTTTTCACACATGGATTTCTCATACTTCGGATTACAGAGCATATGGACATAAGAGTACATATCCATACATCATATACCCAAGCTTGGGCATCAAATATATTCAGCAAAGCACAAGCACCACTCCAACAAGTGTGCCATCACATGAGAGTATGGGGGGATGGAACAGAAGGAATGAGAGAATAGGGAGATAGATGAGAACTTGAGTTGTATGCACCTTCAACCTGCAACTAAACACCATCAATAAGTTCCATTTACATATATGAATGGCCTCTCCAATAACCAACTTGGAAATGAATCCAACTCCCTCAAAATTGGTTCAAGCAGGGACAATAAACACCCACCATGCAATGGACAAACAAAAGCTCACCAAAATACCAAAGGCCAATTAACAAATGATCAAAAGCAACCCCATTTCTACTTCATCCTCTTCTAATAACCTCCTTGGAATCATTTCTCTCTAATACACTCGAATTACCTTCCCATTGGTGCATTAACTTGAATTAGTGTTAATCTAGGTCATTACATTAACCCAAGTGACACTTGTCTTGACTTTGCTTGCTCTCCCTTCATGAAATTCAACTTGGAACCTTTCATGAAGCTTCCTTGGTCCTCACACACACCTTATGTGCCATGTTGGGTCTATGTTTAACTCTTACATGTCATAGAATATGTCATAGTTGTAAGAGATCTGTCATAAAGTGTCATAGAGTTGTCATATAATCTTGCCACTGACTAAATTTTGCATATGACTCTTTATCCACCACCTTAGAAGTAACTCTTTCCTCCAAATTCAAATTTGAGAATGATGCCATGTGTAAATGAGGAATATTTTTTCATGTGGACCTCACACATCCACCTACGCACCTCCATGGCCAACTAGGATCCATTGCCACTTCATTTTTCAGCATTTAATCTTTATTCCATCATTTTCTGACCCATTTTCCACCCTCAACAAATATGAGTTCGAATTTACAGGTGAAACTATAGGCCTTGGGGTTAAATATCAATACTTTGATTTTTCCACATAACCTTTAGAAATTGGATAGGCCAACTTAACTGTTTATTTGAAAATTATTTAATTGGGGACATGGCAACAGGAAAGACAAAAGTGGAAGATCAAGCCCTATTCCTGAACAAAAGAAGAAGAAGGATCTTTCACACATTCAGTGCTTCAAATGTCAGAAGAATGGTCACTATGCCAAATAGTGTCACGAATCAAAGAAGATAAAACACCAAGCCTCAACTACTAATATTGACGAAGACACTTCTGACAAGAAGTCAAGGAATGACGATCACACAGAGTTCTTCTTCATCTCCGCTCTCTCAGGTACAGTTCCTACCACTAGTGATATTTGGTTGAAACACATTATACAACCTCATGAGAACTCTATACTCACAATGAGAACTCTAGCCCTAAAAAGCCATTTTTTGTGTGTCAAAAACACAAGAATCAACCTTCAAATCAAAAAGTGATGCTACCAATAGCATTTTTTTCTATTTTAAGGTTAAAAATACAACCATTGCCTTAAAAACCCACATTGTTGCTACCACTAACCTTAAAATCAACTATTCAATAGACATATAATGTTATTGGTAGCATGTTGGTTTTTTGAAATGATAAAATATAACTTGTTTGAAAGCATGGACTTAACGATCAATAACATTGGTAGATGAGGGTTGGAACTTGGGAAGCCAGCTATTATTGGTCATCCACATTTCTCCGAATGGAAATATCAATTAGAGCAAATAATTGGCAAAAATAGAAAATTGAAAAAATATCTAAACCCGCCAATCCAACTCATATAAACTTACCGGTTACTTTTCACATTTTCTATAGTTCAACCTTCCACAGAAGCCGGCCACTTGAAGTTGATATTCAGACACACATGGAAACCCTACTTCTAATTGTGTTCTGCTATTGTATAAACATAATACTATAATAGCAGAGATCTGGAATGTTACAACAGATTTCATTTTAATTTCAATACACCCGTCTGCAGAGGCAAGGATAACCCATTGTAAAGATCAAAATGGTCTCAAAGCATGTTACACCGCTCGACTTTGAACAATCTGTGCTCAAGTTGTCCCTGGATGTTTGGAGGTCCCTTCAACTAAGCATGAATCAATCAGCATACTGTGGGGAAGTTACAAAGACAATATTAGATTGCTTTCCAAACTCCAGAGAAGTTTTCTTACACATCAAACCATATATACCATGAGAGCCTTATAACTGATAATTAAATATATGTTTGATGAAGCAATGCAATGTCAAACCTTTGAACAATTCTGCAGCTTAGATCAGACCAATGAAAAGCATTATTAGTAATCTTACCAGTAACCAAAACAAGTGCAGAACTGGTTTCCAAATGCTACGAAGATTAATACCCGGTCCCTGCCGACAGAAGCAAGGCCAATGCCGGAATATGCTTTGCTTCTTGCTGGTTTCATCCAACATGTCAAAAGGTCTTGAAAGAAAATTCCATTCTTGATATGAGGAGAAAGCATGATATTCGCTAAAATATTCTCATCCAACATTCCAAGCCATAAATATGTAGAAATCATGACGTCTTTGTTATTGGCAAGCTGCATGATGTCTGGGCTGCAGTGATAAGTTTGGCAGCAATAACCAAATTCTTGCTACAGTACCAAAGAATGTACTAGTTCTTCTAGTCCTCCACATCATACAACAGAGTGTGCTTTCCAGGCACATATCCTGCATCCTTCATTTCCCTAGACAACTTCTCTAACATTGCATATATATCCTCTGTTTGAGAGTGTGTTCGGTCTCCTATGACAAAACTATGCACTGTGTTCTTAATTTCAATCCAGCTGAACCCTGGTGTCTTCTTGACCCCCGTATTTTTCATCATTCTTCTAACTTTGGCGACTTCATCCCACCTGCCTGCTTCGGCATAGATATTTGACAGAAGCACATATGTTGAAGTGTGTTGGGCTCCCAACTTAAAAAGTTGTTCAGCCGCATGCTGTCCCAGCACTGTATTTCCATGGATTCTGCAAGAACCAAGCAAGGACTTCCATAAGCCAACATCAGGTTTCAAAGGCATTTTCTTAATGAAGTCCTCTGCCTCATCCAGGCGTCCAGAACGGCCAAGGAGATCAACCATGCAAGCATAGTGCTCAGACCTTGGTACAATGCGATGATCTTCACACATGGAATAGAAGTAGTGACAGCCTTCATCTATCAAACCCGCATGGTTGCATGCAGACAACACACAAACAAAGGTGACATCATTAGGCCTTATTCCTTCTTTTTGCATTTGTTCAAAAAACAGCAGTGCCTCCTTTCCTTCCCCGTGTTGGGCATATCCTGAAATCACTGCATTCCATGTGACTACATTTCTTTCAGGCACTCTGTCAAACATGTTGCGAGCATCTTCTATGTTACCGCATTTGGCATACATTGTGACCAGGGCATTGCCAACAAATACACAGATTTTAAACGCCTTCTTGACAATGTGGGCATGAACATACTTTCCCTTCCCCAGAGCTGCCAGGTTGCCACATGCACTAAGAACACTGGGGAAAGTATTCTGGTTAGGAACATTGCCAGAACATCGCATCTGCGAAAAGAGTTCCAAAGCTTCCTCGCTATGCCCATTCTGTGCATATCCTGCAATCATTGCATTCCACGAAATGACATTCCGTTCAGGCATCCTCCAAAACAGCTCACTAGCATCCTCTACTCTCTTGATCTTCACATATCCCGTAACCATTGCAGTCGATGCAACAACACTTTGCTCAGGCATTTTGTCAAACACTCGCCGTGCATCATCTATGTTCCCACATTTGGCATACATATCAACAATGGCGCTCCCCACAAAAGCATTGGTATCCAATCCAATCTTAATTGTATAACCATACGCCTGTTTTCCTTCTTCCAAGACCTCCAACCTCGCACACACGCTAATAACACTGCCAAACGTGTACTGGTTTGGCTTTATTCCAGAATCCAGCATTTGAATAAAGAGTCTCAGAGCATCCCTCCCTTGCCCATTCTGCCCATACCCTCCAATCATGGCGGTCCATGTGACCAAATCTCGTTCAGGCATTTTGTCAAACACTTCGCGCGCACCCTCAATTCTTTTACATTTAGCATATAATATCAGAAGCTTGTTTCCCGCTTCTACATCTATTTCAAACCCAGTTTTAATCATATGGGTATGGATATACTTCCCTTCTGCAATGGATTTAATGTTAATGCAAGCTTGTAACAGAGAAACATAGACACCAGAATCTACCTTGTGCATGACTCGTAGCATTTTCAAGGCCTCCTTCAGCTGACCTCTGTTGCACAGGGTATCAATATCTTCTACAGTGCCCATATGCAGTAGAGACTCCAATTTTTCTTTACTCTGATGCCAAGCAAATAAATGCATTTTTTGATATTGAATCCTTAACGGGTATAGGAAACCCGTTTGAGTTAGCTTTTTCTTTGGTATTCGAATAAAGGCTTGTGTAAACATGAAATGTCTGAAGCTCTGTAAGACCTTCATGTATGTCAAATAAGTTGCAGGAGCTGGGTTTGCTCAACATGGCTGAAAACTAGAGATGTCGCTTCTGAAGTGGCTGGGTTTGGTCATATATTTCATGCCAAAATGCCTCTGAGAACTAGTTGGGTTTGTACAATATTGCTGCAGTGTCTTACTAAATTGGGTTTTATTTTTAATGGACTAGGATTAGATATTAATTTTCGGGTTTTTCAAAGAGTTGAGTTTATATACTTTCAGGAAGCCACAATGCTAGATTTAACACACAAATTAATATTGTTTTAAATTTTTGAAAATGATATTAGAAACTAAAATGGTGTGATATCTATTGTATTTTTATATAACTAGCACAGTCAAACTCAAAAGTAAAGTGGTTGTTGAACGTCTATAAGTTTAATTAGCCAGTCATTTAGTTTTGTGGAAATGATTGGATGTTAAACAAAAGCTAAATATTATAGTTATCCATTTATAGTATAACATAAATATTAAAACAATTAATTATATAAATATACAACAAATACTATTTAATAATAAATAAATAAAAACAAAAAATGATATAAAAAAACAAAAGCTAATATCCATTTAACTAAAACTTACGATTTAAATCTTAATCAAGATGCCACAACAGTGAAATGAATCTTGGTTGTACACTTGTTACACTCAGGTTAATCTTGTTGATCGACTCAAGGAAATACAAAACCTCACATAATATCTAAACACCTATCGATGTAATTATAGAAGAATTGAAATTTTAATAATTTTTTTACAATTTTCAAATCTATAAGGGTGAGATATTCAACATGGCTCATGAAAAAGCTTTAATCCATAAATGAATCATTAAAAGTAAAGATGTCACAAGTAGAATGAGGAGGATAACGGCTAACACTGTTGGGGGTGAGGGAGGCCAAGGGTTTCTAGTGTTTCTACAAGCTCTAGGGTTTCCACTGTGTGGTTTTAGTATGTGATGGTGAGTGTTTTGTCTTACAGCTGAGGTGGGGCTTTGGTGGTATGGAAGAAGACCTTTTGGATTTCTCGGTTGAGGAGATGGATCCCTTGAATTCTAACTTTTGGACAGACTCAGAAATGCGGGGGCATTGTCAAATAGGGAAGTCGTTGGGTTCTAGTCGTGGGCAACAGTTTCGCTTGATTTCTACTAATGATATCTAGTTAGGTGGTTTCTGTAGTCCCCGGGAGTCAAATAGTGTGTGTAATGATTTCAATCAAGTGTCCTCTCAGCACATGACTAACCCTCGTGTTTCGAGGGAAAGGCCTCATCATTTTTGTCATACGGGGATTTGTTTTCCTTCTCCAACCAGTCGAAACTCTCTTCCTCTTGGGCTAGGGTTTGTGGCATCTAGTTCCATCCTCCATGTTGCTTATGCTTCGGGTACTTCATATGAAATAGAGTCATTGAAGCCTGAGTCCTTACTTGGTGAGCGTTCGATTCCAAGTGGTAAGGTGGTTTTTGCTCATGGGACTTCGGCTAGAGTTGGAAGGTCGAAGATGGGTTCCATTTAGAAAGGCACCAAGAAGGTATTGAACAATGCTTGGGCCAAAGCTTGTCGAGCTCTCAAGTCTCTGAAGGCTCAGGAAGACTTGATACATATGGTCTTGGGGAAGGATGTAAATCTTAACAAAGTTGAAAGCATAGTGAAGAGGGCTCTCATAGCTTGTATGGAATATGTCTCTATGTCACGCTTAGAGATTTTGGCTTCGCTTAAGGAGAAGTGGAAACCCCTTGTGGGGTATTGTTCGAATATATGTATTTTGTGAACAGATGGTATTATTTTCATTTTCTTTCTGAAAAACATTTGGAAATGATCCTAAGTAGGTCCTAGATTCTCATCCATGGCTCATTGATTCTCGACCAATGGCATACGACATTTAATCCAATTAAGAAATGAGTGTAGAAATGACATCTTTGGATTTTATTGCTAGGTTTCCCTTTGCAATTATGGACACAACCCATTCTAGAAGCACTGGCCAACCTCGTGGGAAGTTTTATCTATATGGAGGTATCTAAACTCTTTAGTGAAGATAAGAGAGTGGATTACATCCTAGTGGAAGTGGAGATTTCATGTAGCTTGCCAGTGGATTTGCATATAAATTGGGGGGGGTTTGCAATTCTTTCAGAGGATGGACTATTTGAAGGTTCATTTTCAATGTTTCGTTTGTTAGAAGATTGGTCACCTGAAGGATGAATGTCTATGGTTGCTCGGGGATTTGGAGTCAAAGAGATCCTCGTCTGTCAAGATTTCTTCAAAAGATTGTTTGTGAATGATGCGTTGGAGATTCAATCAAAACTTTTCATTGATTCGAAAACCTTGTGCTCATCAAAGTCCTCTTCAACCACTACAAGTTTTTTTAGTAAGTTAACAAATCTTCCTTGATTTTTTCAACTCCCTATTGGCTAAAGATTTGATTCGTTTAAATGATGATGAGTCTGAGTTTTTTTGTGGGCCTGAGAAGCCACTAGTTGATGTTGATGTGTGCATGTATGATTTTGTCCCTCTCTCCTCTATGGTTGAGCCTTCTTTGATTGTTTATGATGAGAGTCCTAATTGTATTGAAAGGATTAATGTGGTTGGTCCCTCGGAAATTTGGGTTTGGCCTTAAGGCCTTCCTTTCAGGGTTGTGTTCAATCTATAGACCTGAGTGATGTCAGTTATTTCTCTTTTCCTTCCTTGAAAAATTCATCCTTTCTTGGTCCAAAAGAGTTAAGTCCTAATTTGGGGAATATTAATCTCCAATCTCTATCGAAGATGGATTTTTCCAATTCTCCTAAGGAGGATACAGTGAGGAGGCTTTCCCAAGTCAATTGGATTCCCAGTTCTATGGTTTTGTAATGGACTCTCCCTCATAGGGTTTGGTGCTTAATTAGGGGGTGTTAAAAGCTCTAGGACCTTCTTACAAACAATTTTTAATGCAAACCTCCTTATCAATGTTTTGGATAAACCCTCTTAGCCAGATGTTAACCCTATTTCTTCCATTAGGTGTGAAAATGTAACAATCTGCTAAAAAAAGAATAAGAAAGTTTTAGAAAAAGAGGAGAATCTTGATTCAGGGGAGAATGGGTCTTTAGATGGGTTATAATCCTTTGTTTTCTAGATTGGATGTTAGCTTTATGTCACCCTCCATCAGGTATTCAATTGTCAATTCTAGGGTCCTTAGAGAAAGTCTTCCCCTATCTCAGGTTGACAAATGATCATTCTCTCCTATAATATTAGAGGTATTGGGTGGCAGACAAAATTAAATGCCCTCAAGCATTTATCCAAGCTCTCGAAGGTTGATATTGTCTTGGTCCAAAAACCTATGAGTGACAGTTTGAAGGCTTGTGAGTTTTTTTTAAGATATTGTTGGGTTGGGAATGTTGTGCCTTGGATTCTTTTGGAATGTCAAGGGGCTTATTATCCATCTAGGATCCTACTTTAGTTTATATTGAAGCATATTCCTTTCCTGCAAGTATTATGTTAGAAGGGAATGTCATGTATTTTGATCGTTCTATCGAAATAATCAACAGTTATACTTGTTATGTGGGAAGAGAAGCATTTTGAAGTAGGTAGATGATTGTGGGATTCTAAAAGAGGACTTCCTAATTTTTGCTAGCAATTTAAATTTCATTGTATCTACTAGTGAAGTATAGGGAGATGATCCTAGGTTAGATCCCTTGTCAGACTATTTTTGTTAGTTGTTAGAGAGGTCAAAACTTATTAATGTTCACCCTTGTCCCGTGGGTGCTACTTGGAGGAACGGTAGGACATCTAAGGTTGGTGTATCGAAAATACTTGACATATCCTTCATGACATAGTCCCTTTTTAAGGCAGTGTGGAGGTTCAAAACATGGACCATAAACTCTAGGATTTCTGACCATCTCCCTATATGCCTCCAATTGGATTTGGACAATAAGATTCACAATTTTTCCCTTTAAATTTAATAATATGTGGCTTGAGGATCCTGGTTTTTTTTCCTGACTATAGTGAACTTTTTGCTATGGATTACCTGGTATCCAAATTGAAAGGTTTAAAGAAACAAGTTATTCAGTGGGAAAAGAAGAGAAAGTTGGAGATCAATCAAGATTTATTGATGCGTGAAGAAAGAATCCAAGCTATTTTTGCTCAAAACTCTTTAGGAATTTTGTCCAAAGTGAATAAGAACTTGCTAGTTGAGTTGGAAGCCAAAAAATCTTAAGAATCCAAGAGGAATCTTGGAGACTCAAAAGTAGATTTTTTTGGATAAAGCAAGGTGATAACAATACACAAATTTTCCATTTGTTAACCAAAGAAGGACATTTAATGCCATTTGGGATCTCAAGGACAAGGATGGAAGACTGATTAATGGACAGAAGGATTTCAAAAAGGTAGATGTCTCTCATTTCCAGGGATGATTTTAAGGAACCATACTTATATAAAAGTGTATAAATGTTGGCGAATCTTACCAATTCTTAAAACACCAACTATAAAATGTTTGGCGATATTTTTCAAAAAATATTTTAATTTCCAAGGATTTTATATCATTTATATAAAAATTGGCAAATTTTAGGGTGAAATTTTTTTACCCCATCAAAATTGGGCGAAACAGGGATTAAAAAAATGCAAAATAATGAATATATTTTTGGAGAAAAACATGGAAACATAGCCCATGGGATAAATTTCGCCCCTAAAATTATCCTTGCTCATTTCTCTAATATTTTCAAAGATTCAAAGAGAACAAACATTTCTGCCCAGTTGAAGGTAGTTCAACATTATCCCAGTTTTTTCTCTGAGGAGGAGGGTGTTGGGAAACCTCTTAACATTGAACTATAGAACATAAAAGAAGTAATAGAATGGAACATTATTCCAAGAAGAAAGGTGGTGAAAATACATTGTTACTACACTTAAGCACAACACATTATGATAAAAAAATCACAATGCATCTTATGATCAAGCATACCAAGCATAGTTAGACACATTAATACAACCCATAGGGTCGTCCTTTTATAGGCTCCAGATCTAATGAACTCCTTGGAAGTGAGGAATATCTAGTCCACAAATAGAGGTAGTTGATTCTAATGATTTCCAAAAAATCCATGATGTCCCAAAGTATAGTTAGATGTTGTTGTCATGTTGACCATGGTCTTACTGACCATTCAGTCATATGTTCAATCAATTATTCAGTCACTCCTATAACTTTCCTAGCCAATCCTCTAGTCGACTCCTCTGTCAATCATCTATCGTTTAATGACTGCTTGTCTCCAAAATATCCATATGTCTGTTGAACCACCAAGACGTTATGTTCCAACACCCCTGCATCAAGACAACACTCTAGAGATTCATGACATGAAATTGCTTGCTCTAAACACCCCCCCATAATTATTGTTTCTTGAAACCCGATAATAGCCCGAAGTTTCACAAACTTAGCTTCTGGTAAAGGATTTGTAAAGATATCAGTGACTTGATCATATGTCCTGCAATAAATAAGTGAGACAATGTTTTCCTATACCAATTGTCTCAAGTAATGCACACAAATTTCAACATTTTTCATCTTGCTATGAGCAACAGGATTATTAGCAACTTGAATAGTACTATGATTATCATAATAAATTAAATTTGAGGCCTGAATAGGAAACCCAAGATCTTTGAGAAGGTGATGAATCCAAACTGCCTTTGTACCTACATTGAAAGCACCATGGTACTTAGCTTTTGTAGTCAAAAGAAAGACTACCCTATTTCTTACATGAACAAACCAAGGGTCTAGAACTTAGTCAACACACATATCCAGAAGTGGAATTTTGATCGTTAATGTCACTGCCCCGGTCAGAATCAGTAAACCTAACCAATGGTTAATTGTGTATTGTGACAATACTTAATGCCATATCGATAATTTCCCTTAATATAGATAACAATTCTCTTTGCAACTTTCAGTGGATTTCATAAGGGTCCTGCATGAATTAGGATACCACATTAACAACAAAGGAAATATTTGGTCTACTGTGAGTTACGTAAATTAGACTACCAACCAACTATCGATAGAGAGTGGCGTCAACTCATGGAGAGTCACAATATTTCGATAACTTCACCCTAGAATGATAAGTTGTAGCAAATGACTTGCAGTCATCCAACTTGAATCATTTCAAAAGATCCAAGGAATATTTAGATTGAGGATTCATAATCCATTTGTAAAATTGAATGCCAAGAAAGAAGTGGAAAAGGCCAAGGTCAATCATTTCAAAGGTACCTATATGTTGTTTCTTCAAACCCAAAATCAGATTGACATTATTTCCAGTTATGACTAAATCATCAATATTCAATACCATAATCAAAGTATCACCATGAACATGTAATCAATAAATATTGTGTTCAGATTCACAACGTTTGAATCCAATATTGAGAAAGAAGCGATCAATCTTCTCATACCAAGCATGAGGTTCATGTTTCAAGCCATACGACGACTTATTTAGTCAACAAACAAGACCAAAATCTGTCACAAATCCAGGAGGTTTCTCCATGTATATTTCTTCATTTAAATATCCATGAATAAAGGCACTTTTAACATCCATTTGATGAAGATCCCTTCCAAAATTAGTAGCAATGGAAAGGATCAGTTGAACAGAGTTCATCTTTGTAACAAGAGAAAAGGTTTTTGTGTAGTCAATACCTTCTTGCTGAGAGAATCCCTTGAAAACCAAATGATCCTTATGGGGTTCAATAGCATTTTCGTAGGTAAACTTGGTATTATACACCCATCAACACTTCACAACATTCTTTCCTTGTAGTCAACTAACAAGTTCTCACATCTGATTCTTCTTCAACAAATCAATTTCAATAGTCATAACAGTAGCCCATTCTGGTACACACTGAGCATCAACATACGTGTTAATATCACAGGTGTCAAGAACAGGCACCATGAAGGAAACACTACCACATTGTTTCTAACCATGAGTGTTTCAACTAATACTAACATTTCCAGCATCTAATCTAGCAACTTCAATCATCTTAATAAACAACCGACATAAGTAAGTCAGTGGTAATTCATGTCAGTTATCATCAATCGAATGATTTGGAAAAATTGAGTGCAGACTTCAATAGTCATAGTAGACCAACTACTAGTTGACTCAGGAGAAGAATTCATCAGTCCGGTCAGGACTCCATATATGGGTACTATTGATCCAGATTCTTCAAGGATGTCAAATTGATTACTGTTCAATATACTAGAGGATGAATTCAACAAATTATTACCTAAAATATTCTCATCAAAGATCACATTTTTGCTTAAGATGATTTGCTTAAGATGATATGTTGTTTGATGGTATCAAAAAATATATTGGCTATTGACTCATTAAAGTATCCCATCATGATGCAATCATGACTCTTTGCATCCAATTTATTTTTGTAGTTATCATTGATATATGCTTAAGAAACAAATCTAAACATTCTAAGGTGTCCAATAGAGGGTTTCTTGGCATTCCACTTTTTTACTGGAGTCATGTCAGCGACTTCTCTATTCGATATAAGGTTCGAGATAGCTTGAACAATAAATAACTTCTATCCAAAACTTCGTCAAGAAATATTTTGCCTGCAATAGGCACCTGACCATTTCTACCAAAGTCTGATTCTTCCTCTCTGCGACAACATTTTGTTGAGCTCTATGAGGGGAAAATTCATTAGAGG
>LPNX010836949.1:381500-411757 GCA_001517045.1 Pseudotsuga menziesii | reverse complement strand
CTTCCTCCAAAATTAATAAATATTATTTTATTATTTTAACTATTATTTTATTAGTTCATTTTAGGAGGCCCATTTTGAGTTGAAATTTCCTCTAATGTATGTTATCACAAAAATTTCTCACACATGCAACATTTTCACATTTTAAATGGTAAAGTGTTGTCAACATACAACATGTATCCAACTGAAGGCACCTTCACAAGACCCAAATATCATCTTGACTCCCAAAATGCCCCATGGTAGTTAAAATACAAATCTTCTTGGTTCATAGTTTGTTTATGCATGCAACAATGTGTGTCACCGGTACAATACCCGCCCAATAGAGTGGATTTTTCTTTGATACCAGTGCGACTGGTAGAAACGGTGGGATCTCACCCATCAGCGGCACATTAAAGGCTCATGAAAACTCCATTACCTCCAAGAATCTTATTTTGGCCCTTCACACACTTGGTTTCCTTAAATTGCATCTCTTGTGTACTTTAGAGCCACATCATGCATCATTGGGTTCACATTGGGATCTTGTTATTTCTTGGCCACATTTTGTCGTGTAAAAGAAATCCATGGGCATGCGAGTTATAAGATAAAATTTAGAGTAAGTTTATGTTGTTGGATTTGTGCTTGATCTCCCTTATATCTCACCCTTTCTCTCCTGTCTAGAATTCACCAAGCTCTCTTGCCTCCTACGTAGTGTTATTGACTCATTCTCTAGGATATGGCCCCTCAGCTCATCTTGTTTTCCAAACAAGGATTCGATCTTATCACATACTTCTTTTGAAGTCATGAGTCCATCAAGATGGAACAACAATTCTCTGAGGATGTGGATGCACATGTAGCAAAAATCTTCATCAATCCTATCCAGATACTTCGATTTTTCAATATGTTGTTGGGGTTTGACTACCCTTCCCATGGTCATCCTGTATAGACCTTTGTTGCACAAGGAAATATGCATATCTTCCCTCCAATAAATATAATTGAAGGGTGTAAGGATTATGGGAGCGAGAGTTGCTGAATTCTCCAATTCACAGCTATATTGATGAATAATTCTTCAAGAATTTTTTTAATGTACCTACAAGAACATTGCAAAACAATTCAATTCACATTAATTTATCTCAAACACCCTTCCCTTCGACATGTGCACTTTCTCTGAGTACATCACACCTGGATAGACTTCTCTAGACACAATCCAGAGGGAGCAATGCAATTATTCCTGGAATTATATGGAAACTCAATGGCTTATGGTGCATCAATGGAAGTTTATGAGGTTTGAGGTAGGCATGGTTACCTGTTCTAATACCATGTTAAATTCTATGAATCATAGGATCATCACCCTGCATGAATTCAAATGAGAAGAGAATGTTGCAAAATAGAGAGAAGAATTTAGCATAGATTATTCAATTAATCAAGAAAAAATTGCACATACATGGAGACAAAATTGGAATAATATAATTATATTCATGAATCAGTAATTAATATGGAATACATTGGTTGTACATATCAGAGAATTCAAAGGCCTAATATAGGATTCGAATCTACCAACTCAAACTGACTCTAGAGCTAACTCAGTGTGGGAAAATCACCATTGGAGCTCAATAATGCAACTTCGGATAACTAACTTAGTCTACAATCAGTTAAATGATGAGGTTAGGTGAGAAAAGGTGCCCACACTTCCTTCAATCATGCAAACTCACGCTAGAATAGCTGATTGTGATATAACTGATAGTAACCGGAGCATAACTTAACATAACTGCTTATCTACCAAGATCCACTGAAGGATATTGTTGGTGGCACTCAGAGTGGGTTCCTAAATTATAGGGGTTGGTCCTTGGGTCTCCTAAACCCATGCAATCAAGTGTAGTAAGTGGAATATGTTCCCTAAGTGTGTCCCCCATGCACTAGTGGAGTGATGAAGACCTCCTAAGTGAGGAAAATAGACAATTATACTATGTGATCAAAGGGAGGATTAATAATATTCCCAACACTCATTTGTTCTTGAATCCACTTGACATCTAGTGTGGACTAAATAGACATCCCTTAGGAGGAAAATATTTCTCCATTCCGAGCTCATGTCTCCAAGTTGTTGTATATGCTTGACCATTGGGAAATATAAGAAGTAGTTTGGCATGTATCGGTTGTTGGAGTTTGCATCTCTTACCTCCTCTTTCAATTTGTTTAATTGTGTTCCTATTTCCTTTGTTTTGTTTTATTTCCACGAACAACAATTTGCAGAATAACTTGGAGCAATCAACACCCCCCCCCCAAAAAAAAAAGGAACCTAATATTGAGGTTTTGATGCAACCTACAAGGCCTTAGCCCTAACAAAGTGGGAAGAAAGCACTCTTGTGCAATATTTTCCACATCAGTATCTTCCAAGACATACCATTTCATAAGAGATATTCTTCAAGCTGTCAACTCACATATTCACCGCCATTTTCTTATTTCAAACATTTGATGGGTTGACCACACTGCTCCTTATCTAGTGCTCTAAATTCCTCGAATCTTCAAATACTTTACTATGATTCTTCAAGAAATATATCTATGTAAATATATAGAAATCATCAGTACAGGTCAAATTATACTTCACACCTACCAATGAGGATTTTTTCACGAAACAAATATCATTGTGAACAAGTTCCAGTTAGTTTTGTGCACGGTATGCATTCCCCGAAATATAGGGTGCTTGACGATGCTTTACAAGAAGACATCCTCTACAAATTCCATAAGTTCAAAAAATATTTGGGATATCAATAACCGTGGTGTGAGTTATCATCATCATCAAAATTCGAAAGTTCAAATGTCCAAGTCGTTCATGTCGAATTTGACTACTATCGTAAGTCTGAGAAATGAGTACAGTTGGTAAAGATGTTATAGTTGCTACAATCAATGCAATCAGTTGAGAGGAATCACAAAACTTATAAATTCCATCTTTTGGGTCCAAATATTCTAAAGCAATAAATGCTACCCCAAGACTTGGATCCTTTACTATAAAACAATCCGATGAAAACTCAACAATCTTTGTATGTTAAGCGACCGATAGCAAGTTTGCACTCAAACTAGGAATGTAAAAGATATTGGATATTCAACCATGTTGACATTCAACATGACCATTTACAATGATTATGAGAGAGTAATCATCAACAACACAGATCTTCTCTTTAGGTGATCCAATTAAGGAAAAGAACAGAGAAACATCCTTTCCCATATGAGGAGTACATCCAGAGTCAAGTGTCCATTCTATCTGAGACGTTTGGGTATGTAATGCCTTGAAGTGTTGACATAGAAGATATAATTTTTAGGAGATTGATTGGTTGCTTATCCAGTAGATTCACTATCCTCAAGTTTCTTAACCTTTCCTTTTAAATCCTTCATTTTATTCTAACAGTTATTTTTGACATGTCCCACTTTTTCATAATGTCGATAGGTATTCTTCTTACAATCCTTCTTCATTGAAGACGAACCCTTAGTCTTCCCTTTTGTAGGTTTTTCGATACATTATGTTAAATGATCATGTCGACTAGGTTCTTTAAGCTTTATCTTGACCTTACTTTTCAGGAAGTGAGCTTGGTGCTTGCTGCCAAGATTCCCTTCTTCATGCAACTTTTGTTGGTCCTTAATTAACAAATCACAAAAAGGATCAAAGGTAAAATCCTTACCATCTTGCTTACATGACATCCAATTGGCACGAAAGGAGGAACCTAATACATCATATGGTGTCTTCAAATTCATTAGAACCATCTCAATGAGTTGTCCATCCTTCTTTGAAATATCTTTTCCACATTCTCCCAATTTCAGCTATAGATCCTTGATGCAAGCTAAATATTCCTTGATTCGATCAAAGGAAAGAGGTTCCAAAGAGATTAACGACTTCTTTGTATGCAGAAATTGACCTTCATTTATATTATTGAACAAATTTTGCAACTTATTCTAGATGGCATGAGGACAGTCGATCCCACTTGTATGAAAGTGAATCTCCCTCAAAATGTAGGTCGTGATGACACCCACAATTTCATTATTTTTAACATCGATGATAAGCTTAGCATTGGCATCCATTATATCATCAATAACAATATTAGTGTACTACCATAGTAATTTTCTCTTCAACAAGGTATCCATGTCTGTCACCTAGATTGCATAATTATGTCCATTAAGAATAAAAGTTTCTATCTTGGAATTCATCCTTCTGATCTAACAAATCTAATCAAGGTTCAAGAAGAGGTATCAGTTAACAAATCTTCAACCCATAGTTGATCAACACTAGATATGACTCAACACAATTTGTAGACAACATGGCTAGGTCAAAACCAACTACTCGGATACCATGTCGTGAAACCTCTTAACCTTCAACTATATAATAGAAAAGAAGTAACGGAAGGGAACAATATTCCAAGAAGAAAGGTGGTGTCTAAAGACACCGTTATAGAACTTAAGCCCAACACATTATGATAATAACACCACAATGCATCTTACGATCAAACATATCAAGCACAATTAGACATATTGATACAACCCATAGGGTGATGCTTTTACAGTCTCTAGATCTAATGAACTACCTACAAGTGAGGAAGATTGGGTTCACAAATAGGAGTTGTTGGTTCTAACGGTTTCCACAAACTATGCAACGTCTGAAAGTGTAGTCAGTTGTTGTAGTTGCACCGACCATAGTCTTACCAACCATTTAGTCATTTGTTCAATCAATTGTTCAGTTGTTCCTCCAACTTTCCTATTCAGGCCCATTCAAATGTTTCACTATTAACCTATCATCTAATGATTTATTGTCTCCAAAATATCCAAAGGTGTGATGAACCACCAAGACCATAGGTTCCAATAGAGGGTTTTCAAGTGGTAAGTGTTGTTATTCTAGAAGAGATTGAATATATTACTAAAACAATTACTACAATCAAGATCCATGGCCCTGATGGCTAGACAAAGGAACTTTTATTTGAATTTTTTGACTTGATGGGGAAGAAAATTTTGAGGGTGGTTGAAGAGTCTCGAGTTAAAAGGGTGGTTTCTGGCTCTTTAAACTCAACTCCCCTTGCTCTTATACCAAATATTTCTAAAAATGTTTCCTTTGATGAGTATAAATCGATCTCTATTTACAATTTGGTGGATATAATAATTTCAAAGGTGATTTGTATTAAAATAAAACCTAAATTAGTTGGTTGTATGACCCAGGAACAATTCGGGTTTCTAAATAAGAGGAAAATTCTTAATGCCATTGGGTCACACAAGAATGCTTACATTCTATCAAAATCAAGCATTTAGAAGCCCTTATCCTCAAAATGAATCTTATGAAAGCTTATGATAGATTTGATTGGGTCTATCTTAGGTTGGCCCTTCTCCAAATCGGGCTCTTCTTATAGGTGATTGACTAGATCATGACTTGTATTACATATGCAAAATTTTATGTGCTTATCAATGGTAGTCCTTCTGTTTTTTTCAAAATATCAAGGGAGCCTTGTCCAAGTCGCACCCTATTCTCTTTATTGTTCCTTATGGTAGTGAAGGGTCTCAATAGACTATTTAGAAAATCCAAGATGGATAAAAGACTATCTAGGATGGAGGTCAAGTTGCATAAATCTATTTTCATTCAAGATTCTATTGATTATAGTGTTTTGGCCCAAATTCAAGACTTATTCCTTTTCAAAATAGAATTTTTAGTGAATGGGTTTAAATATCTGGGGTACAAGTTAAATCCTAATAATTATGTCGGAGTAAACTAGATGTGGATTCATAGGAAGTTGGAGAAAAGTATAGATTGTTGGAGTTACAAATGGCTCTCTTTGGGAGGAAGGTTAAACTTAGTGAAATCGATTTTAGAGAGCATTCTAGTATATTGGATTTCTCTTGCAAAAATCCCATTTTCTATTCTTCACTATATAAGGAGGAAAATGATGCAGTTTCTTTGGCCAGGAAATGTGAACTAGTCAAAATGCACTTGGTCAATTGGGAAAGGATATAGTTACCCGCGTCCCTGGGTGGATGGGGTATCAAAAACTTACTTTGGTTCAGTGATGATTTGAGTTTGAAAAGTCTATGGAGGGGTTTGTTTCATGTGAATCCTTATGGAAGGAATTGTTACATGCTAAATACTTAAAAAAATTACCTATTGTGCAATGGATTAGGAATCCAAACAAATATCATGCAAAAGAATCTAACTTCTAGTCTGGGTTTATGAAGTTCTATCTCTGGATGGGATCATGAGTTTCTTGGAGAATAGGGGATATAATATTGATTCATTTGGGGGTTAATCCTTTTGTTGGTGGGGAGTCTTTTTATAAAATGTCCCTTTATCTCATTAATAAGTTAAATTCTTGTGGACACTTCATATTATCACATGCCAAGAAATTGATGGATGGTACTTCATCGTATTTCCTTTTTGTAGATGATTTGGGCCTTATATGTTGTCTGGCAATAGAATGGAATCAATTAATTACAGGTCTGAATCACCTGGGTATTAGGTTATATAACAAAGCAGAAATACTTGTTTGGGTATGGAATAGATTAGATGGACAAATCAATGTTAAACTTACATACAAACCCATTTAAATTACTAATGTGTTCCTTACAGGGAAATGGTGGTATAAAAAGATGTAGAAGTTGTCCATGCCATTAAAAATAAAATGTTTCATTTGGATCATATGCAAAAATAGAGTTATGACATGGGACAACTTGATAAAAAGAGGATTTGAAGGCCCCAATATGTGTGTATTGTGCAAAAAAGAGTTTAAGACTGTAAATCGTCATTTTTTGGAATGTGTTTTTTCTAGAGTTGTCTGGTTAGACTCAGTGCTATCATAATTAAATATTTATAAATCTTGTCCTTTTTGAAATTTTGAACAAAATTTGGAGAGATGGATTATATAGGTTCTCATCATAAGGAACTTATTTCCTTTGTTTGTTGGTGTTTGTGGAAGGAGAGAAATTTTTTGGACTTTTGTAGGTGTTTGTCAACAGGTATAGTACACTTACAGTATTAATATTTTGGGCCTTTATAAATATTTCAATTGGTTTTATCATGCAAGCATTTTGATTTTGATTTTGTATGATTGAAGATTGTATAAAGGAAATTATTTTGATTGTGTAAAAAGGAAAAAATATTACAACCTCTTATCAATGAGAAACATGTGTTACTGTTAGAAGTAGTGTATCAAATAAAGGCCCTAATAGTAGGTCCTTGGGCCTTCTTATCTATGTTTGAAAACAATAAATTGTATTTATTTTCAGATATTTAATTTAAATATGTTAATGATATTTTGTCTTTGGTGTGAATTAGAGGGATTAATTAATCTCATCTACTTCACTCATTGCACAAGGTGAAGAAGAAGAGCGCATAACTGTCAAACAAGTGTAGGACATTATGAGGGAATTCCATAAGATGATTGAGGATTTCACTAGTATAATGGTAAGCACTTCTTTGGGACCCAATTATTCTATGCCTAGAGAGGACAAAGATTATTTGAATGTGGAAATCTGCAAGAATTGGAGAAGGTAAAGTTACCCAAATGAAAAACAAACCACAAAGGTTGAACTCATTTAGGAATGCATAGAAAGAATGGATCCATGTTTTGGATTTTGATATTACTCTAATATTCAATAGGAAAAATCAATCATCTTTCAGTTAACAGAGAGTGTTCTCCTTTGGTCGGAATATTGGAGCCACATATGGGATTTTTTATTTCAACAATGACTTTGAAACAATTCGAAAAGCACTTATGAAAGAAGTACCTTTATAATGAGGACATAGAGAAAAAAACTTGAAGAGTTTTTCTTTGACACGGGGGAGACAAATAGTGCTATAGTATGAAGCACACTTTGTATAATTACTTAGGTATACTGAGCAAATAAATATTGAAAATATAAGAGTGAACCAGTTTATTTATGGCTTAAACTAAGATTCAAAGTGGCCGTTCATATTTTGAAGCCTCAAACCTTGCATGAGGTAGTATAGAGAGCAATTATTACTAAGAAGAAGTGTTGGCCTTAGGAAATTTTAGGAACTTTTAGGTACCATATTTTGAGAAACAATTTTGGTGTGAGCTATGGAGAAGTTGTTTGACAAAGTGGACAACTCCAAAGAAGCAGTCGAGATGTCAAGAAAGTCGAGTTGGTTGTCTAAGTGCAACCCTTGAGTTGGTTAGAAAGTTAAGAATGTTTTTCCACTTATTTTATTAGAACTCGGCAGTGGGCGTGGGGTAAAAGGTTGGGAAGATCCTATAAATATCTAACTGGAGGGTATTTTGTGCTTAAACAATTTTTGTAGAGAATTATACAAGTTTGTTGTAAAATCTATGTAATGTTTTGGGTGATGTCAAAGTATGAACCATAGTGAGTCACAAGGGTGATTGGCAATATGTGGCTTGTGTGCACAAATATTTTGTAATGAGTTGTCGAGGATATGTCTATATGTTGTGTACATGGTCATAAAGCATTGTGTTGTTGCAACTCTTTAATAATGAACGCTTTTGCGGTTTTTCACGTCTTGGGTTTCCATGTTAAAATCTTTGGTGTCAAATGTGTATGACGTGTGTGTGTGCTATATTCTTTGTTTATCAATGGATCAATCGATAATTACATGTGATGCATGAATTTCTTAATGAATAAATGATATATATGGTGTTGTATTCATGGTTAGATGTCGTAGTTGGTTAACATGATATCTGTCAAAGTGGACCATATGTTGAAGTGAACTATCTGCCGAAGACCTAAAATTGTCGGAGTTATATTTGTTGTAATATGGAACTGTTCCCCTTCCCTACCGTAGAAACATGGTTCTTGTATTCCCCATAGGTGCTTAAGGTGAGACTTCATCTACTCTATAGGTTTTTCCAAAAGGGATAAACACCTTCCGGGTATGTACCTTGGGTGTTAGTTGGTATGTTGGTGTGTGGACCTGGGTCAAGGTAAGATTGATCCAACAAATTGTTTCATTTCGAGACTTGAATCTATGTGAGGGGGAATTTTAATGTGGCATCTGTTGAAGCATGATATCAAGGCTTGGGTTGATTAGAAGGAGCGAGATTTTGCTCAAGAAGAAAACCAAGATCTATGGTTGACTCCAGAATAGTGGTTAGGTAAGTATGTCTATTATGTTATCCCTGGAATCTTCTTTAGAGAATTTCCTACTTTGTTGAATAAATGGTTGTTGAGGTTGATCTTCCTAAAGATAAAATTCCAATAGGGTGAGCTTGAAATCTAGATGCTTGAACTAATCCATTGACTAAAAAGTGTGGATAATAAAATTTCATGTGCTGTCGATTATTGGGTTGATAGTATTCACCAGGGATACATCACAGAGTTTGTTGTCGACACTATCAAGTCCTATAGTACAACAAAGAGGGAGTTGTTTAGAGGGTCGTGAGGTAGGTATTTGAGATATTTGAAGTTGTGGATTATGATGTTATTGTGTGAAAAAAGGGTCTTAAGGATGAACTCTGACAAGTAAAGAAATTGTGTATGGTGAGAATTGGTATTGACTGGAGGAAGTTATGGGAGAATATGTGGAATAAATTGAGATGATAAGGGGAGAAGAAGGTGATACTGATGGAGAGTGTGGGTTCTTGAGGACTAGGAAGAGATTCCAGTCGAACAAGAGGAGGGGGATTGGGACAAGGAGAGAGAGTTGTAGTGGACAAGAAGGGGAGACTACAAACCAATACTACAACTCGATGAGGAGTATTTTGATGAATAGGAGGAATACCAGCTTATCTCAGAAGAAGAACCTGCATATCCATCCTAGAGCAGAGGTTGTGAAATAGCCACAACCCCATGTACATATCTAGATATAGAGGTAATACCAAACAGTTCATCACAATTTTTCCAGGAAATTCAAAATAGTGGAAATAGTCAGGGTAGTACAGTACCAAATAGAAAAATCCCAAGTAGTGGTCTTGTAAATTCATGTCAGTCAGTACCCCAGAGGAGAAGAATTGTAGGGGATGATGTCAAGTTGCATGTTTTCCATGGAACTGGATTAGAGGATCACGAACAACATTGGTTCCTATTCGAAGCAATGTGAACTGTTAGGCAGGTCCAAGATGAGGCTATTAAGAGCGACCTGATGATCACGATTTTTTGAGGTCAGGCCCTAGGTTGGTATATGAAGTTTTCTATTGTGCCTATGGTAGCTCTGCAAAATAAGTTAGCTGAAATTCAAGCCAGATTAATAGATGAGTTTAAAAATCCAAAGTCTCAGTCACAATGTATTACAAAGATAAAAGAGATCAAGCAGTCATCGATTGAATCAGTATGTTACTTCGACCAAAGATTCAAGACTTTAATGGCCAAGGTAAGTTTTTGAATATTGGATTTCCAACACAAAGAATGGTTTATAGCTGCATTATTATCGCACATCCCACTCCCATTGATGCACTAGAATATTGTATCTCAATCAAAATCCTTGGAGATTTCTTTGAATTTAGAGGCCTCACCAGTCAAAAAAGCTAGTGCTGGGATGGTTCATATTCAGTCGCAGCTAGCCAATCTGTCACTACAAATTCAAGACATAAAGAAGGGAAAAGAAGCCAGAGAAGAAGTTTGGTGCACTAGATATAAAACAGAAGGACACCATAAAGACTAGTGTTTGGACTTTCAAGAATATTTGTTCATGAGAGAACCGAACCCATCGAACCATTCGAGTATGCCTTGGTGCAAAGTGTGTTAGACTAGAGGCCACCATTAAGAGGAATTTTATCTCCTTCAAAAAATTGTAAGTACACCTCAAAACTTGTTTTGCAAATTTTGTTGATCTGTAGGGCATGACAAGAAGGATTATTTAGCATATCGATTGCTCATAGAACGTACAAACAACAATTATTGTATGAAGGGAGAAAATAAAGAATACATAGCTAATGTACCATTTAATCATCCATATGGTGTATTCTGCGGACAAGGCCAAGGATGATTTGATCAAGTTATGGGTCAGCTGATTTTCTATAATTGTGGCCAGCTGAGACATTATGCTAGAGACTATCAAAGATTGACCTTGACATGTTCATACTAAAAGGAATTGGATCATACTATTGAATATTTCCCTTAACTCATTGTGAAGTGGCAGATGAAGACAAACCAGAATTAGATTTAGAATCTAAACCAGAATGTTCAAAAGATCATAGTTGAGTCGAGACGGAAGATTCTTGCTATCGAATTTGGTTACCAGAGGAAGGGTTGCGACAGGTGACGTCATAGGAAGTCATATGCAATACTTAAGGATTCGACCAACTACACAATGACAAGTACCGTTTAATGTGCAAAAAGAGAAAGGAGTTTTCTTCAAAGCTCAGGATGAATTTATGCAGAGGAGGAAGGGAACCTTGACTTCTGATGCTCCACCAATATTTGATGAAGGGTTTGTATACGACCTGCCACCTCACTTTGACCGGTCATATCCCAGAGAAATCACCAGGAAAGGTAAGTTCTCTAAGAAACTTCTTGAAAATTTGTCTGGCTTTGGTTAAAGATGAAAAGGCATTGGGGGAATTGCATAGTTTATTACATGAGTGAGGTGAAGAAGTTGGACAAGAAATAGCAGTAAATAAAATTCAAAAGAAAAGAAATATTGGGAGAGAGTTGCACATGAATGCACAAATTGGGGATTATGACATGGAATTTGTCATATTAGATTTGGGTTCATATGTTAATATTATTACTAAGAAGACATGTGAAAGTATGGGAAATCCCAAGTTGGTGTGGTATCTGGTTCATCTTAGACTAGATAATAAGCAGAAGGTCATACCATTTGGAAGGATAGCAGGGGTCCATGTCGAAGTGGAGGGACTACACACTTTTGCAAGCTTTGAGGTCATAGAAATTGTCGATGATACCAACCCTTATCCAACATTGCTGGGTATTGATTGGGTCATTGAGAATAAGACTATTATTAATTTTAAGAAGAGGATACTTTCATTTGAAAATTCAGAAATGAGAGTGGTTACACCTTTAGATCCTTTGGAAAGGCATAGGTACACTGAACATGTAAGAGGAGAATATGATGCTAGTGAGTTGGAGAATATTTACAACATTTCTTCCCGAATGGATGATTATATTAACCTTATAGCGAATGGAATGTTGAGTTGGTGAAGTGTTAGATCATGTTTTCCTGAGTCTGGTGAGGCTCTAGAAAATTAGCAGAACAAATTGCATGAGGTATCAATGAAAATATGTGCTTCGGTTACCAAATCACTACATTGGGTTGGAACGAAGGTATTTGACTTACCCACTTACGAAGGATTTCCCAATATTGATGCATTTCTTGTTGAATTTGAGATTAAGGTACCAGAACAACAGTGATTTTTGTCCTTAGATGTGTCCATAAGCGCTACTATGGCGAGGTGGTGGGTTGTTCATAAACACTCTATAGGAGGTTGGTCACATTTTCGAAGATCATTGGAGATACAATTTGGTGAAGGAATCTAGTATGTTGGTGGAAAGTATATCGGGTTAACAAGTCATGTCGACCATATTAATACTTGTGGCACATTGTGGAAGACTATACCTAAGTAGGAATTGGTACACATGTTTATACACACATTAGATGCGATACCAAGAAATTGATATATGTCGCTTGAGCTTCGACAAGAGACTGCAGATTGGGGTGATTTAGCCAGAAGTTTCATACAAACCTTTAGTTATGAAGATGAAAGTCCAACGGTGGATGCAACCCTGTAGGTTATTAAATCTAATATTTTTGCAGAAATACCAGTGCCAGGCTCTATTTTTCCGCAGTGGACTACAACAATTGAAAACATGATGGAATGCTACAACATCTTTGGAGAACCTGACAACAATGACCCAAGAGATACACATATCCTAGAGTCCGAAGGGAGTCGAGATTTGGGAGGGCCATTCATTTCGTCCGACAAATTCGTAAATTCACTCAAGATAAAAAAAAGGTAAATATCAGATAAAAAGGGTAAATATCAGATAAAAAAGGTAAATATCAGATAAGAAAGGTAAATTTCCAAATACTAACGATAAAAAAGGTAAATATCAGATAAAAAAGGTAAATTTCCAAATAATGACGACTATTGGGATGATGATACGATAGGAAAGATTATCGATATACTACATGAATTTAAATATTTATTTCCTACCAAATTTTTTGAAATGAAAGGAATTATTGGAGATCTTAGAGAAATGAATATTCTCTTGAAGCCAGAGGCCAAACCTGTTAAGTAGAGACCGTATAGGCTTAACGTAAGATACAAGGAAAATGTTAAATCAAAGCTCGATATAATGTTGGATTCAAGTATCATTGAGCTTGTCGAAGAGTTGGAATGGATAAGCTTGATGGTAATACAAGACAAAAAGACCTATGAGGTTCGCATTTGTGTTGATTTAAGGAAGTTTAATTATGCATGTTTAAATGATCCTTTCCCAACACCATTTATAGACGAAGTACTAGAAAGAGTTGGAGGTCAAGAAGCATATTCATTCATTGATGGATTCCTTGGATATCATCAAATAAAAATTGCTAAAGAATATCGACAAAAGACTACTTTTGCGACAGACTGGGGTTTCTTCTAGTATAAGGTAATGCCTTTTTATCTAAAGAATGGCCCCGCTATCTTTTCTAGAATAGTTGTCGATGCTTTCAAAGAATTCATTCATAAGTTCCTGGAAGTATATTTTGATGATTGATAGTTAATGGTCTGCTCAAAAACCACATTGATATTCCAAGGTTAATGTTAGATAGCTATAAGATATATCATATTTCTTTAAATTTGAAGAAATATATATTTTGTGCCCCGTTTGGTATACTTTTGGTTCATGTCATTTATAAAGAGGGGTTGTTAATGGACCATGCAAAGATCACTATCATAGTGGATTTACCTCTATCAACCCTAGTAAAGCAGCTAAGGACTACATTGGGGAATACAAGATATTATCGTAATTTTATTTGTGGGCATGTTGAGATCACAACCCCAACGAGAAATTGTTAAAGAAGGATGTGAAGTTTCAATGTAATGGGGAGTGTCAGTAGAGCCTCGTCACACTAAAATAGAAAATGGTTACAACCCCTATTTTAGTATTCCCATATTGGAATAAATAATTTCATATGAATCTTGATGCATCTTCAATTTCTTTGGATGTGGTACTCGCTAAAAAAGGTGATGGTTCCATTGATCATCTGATTGCATTTGCTAGCAGGAAGTTGTCGACGACAAAAATGAACTACACTATGATAGAGAGAGAAGGTATTTCCATGGTGTATGCATTACATAAATTTAGGCATTATATGCTAAGGGGTCACCTCAAAATGTTTACAGACCATTCCACTTTTAAATACCTCATCAACAAGACAGTGTTGGGGGGGATCTGTCGATAGCTCCTCTTGTTCTAGTAATTTGATTTTGAAATTGTTGTCAAGCTAGGAAGGTTGAATGCAAGGCTTGATCATCTGTGGAGATTGGAAATAGGATAGGAACTGACCAACTTAGATGACAACCTCCCATATGCACAACTATTTTCAGTAAAAATGGTTGATGAATACTATGAAGATATTGTAAAATTTCTGACTACAAAGAGAGAACCAGAAGGATATACTATAGCACAAAAGAAGCCACTTCTTGTTAAATCTATAGATTATCAATTAATAGTTTTTGAACTGTATAATTTGGGACTATATGATATTTTGCGTTGATTTGTTTTGGAGCATGAGCAACCCATGATTTTGGTTAAATCTCATGATGGGGTGGTAGGAGGCCACTACATTGGGAAAGAAACTGCACAAAAGATACTCAAGGTCAAATTGTGGTGGCATAATTTGCATCAGGACGCACACGAGTATTCTGAAATTTGTGAGGTATGTCAAAGGACTGGGAAGCCGTTGAGTTGAGATGAAATCCCATTGGTACCACAAGTGACGTTGCAAGCCTTCGACAAATGGGCCATGAATTTTGTGGGTCCCATTAACCCACCAGGGAAAAGGACTAGGACAAGATATATAATTACTGCAACAGACTACTTAACTAGATGGGTCAAGGACTTCAACGAGATTCTAGAGAATGATTTGACAAATGTTTGTAACATGAACCATGATGACTAGGATTTGAAAGTTCCTGCCGTCTTATGGGCCTATAGAATGACATGTAAGAATTGACAGGTCAAACACCAATGAGGTTGGTATATGGGTAAGAATTTGTTATGCCTATGGAATACATTATACCAGGTCTTCAAATTGTTTCCTTCACCAGTATGTCCGATACTAGTGTTGTCGAATAGAGGTTGTCGTAGTTACTCTAGATAGAAGAAGATAGCTTCACCATAGGATTCCAGCAACAAGTTCAAAAAGAAAGAAAAATATTGGCATGATCGCCATATCAGAAGGAATCAATTCTAGTGAGGGGACTTAGTTCTCCTCTATGACACCAAGCTTTTCAAACATCCTAGTAAGCTTTGAATGCATTAGTTAGGTCGATATGTTATAAACTATGTCACTGAAGGAGGTGTAGTTCAATTGCAGAAGTTATGAAACGATTGGCTAATGGGAGTTGGCTAAAACCCTACATGGATAGGCGTGCATTCCTCCACTGAGTATAAATTTATATGAAGTCAAAAAAAATGGGAAACACCACCTTTTCTTGTGTCGAATTCTTATACATATGTCGAAGTTTTTGTGGTGTCTAGGCTCAAGTAACTGTCTGTTAAGGTCTTGTTTTGTCGTAGTAATTCATGGTGCGATCCCACATACTTGTGTCAAGGTATATCCATGAAAAATCGAAGTTAGTGTCATGTCAAACTTGGAAATGTGTTGATGTTGGACGCCGTCAAATTCAATCCTTGTCAAATTTTCCATCCTGTCAAAGTTGTAGTTAATGCACATTAATGAATTCTTTTAAGGTGGAACTAGTGGTGACATTAGTGGGATCTTGTCATAAGTACCTGAAAGGACTCACGAGTGTGAATAGATTCGTCACCACACTCGTAATCACTTCCAAGATCTTGTCGTATTCATTGAATATTCAATTGGATAGTCCATGAACGTGTGGAAATCAATTCAAAAATCATGTTTCCCAGCAAGTCGAAACTCATTGTGTTGAGATATTCAATATTGTTGAGCAAGCCAGAGTCCCCACAGTTTTTTTAATCCAAGTTTGCACAATGAATTGAAAATATGGAGATCGATATTTCTAGCACCAATGAAGTATGAGGATATACTGAAGAAGTGGGGATGGAACAGCCTGTCCCAATTGTTGAAGAAAAACTATAAGTTCTTGCGTCTCATATTCCAACCAATCCACTAGGGAAGAAGAGAACTACAAACCAAAAAGGGAATCCATAAGATCACACAAAAGGAACACATGATATTGAGGCCTCTAGATCTGG
Source organism: Pseudotsuga menziesii (assembly GCA_001517045.1). Lineage (NCBI taxonomy): Eukaryota > Viridiplantae > Streptophyta > Pinopsida > Pinales > Pinaceae > Pseudotsuga > Pseudotsuga menziesii. The sequence goes on along the minus strand of LPNX010836949.1, from coordinate 395,437 downwards.
GTCTATGACATTGCTACATGGGTACATTCCACCACAGAAGATGGATGCATCCTATGTCCAAATCACAAAGAATGCTAAGTATCCACTAGTGTTACCTCCTATCCTAAAGGGCATGCATGCATAAGGGGATATCCTTCTGAATATTCATAAATTATCATATGTGGATTACGATTTGTAGAAGTATCCCGAGTTCCAACCAAGAATTGCATGAACACAATTTATCTAGAAACAAGAGCGCCATTAGATCTTGAGCCTATGGAATGGGATCAGGGTTGTAGATATCGAGGATTATATGACTGATACATTTTCCACACTTTGAACGCTCTCTGGAAGTCAATGCATGCATGAAACAATTGTTGGTTTGCTTCCATGGTGGTTTCTTATGGATAGATAAGAAATTATTTCTTGATTCTAACTTAATTGCTCAAATTATAGGGCTTCCCAAGGCTGGGGTGGACCCTACTTAGCTCTTTTTCGGTAAGGAGAAGGATAAAGACTTAGCTACCTGGATGAAATAAAAGTACAACATATTGAATAACAAGAGGGGGTTAAACATAGCCTCCATCAATGACCGATATGTTTGATTTGTAGCGAAGAGGTTGGCAATTAAAGTATTAAAAAATATGCGACCAAATCAAGTAACTTCTTCAGTTATAGTAGTGTGTTGCAGGTGTAAAAATTAATTGGGCGACCTTTTTATTGAATGAGCTCCTCAATGAATTTTTCGATACCAAGGAGAAAGGTATATATTTTTCCTATTATTGGTTACTCCTTTTGATTTCATTTGTTGCATGGGAGAAGCTGCTAAATTTTCAAGGTATGGAGCAGTATGTCCCTTGTCAAGGGGAAATATATGTTAATCGATGGTTTAATGAGAATCGAAGGAGGTACGAAGATAACAATGTAGAGTTTTGCATGCATGCAGAGGCACTACAACACAATGCGATTAATATTTTGCAATTAGAGGCCTCAAATGTTGCATGGTATCAAAACATTATGAGGGTCACAATGGGGCCCCACTATATTTACATCCAAGCGATGCGGGACCCACATAAGAAGTGGTTGAAAACTATGTATAAATTGACCGAGGAAGAGGTCGATGCCATTGTTCGAGAATGTCTAGTTGACTGGAAAGCCTCTATTGTTGATGATCAAATCTCCGAAAAAATGTCCCATCCATAGTAGCGAGAGGAGGGTACATATTAGCCACCCCAAAGTGGACACTAGCCTTTGAGTACCCTGCCACATGATGAGGGAGATGAAAACCCGCCTAGTTCGCACAATGGAAGTGATAAGGAGTCAGGTGGCACACTGATGGATCCAGAACTAGGGGCAAAGCATAAGGCTGCAGAATAAAAAAAAAAAAGGGAAGAATAAGCAACAAGATAGAAGGGACACCGCAACAAATATATTAACTAATGACAATATAAACTTGCTATTCGATAGGACGGTTGATGCTGCCGAAGAAAACAAGAAAATGGTGGAAGAGCGTAATGTCTAGCTTTTTGTAGGGATAATTGACTTGGACACACCCTTTTTCAAGCGGTTAGAGAAATTTGGATTTTAGATACTCAATGGGGAGTTATCCAACAGGAGGAAACGAGGCAACCAGAAGCTAGGCCCTCTAAACAATTAACAAAGGTAGCATCCATCTCTTTGACGGGTCAGGTAGTACAATTACTTCCAAAAGATTTGAACTTTGGCAATACAGGGTTGAATGAGCAAGGACACAATCTCATCTTCATTGATCTTAGTTTGTCGATCCTGCTTGTTTTCATGTTGCACAACATTCAGTAGAATATCATAGAAGAAATCAAATTCCATGACAATTCGATGTATGAAATGATGACCAAGTTTAGAATTTGTGCCACTGCTCTCAAAAAAGAATCTTCTAAACTCCAACAACAAAAATACTAGTTGAGCTAGGACAAGCTTAAGTAACAAGAAGTTATTGAATATGCCTTTCATGAGTACCTGAAGTTGCACATGATGAGGAGATGGATCCTAAGGCCAAGTTACTGTAACTTGGGGAAGTCATCACCGACTTCTTCCAAAGAGTTGAAGAGTTGGAGGCCAAGCTAGTCCCAAGTACACTCCCTGAGGGGACTGAACAGTGACAGACTGAGGTTTAAGGGGTCAGCCAAGATATAAAGGAATATGAAGCCTACTGTGTGAAGGTGTATGGAGATATTTCTCATACATGGGGTGCATTATTATAAGATGCAGATCTGCAATAAATTGTGACCAAACTTGGTGTATCTCAAGACAATACGGAACATATGTGGAGTATGTTGAAGACTTTGTCTCTAATATAAAGGAAGAGGAAAGCTAGAGAATACAAAGTGTTACAAGCATAAATTAACCAGCTAAGGGTTCAAAAGCAGAGGAGGACAAAGCAGGTGGAAGAACATGAAATAGAGGCTAAGCTGGTGTTTGAAGTAATTTTCCAAAGCATTTATAAATTAATCAGGCATTGACAGTAACCATGGGGAGAAGTGAAGGACATAGACTTTCGAAGTTGTCAATGAAGTAATCTAGCTCAAGTAGTGTTGTAGAGGAAAGTTTCCTATGGCTAGGTTTTAAGATTCAATCAACGTACTGGGGTTGAAAGAGATATGCATATAGTTCTACAAGTATATATAAACAGAGTCAGAGATTGGAATGGTTCATACCTTAACCAAACGAAGGTTGATCCAAGTAGCCCTTCAATCCTTCTCTTGCTCCTCTTGTTCCAAGAGACCCACAAAACAAATTATACCTTCCTCAAACCAATATGACCACATGTAAAACAATGATAATCAAAGTAATATGAAATCCTAATATGGTTAACATAAACATATGATCATAAATAGAGATTCAATCACACATTGAACAATGATCTGCAAAGAATAAGGACATCACATCTTTATTAATCATGAAAATAAGTACAAATATACATTCTCTTCAATTCAATCACCTCATGAAAACTTTATCTAGTTTTGTTGCTTCTCTTCTCAAAGGATCTCAACCTCCATGCTCTGCACCACAAGGAGCTAGATTCTAGGGAAAAGGTGGGGGGGAAAAGAGTCCCAATTCCTCCAGCATAACAATGCAAAGATTCAAGTCTCTTCTCATGGACCTCTATACCTCTATTTATATCTTTCTGAAGAGATAGGGTCAAAGGAAAAGTAGTTACATCTAAAGGAGTTGGTTGCATAACCACCCAAACTACCCAAAATTCGAGAAACATCCATTTTTTACATGTACAGGAAAACTCTATGGGGTGCAGTGACAACATTCGTGTATGCAAGTTGATATACACGAGTTGTAGTGACAATAGTCACATATACAAAGGGATACGTGAGTTGCAATTTCAATACTCGTGAATACAATAGTAATTCATGGAATATGCAGGTAGCATGTAGGACAAGTCGCGTGTACAAAGTGGACCACGTGGGTACCATGTAGGACAAGTCATGTATAGATCCAATATTCTCCTTTTAAGGGTACTTTTGGGCATTTTCAGACTTTGGTGTATTCTACAAAGTTATATCTGACTCATATACCTTTTCAATTGTTCATAGAAGAGGTGAAACGGAGTTACAGAACTCCAGATATGGATCCTCCAAGTTAGGTGTCTTTTCAATGACTTTCATGAAGTGTCGACATGCGACGAAATCATCAGAAAGTGGTCATAGGAAGAGATGTGTCATTTTGGGATATAATAGATTCCCCCTAATGTATGAGGTTAGAGGGGAAGACGATAGCCTAAATATATTATAAAAATGAAACAATTGAGTATGGAGAGAGCAGAGAATCCAAGATTGAAAGGCTCGAATAGAGGTACCTGAAAGAGAGATAAATGTCAAACAAAACTGATCTCTGGGATATACAAATCCATATACAAGTGATCACCATAAAGATACATGCGGATCCAACATGTGTATAACTGATGCAACTATCATGGTCACTCAATATGCAAAAAGATGCCATATCAAATCTAAAGGAGTCATGGCCACAAATGAGCAAAGTGGATCCATGCTCAACAATCGATCATAGCCACAAGAATACAAGGTTGATCTATGTCTTAGAAAAATGTCATATGAAGTGTGACAAGGTCTTATGCAACTTGGGCAATAGAAAATAATAACGATGCTACTATTGGCCCAAGGTCTTCAATCCAAACCGACCAAAAAGGTACGAAAACTAACCATGTGAATAAAGGAGTTGAAGTCAAACATGGGGGAAACCGTTTGATTACTGGTCAATGATGAGAACCATTAACAAATGCAAGGGAAACCAACGATAATGAAAATGGTACCCAAGGTACCTACTACATTCTAACAAGTGTGAATACAAGAACTTGAAGTTGAACACTTGAAGAATCCATTGAGTAGGAGATAGTAAGGTATTCCCACTACCAAGTAGCGAGGGAAATTTCCACTGATGACTACAATCCCCAAGGTACTGTCATAAACTCTAAATCTCATTCCCATAGTAAGAGGTGTTACAGTCAATAGGAAGAGATCCGTTGGAAGGAAGGCATTAAACCATCCTTCATCATCCAACACGACGTAAATCAGAGACTAATTGGATCTAGAATTGGTACAGAATTTCACAACAAGAACTGTCAAAGGCATGATGTAATGAACTAATACCAGGGAATGGCCGACACAAAAGGTCAAGGAAACTGCAGAATGGGAGACAAAGGTTTATCCTTGAACAATGAGCATGAAACAAAAGTGACTTGGGGAGATTTTGCCACGAAAGGAACAATGACACAAATATGAAATGTAGGAGACATTGACAGATTCCCCATATAATTGGAAAAGGAGCTAACTAGAGGAGTACAAAATCTTGAATCCTAATAAGGTCAAAATTTGAGACCCAACAGTTGATAGACTCAAAACTGGTGTTTTGTTCAAGGAGACAAGACTTGCTTCCATGATGTAAAATACATGTAAATGAACTTCCCTTCCCTCTTTCTTGTAAAGGTTTAACGAGTCCAAGAAAGAAAACTCTGGACCTTATTCATTTTTGGCAAGCTCAAAGATGAGACAAAAGAATGCTTGATAAAGCACTGATTCGTGGATTTTACGAGCCCAAATTAGTGAATGCTCGATGGTGTTTTCATATTTCGAGAGTCTGAAAACTCTAAAGAAGACTCCAGGGGGGTTATTTTTCGTAAAGTTAGTATCCTAAATCTGAAAAAGTGTAAAACAATACAGAGGAGAACTCTCTTAACCCATGTGAACTAAGGTATGCCTTTTTCATAGTTAGTCGGAAAGGTCCAAAAAAGGGGTAAACTATCACCAGACTGATGCAACTTCAGAAGTGGCATTAGCCTGAGTTTAATGAGTGTGAAGGAAGGCAATATCACTCGAAAATATCCATTTGATTATGAGAAATGGGACTTACAACAGTAAACTCGATGCTTTGTTCTTTAGGTTTTAGTGAGCATGCCAAAGACATAAAGTATGCTCGGAATATTTTTCATGTTTAGGTCCAAAGCATGAAAAAGAGAAAACTAACCTCGAAAAGGTTCCTTTTCCATAACTTTAGTCCTTCAGGTCCAAAAAACAAATAAACCTATGCCTGAAGATAGTTTTCTCAATTCCAAAGAAAAGAGAGTGTTCCTTTTTCGTAAATAATCCACATGGTCAAAAAAAGAGATAAACTACCATCGATGTGGATGATTGTTCATGTTACCTTAACAAGTCTGAACACACAAGTTTACTCAAAAATTTAGTCAAATTTAAGGAGTCAGACTAGGGCTTAAATATAACTCCATATATTTCCCATGAAGTTTTAACAAGTCTTAAAAAGTCAACTCGTGGCCTCCTTATTGTTTTTAATGAGCTTGAAGGAGAACATAAAGAATGTTATAAATGTGAGGAGACAAGTGTCAAAGGTAGGAAAAACTAGTTCTAAGCATGAGGAACAAACCTATGCATAATGCAAGGAACATGACCAAGATAAAGACACTCGGGGCATGTCTCCTCAAGGTAAATGGTGTGAAGTTGCAAAGGAAAAATGGTACAAGTCTAAGCGATGATGAGAGCGAAGATGAGGCCTTATACAATGAGCTAAAAGCGTGGAAGCCAGTATCAGGATCATAAGCGTGAGCAGGGTACATGCAAATGAAATTACAACTCAAACAACAAGGCGAGGCCAGTAAACTGTTGTGAATCCAACTAAAAATCATGTCTCCAAGAAACAACAACACCAGAATCACATTCAAAAGAAAATATCTGATGCAGGTTACTTTGGCAGAAACACATGTGACTTTGCTATCTTCTAAAAAAGGTGTAGTCAAGGGAGAATCAACGAAAGAGGACTCTATAGTGCCAAGATCCGGGGGTTTATGATCAATAATATCAAACTCGGAAGAAAAGTAAAAATAAATAAGGGAGATAGAGTCTGCAGGAACAAACTCAGTATCATAGGATTTGAAAATTTCATAAGAAAAATCAAACTCATCAGGATCACCAACTTGTTGTTTTGTTGATGTATTTGTAACTTCAGAATGTATTCACTTGTATATCTTATGTATTGTACCCCGATGTTCCTATCGGGAAGTATCAGTAAGGTAAACAAGTCATGTAAAGTCATAGAGGGTAACCCTCCTTATTGATCAAGGGTTAAAGTCCCCGCAGTTGTGGGGTACTAGGGTTGTTAGACTCTCCTAGAGAAGTCGACCCAGGTGAGTTAATGTAAGTCGGATCATTAGTACCCTAGTTGTGGTTACTCGAACATACATAACTGAGTTAGGATTACTCAAGTCTACACAACAGAGTAAAATATTAAGTGAACGAAAGAATATAAATAGAGAGTGAGCCTCTCTATTTATTACGCACATACACTCACTCAACTAGGCTGCATGAGCGAGAGAGGAAGTGCTCACAAAAGTGAGAGACAAGACAGCTGTTGAAGAGAATATTTTCTATCTTTGGGTTTTACTTCTGCCATTGGTGCTCATTCTATCTCTGAGGAAGTTACAGGGTTTTTCCTTTATGGTTTCCCCGAGGAAAAATCATTGTGTCTCTTGCCTATTGTGGTTGATTGTTGTGCATGTTATTCTCTCAGATAAGATCCTAAGATCATATTGCTTAAATGATAAAAATATAACATGGTATCAGATCTAACATGAGAAGAATACATTGTGTAGCTATAGAAAATAGGGATTCTTACTTTTTGGGTCTCTCTACACAATCCATCAGCAAAAGGAGGCTAGGCTAACTCTCCATTGAAGGGCGCATCTTTCTGTCGAAGCAAAATTTGATTCCGAACATTTTCAATTTTTGCTGCGGAAAATTAAGGCTTTTCACAGAAGAGGAATTATTGAGTGAGCCCAACATAGGATTTATCTCCATATCAAAATCGAAATTTAGAGACCAAGTTTGAGATTTTTGTTTGGGTAAAACTCTAGGAAAGTCAAACCCTAATTTGACCTCGAGCTTGAAAAACCCTAAAATGCTAAAACAGGAAGCTTTGGTACATTCACTATGTCTCGGGATTGAAGAAGTCTCAGGGGCCAAAATTTTTACAGGCCAAATATAAATTTTTCATGTGCCTTGTGTAAAAATTTCAGCCTTAGATTCGCTATATTATGGGAGATATGATTCCTCCAAATCAGGGTTCCAGCCTCTTCCAGGATTCATCCATAAACATGACACCTAGGAAGAATTGTTGTATCTCAGGTTACGAAGGTCCAAATGAAAATTTTCAAGATGTTCCAGATAGGGAACGGAATTTAATTTCTATGGTAAAAGTTTCAGATGTCGAAGGTGAAAAAGTGACATGTGTCATTCCGTACATGTTCGCTATGCTGAATAGTCCTGAAAGAATTCACCTTGGGAAAAATTTCATAAGTCCCAATTGGTGAAACCATTTCTACTAAAACCTATGGTGTTGGAAAGATGATAGAAGAGGATACTTTAGTATGAAATTTCAGACATAAAGGAGCAATAATTTCAGAGATACCGCATAAACAGTATCAAGCATTTATGTAGAAGAAATTGGTAAACTAGGGCTTCTTGTTCTGGGAGCTTTCCTCCACTGTTTTTAGAAATGGAGTACATTGGATAGCTCACCTTGAAGAGGCCTATATTTTTGTCTAATCAAAAGTTTGAAATTCCAAGTTTTGAAAATTAGGGTTTCTCTCACAAACCCTAGATCAGCCAACTTCAAAAATAGGATGGACACCTCAAATCGGTAAGATATAATATTTTGCTATTTATAGTTGAGGTTCTAATTTCAAAATGACTAATCACACCAGATTTATGACAAGCTTGGTGAGGATGAAAACTTCCAAGAATGGAAGTATAGGATCTCAATAGGAAATGAATTGGACACCTACATAAGTAGAGAGGTTCTAGTTCCAGAGGGATATGAGGCTAAAGCCTTACACAAGAAGAACTTGGTCAAGGCCAAGAAGATCCTTGCTGATTCAATCAAGGATCACCTTATACCACAAGTGTCTTCCCTAAAGACACCTAAAGAGATGTTTTGATTCCTTTACCAAGCTATTTCAAGGGAAGAACATTAATGGAAAGATGACTTCGAGAAACCAGTTGAAGAATGTGAAGAATGCAGAGACCATACAGTCATACTTTACAAGGGTCTCTCAAATTAAAGAACAACTTGAAGCAATAGAAGAAGAAGTGGAGAATGCAGAAGTTGTGATAACCACCTTGAATGGCCTCCCAAGATCATGGGATTCATTCATTCAAGGAATGTGTGCCAGAAGGAAGTGATTACTTTCATCGGACTCTGAGAAGAGCACACAAAAGAAGAAGCTCGACTCATAATAAGAGAAAAGAAGATGGGAGCAATTGAAGATCAAGATTTCACGATTCAAAGAAGATACCTCAAGTGATGAGGAATATGGAGAACTCAATTCTTGAAGAACCTCTTATCCATATTAAGCATTTGGATAAGAAATGATGTTGTTATGAATGAAGAAGATGATGAAGCTGAAATAAGGAGTCTACCCATGAAACAAATAAAGATAAGTATTCAATTGTCATTTTATGATATTGTTTTGTTATGCATTTTTTTTATATTCAGTTGATGTGTCATGCATGATAGAATGTTTGCATTAATGATAGTTTACTACTAATATGCATGTGATGGGTAAGTAGCTCATGGTGCTATACAACTCTCCGTTGCTACTTATCTAGAATGAAATATCTTTGCTGACATATTGGATTAGTGCACAATCTCAATGTTGTCCCGGTAGAGATGGAAGGCATCTAGAATGTTTCCATAATATAGGAATGAATGTTGTATTGGCTAAAATAGTTGCATGATTATATCTTAATGCAAAAGAATTTTTCATTATGAATATACCTTATGAAATGTTTCTAACCATACAACTAATGCATTTGACTTGTAGGAAAGATCGCGTACAATCACCTACAAGAAAACAAGGATGAGACTTGTTCCGAAGAACAAGTGATGACAATTCAAGAAATAATACAAAATGAAGAATAGTATGACAAGACTTCAAGAGGCATCAAACACAATGCAGTTATGTGACACTATTGAGCGACATCATTAATGCAGAACCTTCCAGCTATGAAGAAGTATCCAAGAAGAAAGGGAAGGAGAGTACCAGATCATGAAGAATGATGTCCAAGATGCAGTATCGAGACATGAAGAGAAGTATATGGGATACAAGGCAAGATTCGTAGCATGAGGCTTCTCACAGAAAGAAGGCATAAACTACGAAGAGACATTTGCTGCCATTGGAAGTTAAGACACATGACAAGCAGACTCATGTGTGAAAATTAAGGAAGGCCTTGTACGAGCTCAGAAGACACCCATGGGATAACACATACATGAGGAGCTTGAATATCACCTAGAGTGATGAAGATCTTTTCCTTTGCTACAAGGTTGAAGATGAAATCCTATAGAGGATGGCAAGCTCACAGATGGGTGCGAGAAGAACTTTTGAAAAGGTTCAAGATAGAGGATCTTGGTATCTAGTGACCCTAGATGGTTACATAGAATATTAGTATCAGAGGAAGCTAATTGTCACTTCGGTACAGAATGTTTCAGTGCATAGAGTACGAAAGGCAGAGGGAGAATGATGCTCTGCTTCAGAGGGAGTGACTACAGAAGATCCCGAGGTTCGCCATGGTACGGTAGGATGGACAGATTACTGATAACTCTAGGCTTTACCTTTTCTTCAAGGTTGAAGGCAGAAGACCAGTGATGCTCTTGTTACATGTCGATGAATTGTTCCTGACAGAAAAATAGGAACTCATTAAAGTTGCAAGAAGGAGACTTGCTGCCGAGTTCGAGATGAAGGACTTGGATATGATGCACTACTTTCTAGGCACAGACGTGTGGCATAATGCAGATGGAATCTCCTTGGGACAAGGGAAGTATGTAGTAGAGATCCTAAAGAGGTTCAGGATGATGGAATGCAAGGCCATGGCCACATCTATGGCATCGAACCTGAAGTTATTGAGTGTTGCTTCATCAGAGTCGGTTGATGCCACTTGGATATGAAGGACCTGGATATGGTTTGGGAGATGAAGGACTTGGATATGATGCACTACTTTCTAGGCATAGAGGTGTGGCATAATGCAGATGGAATCTCCTTGGGATAAGGGAAGTATGCAGTAGAGATCCTAAAGAGGTTCAGGATGATGGACTGTAAGGCCATGACCACACTTATGGCATCGAACCTGAAGTTATTGAGTGTTGCTTCATCAGAGTCGGTTGATGCCGCGATGTATCATCAGATGATTTGTTCCTTGATGTACCTGACGAATACGAGACCATATATTTTCTTTGATGTGAACACATTGAGACATGTTCACTTGATGGTTGTAAAGTATGCAGTGAGGTACCTGAAGGGTATAGTTGAGTATGGACTCAAGTATGATACAAATAAGAAGATCAAACTGGAGGGTTATATGGATTCGTATTGTGCAGACAGCTCCATTGATAGGAAGATCACTTCGGGGTGCTACTTCAGTATGAGATCAGGTATGATCTCTTGGTTTAGCAGGAAGGAGTCCTGCATGGCACTGAGAACAGTCGAGAAAGGAGCAGTGAAGCTCCAATATGTGATCCAGATCAATATCTCTCGAAAGACGGAGTTCTAGCATAGTCGGTGAGACAGGTTGTCTGAGCATAAAATCCTGGCAAAGCTCGTAGGTGGCTCAAATGTAAATGGTCCTATAGGTTGTCCTCAGATGTAATCGGTCCTGATGAAGCTCACAGGTTATCCTTGGACGTAATCAGCCCTTATGTGATTCTATGCTAGAAATGGCCAGAGTGAAGTTTGAGCACTTTGGGGAGAATCTTGGTGTTCTCCAGATCGAGGTTCCTTCCAAGAGGAAGTGATGAGTCCGTGAGCCCTTCTGACATGGTGGTAGGCGGGGCCTCCCATGGTCAGATGTAAGTGTTGGGCCTTTCCTTGGATGGTAGATACCATGCCGGAGGATGTAAGTGCTGGGCCTTTCCTTAGATGGTAGATACCATGCCGGAGGATGTAAGTGCAGAGCCATTTTGACATGGTGGTAGGTGGGGCCTTCCATGGTCAGATGTAAGTGTTGTGCCCTTCTGACATGGTGGTAGGCGAGGCATCCCATGGTCAGATGGAAGTGCTATGCCATTTTGACATGGTGGTAGGTGGGGCCTCCCATGGTCAGATATAAGTGTAGTGTGTTGATGTATATGTAACTTCGGAATGTATTCTTCTATGTATCTTATGTATTGTAACCCGATGTTCATTCCGGGATGTTTCTATTATGCATTTGAGTCATGTTGTCTTACCCCGATGTTCTGATCGGGAGGATTAATAATGTAAACAAGTCATATCAAGTCATTAGGTAAGTCCCCATAGTTATGGGGCACTTGAGTTATTATACACTAATTAAGGTGTAGGCTCAAGTAGTAATTATTAGGTTGAGCCTACGTGTGAAATGGAAACTCAAGTGAAAGGACTAATATAAATAGAGAGTGTGAGTCTCTCTATTTGTCACTTGTGAATTACATCACTTTCTCTCTCAAGTGTGGCGCACCTTTGGAGAAGGAAATACTTTGGCTTGACAGAAGACAGAAGGCTGTTGTTGTGTTGGGAGGTCATCTTACTGTTTTGGGTTTCACATCTTGTGGTGATACTATCTTAGAGGAAGTTGAGGGGTTTTCTCCATTTATGGTTTCCCCTATCAAAACTATTTGTGTCTCTTGTCTCATGTGATGTGCTTGTTATTCTCTCAGTGAAAAGATCCTAACATAATGCTAGCTTAAATGTTGAAAAACTAACATGGTATCAGAGATAACCTGAGAAGAAGACATTGTGCAGCTACAGGAACTAGGGCTTCCTATTTTGTGGATCTTCCTCCACATATTTTCAGCAAAAGTATGCTAGGATGACTCTCCATTGAAGGGTGCATCTTTCTGTCGATGCGGAATTCAATTTCAAGCATTTTCAGTCTTCGATGCGGAAATTAGGGCTTTCTACAAAAGAGGAATTTTTGAGTGAGACTAGAATAGGATTTTTCTCCTCATCAAAACCGAAGTTTATAGACCTGGATCAAGAAATTTGGTTGGGTGAAACTCCGGGAAAGTCAAACCCTAGTTTGACCCTGAGCTAGGAGAAACCCTAAATACTAAAACTGCTAAGTTTTGGTACAGTCGCTATATTTCGAGATTGGAAAAGTATCAGAAGCTGAAAATTTCAGGGACCGAAGATAAAATCACGATGAATCCTGTGTCCAAAAATAAGACTCTGATTCACGGTACTCCAGGAGATATGATCTCTCCAAGTTAGGGTTCCAGCCTCTTCCAGAATTCATCCCTAAACAGGACACCTGGGGAGATCTGCAATATCTTGGGCTACAGAGGTCCAAATGGAATTCCTGAAGATGTTCCAGAAATGGAAAGGACTTTAATTTTTTTGGTCTGAATATCAGCTCAGAAGATGAACCAGTGACACGTGGCATGCCGTACAAATTCTCTGTTCTGAACAGTCCTGTAACAGGTCACCTTGGGAAAAGGATCATAAATCCAAAATGGTGAAACCAATTCTGATGAAAACTATGGTGTTGGATCAGGGACATGTGAGGTTACCTCAGTGAGAAATTTCAGACATAGAGGATTAGTAATTTCGTAGATATCACAGAAACAGTAACAGGAATTTCTGCAGAAGAAATCAGAAAATTAGGGCTTCCTGTTCCGGGAGCTTCCCTCCACTGTTTTCAGAAAAGGAGTACATTGGACAGCTCCATTTGAAGAGATCTATCTGTTCATCCAATCAGATCTAAAATATTCTAAGTTTTGAAAATTAGGGTTTCTGCAACAAACCCTAGATTAGCGAACTCCGGGACAAGGACGGACACCTCAAATCGGTAAGATCTAATCCTTTGCTATTTCCATTTGAGGTTCTCATTTCAATATGATATATCACATCAGCTTGGTGACAAGCTTGTGGAAGTTGACAACTTCCAAGCCTGGAAGTATATGATCTATCTGAAGAAAATGGATTGGACACCCACATGAGTATGGAGGTTCCAGTTTCAGAGGGAGACGAGGTTAGAAGCCTTTCACAAGAAGAACTTGGTCAAGGCCAAAGAAGACATCATGCTCATGTTGCAGAGGATGATGAACCATCCAGAAAGAGGTCCAGATATGAAAGTGAAGATTCTTCAAGCAAGGATGAATATGTTCTGATATCAGCTCTCACAAGTAACATTACTCATGGAAGTGATGATTGGCTCATAGACAATGGTGCTGCCAAACATATGACAGGATTCAAGGAATACTTTGTAAGACTGTCAGAACATGAATCATCTCACAAGGTGAAACTAGGAGATTACTNAGACTATCAGAACATGAATCACCTCACAAGGTGAAACTAGGAGATGACTACCAATATCCAATAAAAGGTAGTGGGGAATCTTCATACAAGCTAGACTCTCGTAAGTCTATAACAATAA
>LPNX010836949.1:285738-381135 GCA_001517045.1 Pseudotsuga menziesii | reverse complement strand
GAATGTTGTATTGGCTAAAGTAGTTGCATGATCATATATTTATGCATAATTGTTTGCCAGTATAAATATTCCTTATGAAATGTTTCTAACCATACAATTACATTTGACTTGTAGGAAAGACCGCATACATAATCGCCTACAAGCAAAGAAGAATGAAGACTTGTTCTGAAGAGCAAGTGACGACATTTTAAAATGAAGAATAATATGACGAGTGCAGTGACATCATTGATGCAGAACCTTCCAGCCTCCAAGAAGAAAGGGAAGACTAGTTCAAGAAGAATGATGTTAGAGCGTAGTATCGAGACCTGAAGAGAAGTTCATAGTTCCATCATGCAGTAGATGGAAACATCGTGGGATACAAAGCAAGATTCGTAGCATGAGGCTTCTCACGAAAGGAAGGCCTAGACTACGAAGAGACATTTGTAGCCAGTAAGAGTTGAAACACATACATGATGAGATTGATGAAGATCTTAACCTTTGCTACAAGGTTGAAGATGCAAGTCTATACACTAGATGATCACATAGAAGATTAGTAGCATAGGAAGCTACTTGTCACTCCGGTACAGAATGTTTCAGTGCATAGAGTACAGGAGATAGAGGGAGTATGATGCTCCGTTTCAGAGGGAGTGACTACAGAATATATTGAGGTTCGACATGGTACAACAGGATGGGCATATTACTGATGACTCTAGGCTTTACTGAGAGTAAAGTGGTTTCCAACCTTTACTTCAAGGTTGAAGGCAGAAGACCAGTGATGTTCCTGTTATGTGTCGATGCACTATTGTTCTAGGCATGGAAGTGTGGCAGAGTATGGATGGAATCTTCCTTGGATAAGGGAAGTATGCAGTAGATATCCTGAAGAGATTTGGGATGATGGACTGCATGACCACACCTATGGCATCGAACATGAAGCTATTGAGTGATGCTTCATCTGAGATGGTTGATGCTATGATGTATCGTCAGATGATTGGGTCCTTGATGTACCTGAGACCAGATATTTGCTTTGCTATGAACACATTGAGTCATGTTCACCTGATGGTTGCAAAGCTTGCAGGGGTACAGTTGATTATGGACTCAAGTACGATGTGAATCAGAAGATTAACCTAGAGGGTTATGTTGATTCAGATTGGGCAGGCAGTGCCATAGACAGGAAGAGTACTTCGGGATGTTTCTTCAGTATGGGATCAGGTGTGATCTCTTGGTTTAGCAGGAAGCAATCCTGTGTGGCATTGAGTACAGCTGAAGCAGAGTATGTCGCAGCTTGTTCAGCTTGGTGGGAGGCAGTATGGTTGCGGAAGCTACTGTCTGATATATTTGATCTCCAGTTGGATGCTACTTGTATACATTGTGACAACCAGAGTTGCGTGAAGTTGTCAGAGAATCCAGTGTTCCATGACAAGTCGAAGCATATCGAGATCAAGTATCACTATATCAAGGATATGGTGCAGAGAGGAGCAGTGACGCTCCTGTATGTTGTGACGGAGGAACAGGTAGCTGATGTATTGACGAAGCCATTGGCTAGGCTGAAGTTTGAGTACTTCAGAGAGAGACTTGGTGTTCTCCAGATCGAGGTTTCCTCCTAGGGAAAGTGATGAGTCCCAAAGCCATTCTGACAAGGAGGTCAGATGTAAGGGCTGAGCCATTCTGTCATGGTGAGAGGATTCAGTTCCTTCCATGTCAGATATGAGTGCTATAGATCCATAGCCATTCTGACGAGCAGGTCAGATGTAAGGGCTGAGCCATTCTGTCATGGTGAGAGGATTCAGTTCCTTCCATGACAGATATGAGTGTTGAGATGCATAGCCATTCTGATGAGCAGGTCAGATGTAAGGGATGAACCATTCTGTTCATGGCTAAAGGATTAGGTTCCTCCCATGTCAGATGTGAGTGTTGGCCATTCTTTCAAGTAGGACAGATGTAAGGGCAATTGCCACTCTTCGGGAGAGTGGAGGCACCTGGTCAGTTACCAGGTAGCTCAGTCTGGGACTGGGGGCCTTTCTGACGAGGGTGGAGGATTTGGTTCCTTCCAGGTCAGATGTGAGTGCATGCCCTTCTGACGAGTAGGTCAGATGTAAGTGCAGAAATCTTTCTTCATTGTGGTGGATGTGGCTCCAGCCTGGGTGAAAAGAACAGAGTTCTTTCATCATTGTGGCGGACGAGGTTCCAGCCTGGTTGAAAGTATTCCATCATTGTGGCAGACGTGGCTCCAGCCTGGGTGAAAAGAACAGGGTTCTTTCATCATTGTGGCGGACGAGGTGCCAGCCTGGATGGGATTGTGCCCTTCTGACGAGTAGGTCAGATATAAGTGCAGAGCCATTTCACAGATGGTAGTTGATTGTGCCTATCATGTTGGTGAATGTGAGTGCTGGGCCTTTCTGATGTGATTGTAGTTCACTACATGATCAGATGTGAGTGCTGGGCGTGCCTTTCTGACGAGCAGGTCAGATGTAAGTGCTAGGCGAAGACCTACATGAGGGTAGGCCTACAACCAACATGAAAAAGGGCTGGCTTTGTAGAACTTCCTATGACAAGATAGTACACACATGATGATGACCAGAGATGATCCAGATCGAGCTATGATCTAGATCCAGTTATGATGACTCCGAGAGATCCAGATCGAGTGATGGTCCAGATCCAGCAGTGGTGATCCAGATCAAGTGATGATCTAGATCCAGTCCAGTGATGATGATCCAGATCAAGTGATGATCCAGATCCAGTGATGATGACTAGAGATGATCCAGATCAAGAGATGATCCAGATCCAGATGACTTGAAGACGAAGATGACTTGAAGACGAGATGATCCAGTTGATACAGAGAAGAAGACCAGTGCTGAAAATTGCGTCGAAAGAATAACTTCCTAGTTAAGAGGGAGTGTTGATGTATATGTAACTTCGAAATGTATTCTTCTATGTATCTTATGTATTGTAACCCGATGTTCATTCCGGGATGTTTCTATTATGCATTTGAGTCATGTTGTCTTACCCCGATGTTCCGATCGGGAGGATTAATAATGTAAACAAGTCATATCAAGTCATTAGGTAAGTCCCCACAGTTATGGGGCACTTGAGTTATTATACACTAATTAAGGTGTAGGCTCAAGTAGTAATTATTAGGTTGAGCCTACGTGTGAAATGGCAACTCAAGTGAACGGACTAATATAAATAGAGAGTGTGAGTCTCTCTATTTGTCACTTGTGAATTACATCACTTGCTCTCTCAAGTGTGGCGCACCTTTGGATAAGGAAATACTTTGTCTTGACAGAAGACAGAAGTCTGTTGTTGTGTTGGGAGGTCATCTTACTGTTTTGGGTTTCACATCTTGTGGTGATACTATCTTAGAGGAAGTTGAGGGGTTTTCTCCATTTATGGTTTCCCCTATCAAAACTCTTTGTGTCTCTTGTCTCATGTGATGTGCTTATGTTATTGATGTGCTTGTTATTCTCTCAGTGAAAAGATCCTAACATAATGCTAGCTTAAATGTTGAAAAACTAACATAGTGGCCTACATCTAGTATGAAAAGGACTGGCTCTGTAGAGACCCACATCTAGTATGAAAAGGATTGGCTCTGTGGAAGTACATCCAGCATGAAAAATGGTTGGCTCTATAGTGTCCTACATCTAGTATGAAAAAGGATTGGCTCTATAGAGACCCACATCTAGTATGAAAAAGGACTGGCTCTGTGGAAGTACATCCAGCATGAAAAAGGGTTGGATCTGTAGTGGCCTACATCCACTATGAAAAAGGACTGGCTCTATAGAGACCCACATCCAATATGAAAAAGGACTGGCTCTGTGGAAGTACATCCAGCATGAAAAAGGGCTGGCTCTGTATTGGCCTACATCCAGTATGAGAAAGGACTGGCTCTGTAGAGAACCACATCCAGTATGAAAAAGGACTTGCTCTGTGGAGGTACATCCAGTATGAAAAAGGATTGGCTTTGTAGAGGCCTACATCCAGTATGAAAAAGGACTGGATCTATAGAGGAATACCTACATGGAGGCTAGGCATACAACCAACATGAAAAAGGGTTGGCTCTGTAGAACTTCTTGTGACGAGAAGAATAAAGAGATATCACCATTTGATCGAGATGGCGGAAGCAGTGATGATGATGATGATCTAGTGATGATCCATCTTTTATGATGATCCGGTGATGATCCATCTTTGATGATGATCCATTGATGATCCAGTGATGATGATGATCCATTGATGATCCAACTTTGATGATGATCCAGCTTTGATGATGATCCAGAGAAGAAGACTTGTGCTGATGAATTGTGTCAAGAGAATACCTTCCTAGTTAAGAGGGAGTGTTGATGTATTTGTAACTTCGAAATGTATTCACCTGTATATCTTATGTATTGTACCCCGATGTTCCTATTGGGAAGTATCAGTAATGTAAACAAGTCATGTAAAGTCATAGAGGGTAACCCTCCTTATTGATCAAGGGTTAAAGTCCCCGCAATTGTGGGGCACTAGGGTTGTTAGACTCTCCTAGAGAATTCATCCCTTGTGAGTTAATGTAAGTCGGGTCATTAGTACCCTAGTTGTGGTTACTCAAGCCTACATAACTGAGTTAGGATTACTCGAGCCTACATAATAGAGTCAAATATTAAGTGAACAAAAGAATATAAATAGAGAGTGAGCCTCTCTATTTATTACACACATACACTCACTCAACTGGGGAGCATGAGTGAGAGAGGAAGTGCTCACAAAAGTGAGAGAGAGAACAGTTGTTGAAGATCATCTTTTCTGTATTTGGGTTTTACTGCTGCCATTGGTGCTCATTCTATCTCTAAGGAAGTTGCGGGGTTTTTCCTGTATGGTTTCCCCGAGGATAAATCTTTGTGTCTCTTGTCTCTTGTGATTGATTTCTATGCATGTTATTCTCTCAGATAATATCCTAAGATCATATTGCTTAAATGATAAAAATTTAACATGTTTGATGGGAGAGTCAAAATACTCAACAAGGCCAAAATAAAAATATTGATCCATGGAAAGATCGGTCTTACTAAGCAAATCAAGGTTAGACTTAGTCACAACTAAACCAACATTCAAAAGAAGGTCAGACTGTATCAAAGACTCTAGGAAGACTTCATCCAAAGGAAGGAGATCATCTGAGATAGGACACATGTCTAAACTTTCAAACATATTGACAGAGTGGAGAGAAAGCTCCATAGTATGTATAGGATGACTCGCCTAGTCAACTATTGGGACCAAGTCCCAATAAGGTAAGCATTAAAACATAGGCTGGTTCTCAGTAGCAGTTGAACACAAAGGACATGAGGTTGCATAGCTCACCCGTGGCGGGGTAGTGTCTANAGTCAACTATTGGGACCAAGTCCCAATAAGGTAAGCATTAAAACATAGGCTGGTTCTCAGTAGCAGTTGAACACAAAGGACATGAGGTTGCATAGCTCACCCGTGGCGGGGGAGTGTCTATTGAGACATTGGGAATCAATAAAGGAAAGACTTGGTCTCTAGTAGGGTCAGCAGACGGATCAAGAAAATTCAACTAATTGATAGTGACAATTTCTTCGGCATGATTAAAGTACATCACATGAAATAATGTTGACACCATAGCCTGCATGGCATAAACATAATCACACCCAAGGATCATATTGAATTCCAAAGGGTCCTTTATCACCATGCAATCAACTAAAACAGTCTTCCCACCCAAAGTAACATGTGTTTGAGTAAGAATTCCCAAGGCTATACTAGTTCTTCTATAAAAATCCAGTAATTCATTACTAGTCAACACAAGGCTGGGAGATCCCATGCCTCTCCAAGCACGAGCAGCCAAGATACTAATTGAGGCTCCTTCATCAACAATACAACAACCAATTGTGTATTGTTCAACTTTAACCTTTATCTAGAAAGGTGCATTAGAAGGAAGGTGCGGCTCAACTAGGCTATCATCAAAGGAAGCAATTTGAGTGCTTGGTGGGGTTCATCTGAAGCGAGTTTAATGCCCCCTTGTTCAGTAAGTTCTAAATTGGCGGTGAAGAAAATGTGACTAGCAGACACTTCACTCGCCAAAAGAAGAGTGGGATTGATCAACAATGGAATCGATTCAACCGCTTCACGAAAGTCACTCTTTGAAGGGAGAGTGGGATTGACCAAAGATGACATTGGTTCAATCACATAAGGATCACTCTACAAAGGAAGAGTGGGGTGAACCAAATACTGGGAAGGTTCGACCACTAGATCAACCAAAGGTTGAGTAGGTTGTTGAGAAACTATATGTTGTTTAGAAGTAGGATATTCTTGATTCTTGGACCACACTCTTCGCACCTCTGCAATAGCAGGGAACTAGTGAGTAAGATGATCTCCCTTGCATAGCTTACAAGGGAATTTAAGTTTGAAATTCGAAACACCATTTTTCTCAACAGTGTCAACATGACTAGCAGTGGCTAACTGTTTTTTCTCAACATGATCTACAGAGGAAGAGAGTTTTCCCCCAGCATGACCACTAGAGGATGGGTGACTGGGTCCAACCTAAATAAGAGAGGCTGGTTGTTGAAAAACTTCAGGTTGTTAAAAAACAGGATGACCATGGAAACAAAATATTCGTACCTCTGTGATGGTAGGGCATAGATAAGTAAGGTGGTATCCCTCACAAAGCTTACAAGGAAACTTGGGATTGTGTTTTGAATGGTTAGTCTTTTCAACAGTGTCAACATGACTCACAGTGGATGACTATTTTCCCTCAGCATGAACCACAGAGGCTGAGAGACTACCCCCAGCATGACCTTCAGAGGCTGGGTGGATGGATCCAGCATGACCTACAGAGTTTGGATGGGGAGGTTCAACTTGACCTATAGAGGTTGAACGAGTTCCCTTAGCATGAAATGCAGAGGTTGGGTGACTAGATCCATCATGACCTAGAAAGGTTGGAAGGATCCCACCAACATGATCAACAGAGGTTGGATGGTGAAGATCAACTTGAATTACATAGGTTGAGTGCTTATATCCAACATGACTTGCAGAGGTTGGATAGGTTCCCCCAGCATGACCTATAGAGGTTGGGTGCTGAGGTTCAAATTGACTTGCAGAGGTTGAATGGGTGCCCCCTTGCTTATGATTTTTCTTCATATTCCTCCTTCTTTTACACCTTTTAGACTAATGGTTACTAGTGTCTTAAATTTCACCGCATGAGGTAGAAGGAGGAGGAGAGGAAGATACAGGTTAAGGGGAAGCAATGTTTTGATTCCCTTGATATAAGGATCTTACTTGAGAAGCATCATGAGAATTCAGGACAGTTGGAGTGGAAAACAACCACACCGGTAGCCCTAGGGTGAATCCAGGTAGATTCAAGGTGTCCATCATAGGAACACTAATATTCCCTCTGAGAGGAATAGTACAAGGAGTTCCCGGCATGGGGATCTCTTGGTTGGTGTTCAAAGGGGTGTTAGCCATAGTTTCAAACAATAAGAAAAGTTTGAGTTCGACAAGTAACCAACAGTACAAAGAACACACCACTAGAAAAAAAACCTAAGTATCAAGCCAAGCAAACAAAGATGCCTTCAAAGGAAAGTCTAGGATGATGAGGGCCCAGAACTAACTAGGTAAGGAAGGAGGGTAGTTACTTGGCCTCTTGTGAATATCCCTCTAGGTGCAAGCATTGGAATCACCCAGTCGCCCTCCCAGATTGTCTACCGAGGTTACCTTCCAATTCTAGCATAGGTGCACTGGAAATAGCATTCCAATGCCACCCATGTA
Organism: Pseudotsuga menziesii; assembly: GCA_001517045.1. Classification (NCBI taxonomy): domain Eukaryota; kingdom Viridiplantae; phylum Streptophyta; class Pinopsida; order Pinales; family Pinaceae; genus Pseudotsuga; species Pseudotsuga menziesii. The sequence continues at coordinate 373,416 of LPNX010836949.1, read as the reverse complement.
AGATCATAGCAGAAAAGATACAAAGGCTACCAAAATCGTGGAGAAAGTCCAATGAAATAGTAGTTAGTCAAGCTGATGCACATGGGTAGGGTAGCTAAGAACGAAACCCAAACAATACCAGGCATAACACGAGGCTAGGAGGAGGTACTGGATGAGTCCCCAAACGTGCAACAACTTTGGTGTATTCTTTACTGAGAAGTTGAGGGGTATCTCCAACAACTCAGTATCGCACGACCTCATGCTTGACTCATGTGTGAGAGGATATTTCTGGTTTCTTTCTCAACGAAGTTGGATTTCTTAAAAGATAGGCCACTATGTTTGAGTTTAAAGTTTTGGGTAGTTAAGATATCCCTAACCCAAAACACAATCCTAGACTAGTGTGTGGTGTCTGAATCAACAAACAGTTACTAATAAATTTTAAATATTAAGTGTTTATTTTAAAGGGTTCTTAATTACTCAAAAGGGGGTGGCGGAGGTGAAACCAATGGTGTTTTGACTCAATGTTGAAACAAGATGACTAAGCGAAGAAAAATGAAATGAAAAAAGCAAAAACTATTCTCTTTATTTTTCAAATAGAAACTTGAAAGCCACAAAAGAACAATTTATTTTTTATTTTTTCAAGAAACAAGATATGCAATGCATTAAGTACAAAACCCTAATCTACATGCATATTAAACAACTATATGTTCTTTTATTTTTCTTTTATAAATGCAAAAGAAAAACTTACCTGCAAAGTAAAGTGTGCAGATAAAAAGAACAAAGCAAAAGGAACTCTGCTATACAACCACCAAACAAACTCTAGAATGTCCTAAAGTTAGTATAAAACCTACTTGGAAGGAAGGCTTGCACTAGAGACAAGTCAACTACTTTGGAGAGGTGAATTTAACCAACAAAAGAAGAAGGAAACAAAGACCAATAAGATTCTAAGTTCAAGCAAAGATCACTAACAGAGGCTGACTAGAAACATAAGCCACAAATCAAACCAAGCAAAGGGGGTGGGGGGGATGATCAAAGAGAAAACACTAATTCTACAAAAGGACTTGCAACCTAGATAAATAACACCCAAAAGGGATGACACTAGCTCCCTGGAGTCATGCACCTGCAAAGGACCCCAAAAAACCTACCAAACAATAGAAAAAACCACAAAAATGAGGAAAAACATTGTTTTAAGGGAATTCATGAGTTTCCCTACTGAAAGGTTGCATGTCATACGCAGGTTGAAGGTATGGTAGGTCATGTGTGAAATCCCAGACACATGACTGTGGAGTCTGCAACTCACGAATGGGTGGAAAAAATCCTTAAAAAAGCCAAAAACTACCTTAGGAAGGCAGGGGAGGTGTACTATCAGACCGAGAAAGTTTTCCTAAGTGGAAAGAAGGACCTAAAACCTTGCAAAATACTGGAAGAAAGACAGAGAAACTCCAAATAGATAAGGTTGTCCCCAGTGGACTTGCCAGTTATGTTGTAGAGGAAAGTTTCTTATGGCTAGGGTTTAAGAGGCCATCAACGTACCAAGGATCAAAGAGAGATGCATATAGTTCTGCAAGTATATATAAACAAAGTTAGAGATTGGAATGGTTCATACCTTAGAAAAATGAAGGTTGATCCAAGCAGCCCTTCAATCCTCCTCTTACTCCTCTTGTTCCAAGAGACTTGCAAAAAGAATTATACCTTCCTCAAACCAATATGACCACATGTAAAACAATGATAATCACAGTAATATGAAATCCCAATCTGATTAACATAAACATCTGATCATAAACATATATTTAATCACACATTGAACAATGATTTGGGAAGAAGAAGGACATCACATCTTTATTAATCATGAAAAGAAGTACAAATATACCTTCTCTTCTATTCAAGCACCTCACAAAACCTTGATCTGTTTCTGCTTCTTCTCTTATCCAAGGAACTCGGCCTCCAAGCTCTACAACATAAGGAGATAGCTTCTAGGGAAAAGGTGGGGGGAAAAAGAGTCCCAATTCCTCCAACATAACAATGAAAAGATTCAAGTCTCTTCTCATGGACCTCTCTACCTCTATTTATATGTTTCTGAAGAGATAGGGTCGAAGGAAAAGTAGTTACAACCGAAGGAGTCAGTTGCATAACCACCCAAACTACCCAAAATTTGAGAAACATTCATTTTTGGCATGTACAGGAAAAATCAGTGGCCTGCAATGACAACAGTCAAATATGCAAGTCGATATATGCGGGTTGTAGTGACAATAGTTGCGTATACAAATGGATACACGAGTTGCAATGTCAATATCCATGAATACTATAGTAATTCAAGGAATACGCGGGTACCATGTAGGACAAGTTACGTGTACAAAGTGGAACATGTGGGTACCATGTAGGACAAGTCGCGTATAGGTCAAAGATGCTCATTTTAAGGGTACTTCTGGGCATTTTTAGACTTTGGTGTCTTCTGGAACTTTTTAGCTGACTCAGATACCTTTTAGCATTTTCAAACTTTGGTGTCTTCTGGAACGTTTTAGGGCGAAAAATAGTTCTTTTCATTTTCCTTATTAATATACGAGAGGCTATTCAATTTGGATTTATATATTTTCTAATAAATATTGGGTGAATATATTTTAGCTAAAAAAACCCTTTCCATATAAGAAAATATCCCACTATAACCCCCTTAATATAGCCCATGGGCTATATATAGCCCCTAAAATTATCCATGCTCGTAACTCCAATGAAGCAGTTGATATGTTAGGAAAGTCGATTTGGTTGACAAAGTCCAACCACAGAGTTAGTTAGGAATTTTAGAATTTTCTTCCACTTACTTTATTAGGATTGGGTAATGGGTGTGGGGTAAAAGGATATGAAGAGCTTATAAATATGTAATGGGAGTGGATTTTTGAGTCAGACAGTTTTGGGAGAGAATCCTACATGTTCGTTGTAAACTAAATGTGATGTTTTAGGTTATATGAAAGTATGAATCATATTCAGTCGCAAGGGTGATTAGCAATCTGCAAGATGTGTGCACATATATTTTGTAATTAGTTGTCAATGAGAGGTATGGTAATTTGTGTGCACAAACATAAATCATTCTATTGTTCTGACTCTTTAATAATAAATGCTTTTGTGGTTTTTCATGTTAAAATATCCGGTGTCAAATGTGTATGATATGGGTGTGTGCTTTGCCCTTTGCTTACCAAGGAATCAGTCGGTTATCACATGTGATGAATGAATTACCTAATGAATGAATGATATTTATGATGTTTTATTCATGGTTATATGTCCTAGTTGGTTGACATGATAGTTTTCAAAGTGAACCATCTATCGAAGTGAACTATCTGTCAAAGACCTAAACTTGTCGGAGTTATATTTGTAGTAATATGGAATTATTCCCCTTCCCTGCTGCAGACATGTGTTTGTTGTAGTCCCCATAGGTACTTTGAGTGAGACTTCATCTGCTTTGCAAGTGTTTCCAAAAGTTTGAACCCCTTTTGGGTTACTACCTTGGGTGTTTGTTGGTATGTTAGTGTGTGGACCTAGGTCGAGGTAAGACTGAGCCAACAAGAATCTCTTTGATAGAGTTGAGGATGCAAATTTTGTGATTCCACCTAGGCCTTAAAATATTTTCCAATTATGAAAACCCTCGGGACATAATTTTCATGGGGTAAGTGATAATTCCCATTCCTCTTTAATATATCAAGAAGACCATAGGGACAACACTTTTATTATTTAAAGAAATCCACTGATTATATAGGAGACATTTTTTTGGCCTAATGTTCAGTAGAGTGATGTCCATTCATAGGGTTCCTTTTATGGGTCATCCCAAAACTTTACCCCTTGGACACCCAGGACATCAAGGCCACCTCCAAAAGGGGGATGTTGAAGTTGTGGTGGGCCGCACTTTCAAAAAAAATTCCCTAAAAAGAAATCATATATGATAAACCAATTAAATATATGCTATACTTGGATATATGAGCAAAGTTCATATAATTCATGTTACTATACAAAATAGATAGGCTAAGTAATAATCATCAATTTGGATACATCAAGTAATTTGAATGTTCTTACACTTCTAGATTAATTGATCTTTGGTGCTAGAAATGTTTTTATTTCTCTCAATGTCTTAGTTAGATTTAGTCTGGTAGCAACATAGAAAAGTGAATTTTATTGGGTCAGAGTGCCTTCTAAAGTGAAGAATATATGGATCCTTTGTTACAAAGGTGTACTTTGGATATATGTTTATGTAGTATGTAGATAGAAAAGTATTCAATTACACATGGTTTCGATTATCTAAACATAGGTATGAATTGGGTCATTTTGGATTGTCGAGGAAAAACCTTGTGCTTTTATGATGATGTGGAGTAATATATGAATCTTTATGGGAAAAATAGATTTGTTTCTCTAAGAACTATATCTTATTTTATTGAAGTGAAACCTTAGAAAAGGTTGCTAGATGTATAGTACTAGTTTTGAATGAAGGGGATCATTCTTCATTGGAATCCTATCATGGCTTTTCAAAGTTTCCTAATGTTTTTCTGGAGTGAGCTACCTAGGCTTATGTCAAAGCAGGAGATTGATTTCTCCATTGATCTAAAACAAGGTGTTGAGCCTTTACCTAAACCACATTACTGGATGCCTCACTTGACTTGTGGGATTTTGTATATTTGGGTATGATCAAACCCATCGTGTCACCATGAGGTGCACCAATGATTTTTGTGAAGAAGAAGGATGGACCCTTAAGGCCATGCATTGATTACATGCAATTTAACAAGGTGGCTATGAAGAACTAGTATCACATGCCATGCATTGATGAAATTTTTGTTCAAGTGAAAAGGGATACAATGTTCTCTATTGATTTGTAGATTCTAGGGTACCATTAGTTTAGGTTTGAGGAAGACATCCAAAAGATACTTTATGAATTCATTTCATACACTATGATTTTTTGGTTGTACCTTTTGGGTTAACCATTGCTCCCCATATTTTCATGAGCTCGATTAATGGAGTATTCATGAAATATTTGGATGAGTTTTCCCAAGTGTTTTTAAACCATACATTAATTTGTTCAAAAACCCTAGAGGAGCATGAAAAACATATGAGATTGATTTTGCAGTGTTTGAGAGAAAATCAAATATATATATATAGCCAAGATATCCAAATATTCATTCTTTCAAACAAAGATTCATTACCTATGACATTATATCTTGGGACGGTATTGCAAAGGATCACAAAAATAGAAACAATCACTGATTGGTCAAAACCAAAGAATGTACATGAGATTCATAGATTAATGGATTTGGATGGTTATTATAGAAGGTTTAATTGGAAATTTTGTAAAAATGGTTTCTTAATTCAAATTCATAAATTTCACCTCAACATTGAGGTTTCTCAACCTATTTCCTCTAAACTTCTAGCCTTATGGTTAAATCTAAAGTATATTAATTGTAGTTGTATATATTTCACATATGTCCAACCAAATACACAATGCAATCGAAGAAAAAAAATATCAAACAATTATACTCCAAGGCAACTATGTTTCCAACCCTTCGGGCACAAATCCCAACATGTAACAAATCTAAAAATAGCTTATTAATAGAAGATTTATTCAATCCATAAATATACCCTCTTAGAATATATATACTTGTCAAATCACTCTACAAAATCTATTAAGTGATCATGATAATTCAACATACCAAACAACCTTAGAAACTACTCATTCACCATTAGAATATAAGTTGAAAATGAGGTCTGCAAGTACACATAGTTTGGACAACAAATTACACTTCTTACTTACATAAGAATGAAGTTGCAAGTACATACCAACAATGTACTAAAATATGGTACAAGATAATCCTTCAATTCTATCACAAGGTACAACTCTCCATTGCATAAAAACCCTAGCTATGGCATCTACCATCAATAACAAACCCTAAATAGTAGTGCCAATAACTAGAGAGGCATCCCACCAAGATACTTAGCCACACCTAAGGCTCCACAACAAGCTAGCGTCAAATCCAACAAGCCCACCATTCACATTTCATAAATATTGCCTCACACAAGCTCTCCAAGCAAGGTGATCCAAGTCTCCAATAGAGTTTCTTTACTACAAATACTAATTATATCTCACACAAGGACTCAAACTACAACACTTAAAGTTTAGGCTACAATTTTTCCTCTCACAAACACTAGCACCTTTGTAATGTCCTCTTCTGCTTAGGCATTGAGGACCAACCCGCTAACCTATGTGATTCCTATAGGTTCGAGCGGGTACTGACAGTGTAGGAATCAGTCGAAGACTGATTCCATATATAGAAGATCTAGGGCATCAATATTATATCACCATTCGGTCAAAGAGGACCACTTGCATGCATGACATCTGGGCATTATTTAATGATGCATGCACCGGATTAAGTCTCCATGCGCATGCATGCAACTCAACTGCAAATTAGAAGATAAAGTGACCTAATTAGGTCAAAAGTTAGGGTTTTCACAGTTAAGAGTTATAAAACAAAGATATAAAGTGAATGGAGAAGTCACTTATGTGATAATTGATTTGTAATTGGAGAGCTCGATGAGCTAAGTTGGGGTTGAGTGCATGCTCAGCTAACTGGTGTATTTTGGCAGCAAAATCTATCTGCCCTAGTTCATCATCAGGTTGGATCATCCAGGTTTAGCACTAGTTCATCATCAGGTTACATTCAACAGTTATTCCGAGAGGTTGATTATTCATCCATCCAGAGGGTTTCACCATCACACCGTGTCACCATGATTAGAGACAAATCAATTCGTTTTCCCACCTACAGGGTTCAAAACTTCTGCATGCTGCTTCCATCATCATTAGAGGGGTATTATAACCCTAGTGTACATCATTCGGGCTTCCGGCAGCAACTTATTTATTATTTTGGAGCTTATATAGTTTGAGAGGAGGGCGCATTCACCTGTGGAGGAAGATTTGGTGCATCTCCTTATTCCTCCAGCAGAATCCTTGCATGTTGTGACCAGTCTCTTCACCATCAGCTGATCTATATACTGGTATGTACATGCATTGATTTCTCCTATTTTATAGCATCTCAGTATATTTCTAGGGCACATATTTGCATGCAACTGCATGCATGCAAAGTTCGGGGTTTGCTTTCCTATTTGATTAAGGAGTACATCTATTAGCCATCTACAATATACACATAAACAGGAAAATATCAGTTTTGGATATTACAGTGGTGTCAGAGCTATTTTCCTTGCTAGCTGTGGGCATGCAAAAATTATAAATGAATCCAGGAGACCCATACAACATTACTCACAGGAGACAGAGGTATAGAGACAGAGAAGAGGAGTTAGAGGACATAGATTTGGGGAACAGAGAGTATCAGTTTGAAAAAGGAAAAGAAACAATGGCCGATGATGATAAAATAGCTTTCAATAGTCTCATATCAGCCATAAAATAACTCACTACTGGGCAAAAATAAATGATGAGCACCTTCAGGAAAATGACTGAGAAGAATGGGCCCACCCCACACAGTCTCTTATTTCCCAACAGTGATAGGGTATCCACCAGTAGTAGTAGGGAGCACTTACATAACAACATGCAGATCCATCCCCATATATACAAGACTTTCTAACCTACCATGCCTCAATTCTTAGATAGTCCAGCTGCAGTGCCTCTAGCACAAGCATAACCAAAAGAACCCATGAGTGCCTATCTGAGAGAATATAGGGCTTTAGGAGAGGACTTCCATTCAACCATGACCTTCACTAACTTCTGCCACTTTAAAAGTAAGAACAAACCCAAAGCTTACAATAGGCCATTCACCCAGAACTATGAGTTACAGTGCACCATAGGGAAACTGACTATCCCTACCTTTGAGGGCACCCGGGGTGGCCCAGCTAGGAATTGGGTGTAGAAGTTGGATACATACTTCCAGCTCAACCCCATGATTGAGACATATGCCATTAAATTGGCTACTTTTCATTTGGACGAAGAAGCACATGAGTGGTAGTACCACGGGTTAGTGACACTGGGTCACAAAACCATCACCTCATACACATATTTTACACAGAGGTTCATTGAGCGGTTTGGTCGGAAGGATCTAGAGGTACACTTTAGGGATCTGGCACAAATCAAGCAGACAGGGAGTGTAGATGCTTTTATTTCTGAGTTTCAGAGGATAGCAGTCATGGTCACAGATATATCAGAGAGTAGGTTGATTATGTTGTTCACTGAGGCTCTCACTAAACCCTTACGGGGATGGGTTAAGTCTTATAGGCCCACCACCCTAGCAGATCCCATCAGATGGACTAGAGACTTGCAGGATGCAGTGCCCAAAAATAGGTTTCCTCCTAGGACCAATGTTCTAATTAAAGATAAAGAAAGGAAACCATGGCCCAAGAAATAATGGATGGACAATGATACCCGACAGGACCTTAGAAGAAAAAATTTATGTTTCACTTGCTAGGAACCATGGATACCAGGTCACAAATGTTCAGGAAAAGGAAAGGCCTACTACATAGAGGCTTATTTCGACAGTGAGGAGGTCAGGAGCAAGGAGAGACAACAGAGATAGTTGCTGAGGGACAGGCCTCAGGAGGTACCATTGCTACCATGACAGGGGTTCCTAGATTCCACACTCTTTGGATCAGAGGTACCATACAGGGCCACATAGTGGGAGTACTGATAGATGGTAGGGCATCCCACAACTTCATTGATGTTGCATGGGTTAAAAAGAGAGACATTCAGACTGAGATATTTGATGGGTTTTCGGTAGCAGCAACAGGTCACACCATGGAGTGTAGTCAGAGGATTCCTAAATTAAAGGTAACGCTTGGGAATTATACAGTGATAGAGAAATTCTATGTGGTAGATGGACCTGACATGAATGTGGTACTAGGATTTCAGTGGCTGTATTCCATAGGGAAGTATTCCACAAATTACCAGACCATGGAGATGGAGTTTACAGGAGCAGAAGGACAGAAGGTGGTATTGAGAGGGATGAATACCTATCCTCCCACAGCAGTGACATCACACAGGATGGAGGTAGTACTCCGACAGGGAGATATTGAGTGGGTCGCAGAGTGTATGGTTACCTTCAGGAAACCACCAAATGAGGCCCCACAACATCCAGCAGATATAGAGGCCTTACTTCAAAAGCACAAGGTAGTGTTCAGAGACCTTCCAGTAGGTCGATCTCCAGATAGGGGATTTGAGCACATTATTGAGTTAGAGGAGGGGACCCAAGCAGTTATCACCACTCCTTACAAACATCCCAAGAGGTATAAAGATGAGATCGAGAGTACAATCAAGGAACTACTCAAGCTGGGATACATCAAACCTAGCTCCAGTCCCTTTGCATCTTCAGTAGTGCTAGTGAAGAAAAAGGATGGAACCTTATGCATGTGCATTGATTACAGGGCACTCAATAAGAAGACCATAAACAATAGGTATCCCATCCCTAGGATTGATGAGTTAATGGATGAACTACAGGGGGAAAATTACTTTTCCAAAATTGATCTTTGCTCAGGGTACCATCAGATTCGGGTCAGGGAACAGGATGTTCCAAAGATCGCTTTCCGTTGCCACTATAGACATTATGAGTTTCTAGTGATGCCATTTCGGCTCAATAATGCACCAGCTACTTTCCAATCATGCATGAACCATATCTTCAGGACACAGTTGCGTAAATATATTCTGGTATTCGTACATGACATATTGATATACAGTCGGACTTGGGAAGAACATTTGAGACATCTTGATTATGTACTTGGTATTCTACAGGAGCAGTCACTATATGCCAAAATGTCCAAGTGTGAGTTTGACATGCAGGAGATGTTGTACTTAGGACATGTGATAGGGGCCAACGGGGTCCAGGTGCACTTAGAGAAGATTCGGGCAATTTTGGATTGGCATACACCTAAAAATGTGATAGAACTGAGGGGTTTTTTGGGCCTTTTCACCTACTACAGGAGGTATGTCAGCGGATTCTCACAGATGACTGCACCACTCACAGATCTTACCAAGAAGGGAGCATTTATTTGGTCGGAGGTAGCACAACAAACATTCGAGAAAATGAAGAAGGTAATGAGTTCATGCCCAGTATTAGCTTTACCAGAATTTTCTCAATCCTTTGTGTTAGAATGTGATGCTTCAGGAGAGGAAATTGGGGTAGTTTTGATGCAGAACAACCACCCCATTACATTTGAGAGTAGGAAGCTCAAATACTATGAGCGCCACTATTCGATATATGACAAAGATATGTTAGCTATCCTCCATGCGCTAACCAAGTTCAAGCAGTACTTAGTAGGTGTCAGGTTCAAGGTTAAGATAGATCACAACAGCCTGAAATACTTCGTAGAGCAGAAAGAGCTAAATGAGAGACAACAAAAATGGGTAAGTAAAATTTAGGCTTATGACTTCGAGATTGAATACGTAAAGGGGAAGAGCAATGTAGTGGTCGATGCACTTTCTAGATGACTAGCTACTTTATCCCTTATGAGCATCTCATCAGATTGGAGGTCTCATCTTTTGGTTGAGTACTCCAAAGATAAGTTTGCTTGCGAGCTATTGGATGGATAGATTCCTGATGATAGGTACAGGGTCGTTGATGATATAATATACTACAAAAACAGAGTCTTCTTGGTTCCAGAGTCTCCCCTCAAGAAGAAAATCTTACAGGAATCGCACGATTCAGGGGTTTCTCAAGACCTACAAACAGATTAGAGAAAGGCTCTCATGGAAGGGCCTCAAGAAAGATGTGATACAACATGTGCGGGAGTGCAGCTTGTGACAACAAAACAAAATAGAGCACATCCACCCGGCTGGTTTACTACATCCCTTACCAATTCTCGAGTAGAAATGGGAGAGCATTTCTATGGACTTCATTACTGGTCTGCCCAAGGTCCAAGGCAGAGACTGCTTGTACGTAGTAGTGGACAGATTGACTAAGTTTGCTCACTTCTTTGCCATATCATCAGATTATTCAGCAACACAGGTAGCAAAACTATTTTTCAGAGAGGTATTTAGACTCCATGGGTTACCCAAGACTATTGTCAGTGACAGGGACAGCAAATTCATAGGAGCCTTTTGGTAAGAGCTTTTCCGGTTAGTGGGGACTGAGTTAGCCATGAGCACAAGTTATCATCCGCAGAGTGACAGACAGACAGAGATTGTTAATAAATGGATTGAGGGATACTTGATAAATTACGTATTAGGTCAGCAGAGGGCATGGATCAAATGGTTACACTTGGGTGAACATTGTTACAACACGACCTACCATATGACCATTAGGATAACCCCTTTCCAAGCCCTGTATGGGTATGATGCTTCCACTTTTGTAGACCGGATATTTGGTGATACCAGGGCCCCTAAGGCCAAAGAGTGGATTCAAGAGGGTTAATATATCCTTAATATACTCAGGGAGAACATACAGGCTGCTCAAAATCAACAGAAGATATATGCAGATAGGCACAGAGTTGAGCGCAGTTTTGAGGTGGGAGACTTCATTTATTTACGCCTCCAGCCTTACCGACAATCATCTCTTAAAAAGAAAGGAGCAGAAAAAATCCAACCTCATTTCTATGGTCCATACAAGATAATTCGGAAGGTCGGAGAGGTATCATATGAGCTAGAACTACCCTTAGAGAGAAAGACTCACAACATATTTCATGTCTCCAATCTCAAGAAGGTGGTTGGTCAACAGATTGTTACATCTTCTGAGCTACCTCCCCTTGATGACGAGGGGCAATTGGTTTTGATTCTAGAGCACATCCTAGAGGTGTGATAGCAGAAACTAAGGAACATAATCATCAGAGATTACCTGGTTCAGTGGAAAGATCTGCCTATAGAGGAGGCTACTTGGGAGGAAGAACATGTATTACAGCACCCAGCTTTACAGTTGCTTGAGGATAAGAAAATTTGAGTGGGGAGGACTGTAATGTCCTCTTCTGCTTAGGCATTGAGGACCAACCCAATAACCTATGTGATTCCTATAGGTTCGAGTGGGTACTGACAGTCAAGGAATCAGTCGAAGACTGAAGCCATATATAGAAGATCTAGGGCATCAATATTATATCACCATTCGGTCGAAGAGGGCCACTAGAGCCAAAGGCCACCTACATGCATGACATCCAGGCATTATTTAATGATGCATGCACCCAATTAAGTCTCCATGCACATGCATGCAAGAAAACTGCAAATTAGAAGATAAAGTGACCTAATTAGGTCAAAAGTTAGGGTTTTCACAGTTGAGAGTTATAAAAGAAAGATAAAGTGAATGGAGAATTCACTTATGTGATAATTGATTTGTGGAGTCGAATTGGAGAGCTCGGCGAGCTAATTTGGGGTTGAGCGCATGCTCAGCTAACTTGTGTATTTCGGCAGCGAAATCTATCTACCCTAGTTCATCATCAAGTTGGATCATCTAGGTTCAACACTAGTTCATCATCAGGTTACATTAAACAGTTATTCAGGGAGGTTGATTATTCATCCAGCTAGAGGGTTTCACCATCACACCATGTCATCATGATTAGAGACAAAGCAATTCGTTTTCATACCTACAAGGTTCAGAACTTCCGCATGCTGCTTCCATCATCATCAAAGGGGTATTATAACCCTAGTGCACATCATCTGGGCTTCCATCAGCAGCTTATTTATTATTCTGGAGCTTATATAGTTTGAGAGGAGGGCACATTCACCTGTGGAGGACGATTTGGTGTATCTCCTTATTCCTCCAGCAGAATCCTTGCATGCTGGGACCAGTCTCTTCACCATCAACTGATCTATATATTGGTATGTACATGCATTGATTTCTCCTATTTTATAGCATCTCAGTATTTTTCTAGGGCACATATTTGCATGCAATTGCATGCATGCAAAGTTCGGGGTTTTATTTCCTATTTGAGTAAGGAGTAAGTCTATTAGCCATCTACAGTATACACATAAACAGGAAAATATCAGTTTGGGATATTACAACCTTCCTCCCTTGCACAAAGACTCAAGACAAGTTCATATTCAATATACAAATGATATAATGAACTTTCACATGCTTACTACATGAATACTACAGTTAAAGGTTCTCTCTTTCTTTTATATAGACTAGGTGAGGGATGCAAACAATAGTAAGTGGATTAAGTTCACAAGAAACCTAATCTATTACTAAAGATAAGGTCTCCAAGTGGGGCACACTCCTGAAGTTGTATATGTCAAGACAAGGCTCTTTAAGTGGTGTGCTCTACAGGCTTGTGATCCAAGTGTCATGTGCTCCTCATCACAAGTCTCCTTTCTCTCTAAGAAAAGAATACAATGCCCCAATGCTCCTCCTCAACATATGTGTCTCAAGTTCACATGCAACCCTAGGTAATGTCTCTTCAACCCAAGAATCCTCAATTCAAGCTCTCATCCTCGTAATGCATGCCAAGTACTCTAAGTCCTCTTAGGGATAAAGTTTCTTCCATTCTAGTGCCCAATGCTCCTCCTCCAAATTAGATCAAACGCCCATGCAAGCAACCACCCTCCTCAACACAAAAACCTTGTAGAAGGTATCAAATCCACATAATATAACAACTACATCAAATATTTTGCCACATCTAGCACCAAATCCAAAGTTAAACAACAAACTATAAAAATTTATCCAAATGTCATTAACCAAGAGGTCTAAATTCAACTAAGGGTTAGGATTTCACCACACATGACACATCACATAAGGCACCACTAGCATGGTGTAAAAAAAATTGGAGGAACCCAAAAGCTAACAACTAGTGTAGGATTTATCCAAGATCACTCATCGTATTACTTCTTTGAAAAATAAAGGAGAAAAATTTGCTTGGACATAGGAGTGTAACTAAGAATCTGTTGTGCTCAAGCATATGTTGACTACATATTTGGTACTAGGAGTACCTAATATGGAACAATATTTTGTTATTTGTGCTAACACATCCAAGGCAAGTTTGGAAGGTTTTCTCTCATGATATGGGAGGGTGACTTCTTACACCCCTTAGAAACTAAGACCTCATGAAGAGAACTATGCCACTCAATTTGATTTGGAGCGAGAAGTAGTAGTGCATGTTTTTAGACTTTGGAGGCACTACATAATGGGATGGAAATTTGAAATTGAAATATGACCACAACATGTTGCTTCACATTTTCACCCAAAGTGACTTCAATGCAAAAAGGCATTGCTTTTATCTCTTTAGTGATAATGGTTTTGATATTACTTATATCAAAGGAACTTTAAACCAATGGTTGATGCACACATTATAGACATCATATTTTTCACTCTTAAAAGTATATTTTAGGGAATGTATTTTGAATCTATAGATAGAGCATAGTTGGTGTGTAGATGTGAGGGATACAATATGTAGCAAAGGTGTGGGAACCAAAGGGTACACCTATGATGAGGATGGACAAGTAAGATTCAAGAAAACAAATGTGTGTTCCCTTGGGAGATGATCTTTGAGAGTTGATTTTGAATGAAGCTTGTGTTCTTTGTATGGAATGCATATTGGAGTGAATATATATGCAAATTTGAAGCAAACTATTTGTTAGTGCCAGAAATTGTTCCTAGACTACACGAGAACAAGCCAACACAATCTCAATAATCTCAAGAAAGTAAAATAGCGTTTTTAGGGTTTTCAAGGTTTTTTTGGTTGAGCAGTTTGAAGACAAGAGGGAAAACATTCATAAAACCAAAGTAAACACTAAATCATGAGCATTGAATGGCTGAGATGCATAAAAAATAAATCATAATCCAACCAAAAACACAATACTGGATTTCACCCACAGTTAGCAAGCATTCCAAGCATAAATATATTAAACAAGAAATGAATATACCAGCTGAGTAACTAACACAAGTTATAAATGAAACCAGTCAATAAACTGAAGGGCATATAGTGCATATATTTCATAATTCAGTCGTCAAAAAACACGTAAGAGTCTTTACTTAGCTCATAAACTAGCCTGATAGCCTCCCCTTGTTAGCAAAAAAAAATCAAACCACCTGTCCTCTTTCAGACTTACATTTATCTTACTTTTCAAAATCAGTTGAATAATTGAACTATAATTGTTTTTAAGACTACCTATCGAATAGTTCAATTTAAAACCTCTTTACAAAAAATAAAATAACTTTTCAAACTTAACTAATAACTAACTTTCTTGACTAATCTTCACAAATCTTTAGCTCCTTCAGCTAGTAAAGCAATTCCTTCCAAGGCTTGAGCTTTCCTCCTTGCCTTCAATGGATCTGTCTCCATGTTTGCAATCTTCCTTGTAAGCTCTTCATTATGCTGTTGCAGGTCCTGGATGGTTTGCTTTAACACTGTGAATTGACCTTCTATTTGCCTTTTACTTTTCAATGCTTCTCTTGAAAATATAATCAACTCCTGATAATGGCTGTTAACTTCCTCCAAATCTTCTCTAAGTTTCATGTTTGCTGTAACTAGCCCATCATTAGTTTCCTGCATATACTCAATCTGGTACTTGTATTGCTTAACACTTCTTTGTAGATTTTCTTTTTCTGAATCAATACACTTGTCTCCTGCTATTGTTTGCATCCCATCTGGTGTCCATGAGATTTTTAGTTTTATATAAATTTCCTCATCCTCTTCCATAAGTTCTATGGATGTCACAGGAAACCCTGGATGTTCTTCATTTTCAGCTTTGCATGGAACTTTTTCTTCAACCATCTCCTTCTTCTCTAAACAAGAACTATTTTCCTCACTCTGTTGCTGCTCTTGAAACATTCGATTTCGAATCTCTAGAAATATATCAGAAATATTGGTATCAGTCATGACAAATTTTCCTTTTGATTCAGTTGGATTTTTATCTTTATTGCCATCTTCACCATTATCCATTTTGTCTTCATAAGATGAGTCCTCTATCAGTGTAACCTTTTCTTTAGTCAATTTGGGATTCAACAACTTTTTCATGTTTAGTCTAAGTTTATTCGTAGGTCTTGTTTTAGGTCTCCAAACTAGAGCCATCTCTCCCAACATCTTGAGAGTCTTTCCTTAATGAATGATTGTAGCAAACTCTACTACCTTCATTTTCTTCCTTTTTCACACTGCTTCCTTATCACAATGAGTGTGAAGCTCTTGCTCAACATAAACCCTAGATTCATCAGTAACAAGAATTTTATCATCATCAAATAAATATTTTTCATCTTCCTCTGATAATACTGTAATAGGACTTTTCTTTTGCTCCTCGATCTCTTCTTTAACATCTTGAATTGATTTTGTAGGTACCCCATCCACAACAGGCTCAACTTCTTTAATTTCTGACTGTAAAGTCTTGCTTTCATTCTCATTAACTTGTTGTTCAAATTCAGAGTTTCTATTTTCCTGGTTTGGAACTTCTTCTGGTTTAACATTTTCTTCATCCTTGACTGTTACCTTTTTTCTAAGCTTTTTAATCAAAGCTTGACCTTTAACAACTTGTCTTCTTTGAGACTATTTCTCTTGATTAGTTTTGAAACCTGACCAAAAAATGAAATGATCCCAAGTCTTCTCCCTATTTTGCAATACCATGCTTATGATAAGCTTGATGAGTCCATGATGAAAAACAGACTGCTTTGTATGATCTTGGTGCTCTCTAACCCTACAGGACATCTTTTGTAGACTTTTCAGAAAGAAAAATGGTAAGTTCATTTTAGACTCATCACTAAGATGCTGGAGAAACCTAAAGTGATATTTGAATACAAAAGCATATCTACCCTCACAGGTAACATAGCTTTGCAAGAATTTAATGGGCTCAATCCATTCAGGTTTAAAATTATGGATTGGAACACCTTTTCCCCAATCTGCAATCACACTAGGAAGCAAGTATTTTTGAGCATTAAAGGTGAATGGAACCTTTTTAAACCATAACTCTCCCTCGTCCAAGATCCTGATTGCCTCAGCTATTAATTCCTTAGTTAATTTGAACTTTAAGGTGTCAAAAGACACTATGTATTTGTCTAGGCACTGAGCAAATTTGTAAGACACCTCTGCATGGTAGCCTTTAATCCTTTTGAAGAACATTAAACATCCTACATTTGAAAACAACTGTGCACATTCTGAAAAATTCTTCACCCAGCTTAGATCTGTGGGCTTGGCCCTATTTGTTTTTCCAGTATTTTTCATATTTACTATGGTTAGACAACTTCTGTCAATATACCACAGTCTAAATGTCTTCAAATCTCAACAGACTGACCTAGAATACAGTACAAGGACCTCCAACAAGCTCTACTCTGAATTCCATTGTTTGAATGATGAAAACTTTAAATGTATTGGTTAATAATTCATCATTCAACATGTATTAGGTCAAATACTAGTATTCTGCCTTCGAATTTGTTATTAGTCATTTAACAGAAAAAAAAAAGCCCAAATTTAAAAAACCCTAGCAATGGCACACAGACTACCTATTAATATGATCAATTTGAGTGTTGGAAAATGGTTATTTTAATGGTCAGGTGTCTAATTGCATGCTCCACCTGTCTTTAACCTCTTAGACCACTCTAGCGAGCCGTTGCTGAAAGCCCTAATTTCTCGTTCAATTTCAAAATCTCGATTTCTCAGCACTATCTTCTCACCATGATATCCACTGATTCTTCAAGTCCTTCAGATGAAAAACATACTCCCAAATAGCTTTGTCTCATTATACTCCACTGTCATCATTATACTTGCTCTGCATGAAATCGCCACGATCTCGCCCTTATGATGATAATCCACCTGCTTCAGTGATTAAACTGTAGAAGAAACGTATCAAATGCATCATACAATGTGATTGACACCTCAGGTGTGTGAATCCCAAAGAAATTGGACCGAAAAATGATGTTTTTAGCTCCCCGTATTTTCTTGTAGCGCTCTAGTGCATCTATTTTTGGCTTGCGCTACAAGAAAGTCCAATTTAATGATTTCACAATATTAAGCCAATACTAAGAGTTTGCACTTGGTTTAGGGGTCTAAATTTAACTTATAATTCTATTTATAAAACTTTTTAATCCATATATGCCTGATAAAACCCTTCAATTATAAAATCAAAGCAAAAATTGTAAAACTAAGCTAAGAAATCAAAAATCATGAGAATTAAAAGTTTAAAATTAAGATTGACCCTATCAACAAAATTTTCTAGAAACAAAAAGTAAAAGCAAGGTTCAAAATATGAATAAAAGCATGAAAACAATGGAAGAAAAAAACATGACCTAACATCTGGCTCCTGCTGCAGGATGAAGTCCTCCTTGTGAGGCTTCAAGAACTTGTAGACCAGTGCCTTCTGTAACTAAAACTTCCTGCTATTCTGCAAAACATCCATTGGGATATGGAGTCTTTATTCAATCCTTCACACACTGATATATACAATGAAAATCAAATCTATTTCTTTGATGAACCTTCCATTTACTGAATCAAATTGTAATCCCATTTCCAATGTAACCAGGAAAAAATTTCATCAACCCACCAAAACTTGTTTCCAACTCCGAATAAATATATATAATCAGAAATATTGGAAAAAATGAAGAACAAAGATCTAGCATCTTATACTCACTTTCATCAAATGATGTCTCTAAAATAACAGATTTATAACTTAGTATTGACTCTAAATAATCTACCACTGGATCATAAAAATTTCCAAAAGTTACCTCTTCCTGTTCTATGAAAAAGATAGGCTGTCCATAAGAATATTTTGTTCCATGAATATCAAGCAAGAATTGGCGATAAAAGACATCAGGATTAGCCTAAATTTGCTCTGAAATTTTTTGGACAGTATCATTAATAATATCAACAAGTTGAACCTCCTTTTCCACACTGTCTTCAAATGGATAACTATCATGCATTGGCTTTGGTTGTTCAAGGATAATGGACTGAATGCATTCCTGAATCTGCTAATCAGATTGTGCCATATCACACACCTCACACATTTCTGGATCTTTCTTTTCAATTTCATCATCATATTTATTAAAAATTAGAGCATCTTCATAATGGTTTTGAACAACAAATTTATCATAACCATGAATATAAGAAACTTCTGATATAATGTTAAAATTGTGAACAGCCTGGCTTTCATCAATTTTAGTATCAAAACAAAAAGGAATAGAGTATAATTCATCACAGAATTCTTATCTTGGAACCCTAATCTCTTCATCATAATGAGGAGCATTCTGATAAATTTTGAATGATGATGCTGAAGATTCGTATTTTTCTTCAATACAAAGCCGATCTTTAACACAACAATGATTTCCAACAGTTTGTTGAACAAGAGATTGATATTCAACAAGATTAGTATTCAAATGATTATTAAGACTGTTGAAATCATTATGATAATATTGCAAACTATCTCTGTTGATCTCATCAGTAAAATAATCTTCAACCTGACCTAAAACAACAACTTGATTATCGTAATGATCATGGAATTCTTCCTTGACAGCAGTATGTTGGGCTGTAGGTCAGACCTGGGATTTATACCATTAACTTCGCACCAACTAAAGACCCACAGTGTTGGCCCTTTTGGCAACAACCTGCGAACAGGTTGCAGTCTCACATGAAACAACTATGGGGTGCTGCAGAATCAGGTTTCTGCAAGCAGAAGAGGGATATTACTGTACCTTTAGCTTCTAACAATTATAATCATAAAATGCAGAGCTTTAATGGTTACTTATTTAGCTTCACGGTTAGATAAACAAATAGTGCCTTGCTTAACCCTTTATTGGGAATTCCAATGAAGTTAGTATTTAGCAGTGATCTTACTTATCAGTTATATATTTATCAATGCATGAAAGAACATAACAACAACACAACAAAAACCACAACACACGATATAACGTGGTTCACCCCCAGTTTAGGGGTTACGCCCACAGAACTGTGTTTTATTCAACTCTTTACAAAAACCACAGTTCTGATCTGCGCACTCGGCTGCAGATCCCTTCAAGTCCTCAAAGCTGCGCACACAGCTGCAGGCCTCTGTGCACACAGCTACAGAGGTCGTCCATGCACACAACTGGGACTTAACCTTCTTACAAACAAGCCTTAGCTTCGCATCAATTCATCTTACATCAAAAGCCTAAACTGACTTCTTTACAAGAGTGCTTATTTATAGTGCACTTATTACAAAACCATGGGCTTAAACCATGGGCACCCCGAACCCTAAACCCTAGACTTAAACCATGGGTTTATTACAAAAAGAAGGTTTTTACTCAACCCCGACACCCCTAAGACTGTTTTGAGTCGTAACTCCGCTTACAACTTCCACAAAAACCGTGGAGTTACCAAAATTAGGGACCGTTAAGGTGCGCGCCCCAACACAGTATCTGAAAATGTTACCTCTTCATCTTCAACAAATTCTGAAACTACAACTTCTTCATGATATGTTTTGAATCCTTGATTATACTTATCATCATGATTTTTTGAATCAGAAATTGTATTATAAAAATCATCCTGCTCACAACAATCTTTAAAAAAGAATTCAGTTGAGAACACATACTTACAATGTTTCTGAAAACATGTGTGGAATTATTTCAGTGAGGAAATGCTAGCAACGGGAAGAGAAAAATACCATTCTCGTGCATTTTGCTCGAGTGAATACATGAACATCTTCATGAGCACATCTTCATGCTGTATGTTTAACTGAACCATATATTGATGAAACTTGATGAGGTGATCTGAAGGATTATCCTCTTTGCTTTCTCTAAGTCGTGGAAGACAATCTCCCCAAACATCCATAGTAGGTACTAGATTTGGAAAACCTGGAACATTGGAAAAATTGAAAGGTGCAAACCTTCGAGCCAGAATGGCTTCCATGGACTTCGGCCTCTGCATCTTGAACTAGTGGAGTCATCAATCGATTTGTCAAGATAGATTTTGTTTTTCCTCCTCAGAAAGAGGAAGGGGTGACAGTAGGTCAAATTAATTAGGGATACATAAAGCTGGGGATGATTGAGACCTTATGTTGTACAGGATAATTCACCTAATAACCTAGGTATGGGGGGTTACCAACATAGTCATGACTTGCAGACATTTTGACTCTAAAAGCACAGAATAGGAAATAGGAAAGTAGCAGGACTTACTTGTATTGAATGAAGGTTGATCCTCACTATCTTCTTCCTCTCTGATCTACTTCCAAAGTCTCCAGGATAGTTCCTCTTTCACCTGTTAATAAACACTCTTCCAGATACAAAGCAATTCATATATATAGATGTAGGTTAGGCAAATCATATATCATAGTGAAATGTAAACATTTACCAATCCACAGGATATGAAACACATATGGAAGAAGTAATATCTTTATTAACAATAATAGAAAGAGTTTAGGTTACAACCCAATGTCTGAACAAGGACTCCTCTGTCACCAAAGGATTCTGAGTTTCTCTGCTCCAAAGATTTCTGTAGACAATCCACCAGCATCACTTTGCTCTCCAAGTATGTATATCCAACCCCCTTCCCAAGGCCTCTATTTATATGGATGAAATGAGGCAGTTCTCGAAGGTTAGGGAGGTTGTGGCAGTTAAGAAGATTAAGTTAAATGAGTAAACTAATCTTCTATTAGCGCATGTTTTTAAATATTAATTTTGAGGAAACCATACACGGGTCTGTAGTAGAGAAACCCACGTATGATACGCGACTCTATACAAGTGCAACCCGCGTATACATGTATGCGCGACCTGCTGAACATGATACTCGCATATGATGCGCGAGATGCCAATAGATATAGTCGCGAATGCTACTCAAAATCTCAAAATGGCAAAGTAATTAGCTGGGCATATAGGCAATGTATTTCATCATCAACCAAGGTATAATGAAACTAGGCAAACCTCAATCCATAAGTGTCATTTTGTGTGTCGACATGAGGGATATCAGCACTCGGACGGAGAGGTGCCATTCAGGTGTATAACACCTTCTAATTTTCCTAGCTATTTTTCAAAATCTGTTATGGGTCTGAAACACCCAGCTGTAAAGGTGAACTAGGTCTGTTTCTTTTTCCAACTCCCTTAGTAGCCACTGTGAAATACTGGTGAAAAGTAGTCTTTAAGATTTGTTGGTTTAAGTTCACCTCTTAAAACCAGTGAAATGATAAGTATCCCAGGGAAAAATATATTTTCAACTTCGTTCCTCAGCAGCAGCGCCAAAGATGTTAGTGCCAGAAATTGTTCCCATACTACAAGAGAACAAGCCAACACAATCTCAATAATCTCAATAAATTAAAATAGGGTTTTTAGAGTTTTCAAGGTTTTTTGGTTGAGCAGTTTGAAGACAAGAGGGAAAACATTCATAAAACCAAAGTAAACACTAAATCATGAGCATTGAATGGCTGAGATGCATAACATCTAAACCATAATCCAACAGAAAACACAATACTGAATTTCACCCACAGTTGGCAAGCATTCCAAGCATAAAAACATTAAACAAGAAATGAATATACCAGCTGAGTAACTAACACAAGTTATAAATGAAACCAGTCAATAAACTGAAGGGCATATAGTGCATATATTTCATAATTCAGTCCTCAAAAAACACATAATATTTTTTACTTAGCTTATAAACCAGCTTGATAGCCTCCCCTTTTCAGCAAAAAAAAATTGAACCACCTATCCTCTTTCAGACTTACATTTATCTTACTTTTCAAACTCAGTTGAATAACTGAACTATAACTGTTTTTAAGACTACCTATCGAATAGTTCAATTTAAAACCTCTTTACAAAAAATAAAATAACTTTTCAACTAATCTTCAACTAACTTTTCAACTAACTTTCTTGACTAATCTTCACAAATCTTTAGCTGCTTCAGCTAGAGAAGCAATTCCTTCCAAGGCTTGAGCTTTCCTTCTTGCTTTCAATTGATCTGTCTCTATGTTTGCAATCTTCCTTGTAAGCTCTTCATTATGTTGTTGTAGGTCCTGGATGGTTTGCTTTAACATTGTGAATTGACCTTCTATTTGCCTTTTCATTTTCAATCCTTCTCTTGAAACGGTAATCAACTCCTGATAATGGCTGTTAACTTGCTCCAAATCTTCTCTAAGTTTCCTATTTGTTGCAACTAGCCCATCATTAATTTCATGCATATACTCAATATGGTACGTGTATTGGTTAACACTTCTTTGTAGATTTTCTTTTTCTGAATCAATACACTTGTCTCCTGCTATTGTTTGCATCCCATCTGGTGTCCATGGGATTTTTAGTTTCTTATAAATTTTCTCATCCTCTTCCATAAGTTATGTGGATGTCATAGGAAACCCTGGATGTTCTTCACTTTCAGCTTTGCATGGAACTTTTTCTTCAACCATCTCCTTCTTCTCTAAACAAGAACTCTTTTCCTCACTTTGTTGTTGCTCTTGAAACATTTGATTTCGAATCTCTAGAAATATATCAGAAATCTTGATATCAGTCATGACAGAATTTCCTTTTGATTCAATTGGCTTTTTATCTTTATTGCCATCTTCACCATCATCCAATTTGTCTTCAGAATATGAGTCCTCTATCAGTGTAACCTTTTTTGTAGTCAATTTGGGATTCAACAGCTTTTTCAGGTTTAGTCTAAGTTTATTCTTAGGTCTTGTTTTAGGTCTCCAAACTGGAGCCATCTCTCCCAACATCTTGAGAGTCTTTCCTTGATGAATGATTGTAGTAAACTCTACTACCTTCATTTTCTTCCTTTTTGACATTGCTTCCTTATCACAATGAGTGTGAAGCTCTTGCTCAGCATAAACCCTAGATTCATCAGTAAGAGGAATTTTATCATCATCAAATAAATATTTTTCATCTTCCTCTGATAATACTATAATAGGACTTTTCTTTTGCTCCTCAATCTCTTCTTTAACATCTTGAATTGGTTTTGCAGGTACCACATACACAACAGGCTCAGCTTCTTTAATTCCTGACTATAAAGTCTTGCTTTCATTCTCATTAACTTGCTGTTCAAATTCAAAGTTTCTATTTTCCCAATTTGGAACTTCTTCTGGTTTAACATTTTCTTCATCCTTTACTGTTACCTATTTTTGAATCTTTTTAATCAAAGCTTGACCTTTATCAACTTGTCTTCTTTGAGACTATTCCTCTTGATCAGTTTTGAAACCTGACCAAAGCATGAAATGCTCCCAAGTCTTCTCCCTATTCTGCATACAATGCTTATAATAAGCTTGATGAGTCCATGATGAAAAACATACTGCTTTGTATGATGTTGGTGCTCTCTAACCCTACAGGACATATTTTGTAGACTTTTCAGAAAGAAGAATGGTAAGTTCATTTTAGACTCATCACTAAGATGTTGGAGAAACCTAAAGTGATATTTGAAGACAAAAACATATCTACCCTCACAGGTACCATAACTCTGCAAGACTTTAATGGGCTCAATCCATTCAGGTTTGAAATTATGGATTGGAACACCTTTTCCCCAATTTGCAATCACACTAGGAAGCAAGTATTTTTGAGCATTAAAGGTGAATGGAACCTTTTTAAACCATAAGTCTCCCTCATCCAAGATCCCTGTTGCCTCAGCTATTAATTCCTTAGTTAATTTGAACTTTAAGGTGTCAAAAGACACTATGTCTTTTTCTAGGCACTAAGCAAATTTGTAAGACACCTCTGCATGGTAGCCTTCAATCCTTTTGAAGAACATTAACCATCCTGCATTTGAAAACAACTATGCACATTCTGAAAAATTCTTCACCCAACTTAGATCTGTGGGCTAGACCCTATTTGTTTTTCCAGTCTTTTTCGTATTTAATATGGTTAAACAACTTCTTTCAATATACCATAGTCTAAATGTCTTCAAATCTCAACACACTGACCTAGAATACAGTACAAGGACCTCCAACAAGCTCTACTCTGAATTCCATTGTTTGAATGATGAATACTTTAAATGTATTGGTTAATAATTCATCATTCAACATGTATTAGGTCAAAGACTAGTATTCTGCCTTCGAATTTGTTATTAGTCATTTAACAGAAAAATCCCCAAATTTAAAAAACCCTGGAAATGGCACACAAACTACCTGTTAAGATGATTAATTCGAGTGCTGGAATATGGTTATTTTAATGGTCAGGTTTCGAATTGCATGCTCCACCTGTCTTTAACTGCTTAGACCACTCTATCTAGCTTCTACTGAAAGCCCTAATTTCTCGTTCAGTTTCAAAATCCTAATTTCTCGGCACTATCTTCTCACCACGATCTTCACTGATTCTTCGTGTCCTTCAAATAAAAAACATACTCCCAAATAGCTTTGTCTCATTATACTCCACTGTCATCATTATACCTGCTCTGCATGAAATAACCACGATCTCGCCCTTATGATGATAATCCACCTGCTTCAGTGATTAAACTATAGAATACGCATATCAAATGCATCATACAATGTGATTGACACCTCAAGTGTGTGAATCCCGAAGAAATTGGACCAAAAAATGATGTTTTTAGTTCACGCGATTTTCTTGTAGCGCTCTAGTGCATCTGTTTTTGCCTTACACTACAAGAAAGGCCAATTTAATGATTTCACAATATTAAGCCAATAATAAGAGTTTGCACTTGGTTTAGGGGTCTAAATTTAACTTATAATTCTATTTATAAAACTTTTTAATCCATATATGCCTTATAAAACCCTTCAATTATAAAATCAAAGAAAAACTTGTAAAACTAAGCTAAGAAATAAAAAATCATGAGAATTAAAAGTTTAAAATTAAAATTGACCCTATCAACAAAATTTTCTAGAAACAAAAAGTAAAAGCAAGGTTCAAAATATGAATAAAAGCATGAAAGCAATGGAAGACAAAAACATGACCTAACATCTGGCTCCTGCTGCGAGATGAAGTCCTCCTTGTGAGGCTTCAAGAACCTGTAGACTAGTGCCTTCTGTAACTAAAACTGTCTGCTATTCTGTAAAACATCCATTGGGCTATGGAGTCTTTATTCAATCCTTCACACACTGATATATACAATGAAAATCAAATCTCTTTCTTTGAGGAACCTTCCATTTACTAAATCAAATTGTAATCCCATTTCCAATGTAACCAGGAAAAAATTTCATCAACCCACCAAAACTTGTTTCCAACTCTGAATATATATATAATCAGAAATATTGGAAAACATGAAGAGAAAAGATCTAGCAACTTATACTCACTTTCATCAAATGGTGTCTCTAAAAGTGAAAATAAAACATTAGAAACTTTTGCATTTGATTTGCATAGAGTAGTTTTGTTTTCATTTTTAAATATAATCTCAAAAATTACAAAAATATAGTCTTAGTTTTCTCTTTATTCGTTGCATTTTCATCAGTTTAAATTTACAAAAAAAAAAAGAAGAGAAGCTTGTTTTTTAAGTAGTGATAATTTGCTTTGGAAGTATACACCTATTGTTTTTTACATTTCTTATTGAGTCAAAAACATCATAGTCTTTCACTTCACTTGCCTTCTGAGTAAAAAATAGCCCTTAAAATGAACGCAATAATTAAAATTTATTAGTAATTTTTTTGTTTTTTAGGGCCATACACATACTAAATTAGGCTAGACTTGTGGGATAGGAAGTGTAAACTCCCCATAAGTATTTAAATTCAGACATAGTGAGCCAACCGATAGGTAAATCATTCTATCCATCGATAGTATCTGGGAATCTCCTCTCAAACGGGAGTCAAACATGAGGCCGAGTGGAGGCATTTGACTGAGGAGATAACCCTCCGATTCCTTGTCGAAACGTAAATTGGGATTTTTACGCATCTGGGGATTCTGTCCTAGATAGAGTTTCGGGCTCAGCTACCCTGCCCATGCGTATGAATCAGGCTTGTGACGGTCCCCCCAGACTGTTGGTATAGTTAAGGTAGCCTCTATTCTCTTGACATCTAGGGTTCATACATAGGTCAACCGGAAGGATATTTCTGGTTCACCTTTGGCGGGCTTGGAAGGTAACCCTTGTTGAAAGTGTAAGAGGGCAGTGGGTGATTCCTCCGCTTGTGCCTAAGAACCTCTTCAAGGATGCCAAGCAACTGTCTTTCAACTTTCTTCGGGAAAGCATATTTTTTACCCTTGCGGAATGTTGAGACTTTAGGATTTTTCGTAGTGACTGCTTTGTGGTTTTTCTGTGTTTAGCCGACCTTAGGGTTTGAATTTTCAAATTTATAATCATGGAGGACCAACCTATCAGAAGGTCACGATGGTTGCAAAACCTTCCTCCTCTTATCACATTGGAACCTCCACCTCCCCCTCAAAGGCGGAGATTGGACACAGACGGTTCATTTGAACCGATAGGAGTCAATGAAGTTTCGAGTGAACCAGAACTTAGGGAAAACCGTCTTAGTTTGAACACAGTTGAGATAGAAGACTTGTAGGCTGACGAGTTTGCAAGGAATTTTAATACACCTCTGACTGATTTAAACGATACTGTGATCGTTCAAGTTCATCCTTTTGATCCACCCGTGATTGGTGTGCCTGTGAGCAAAATAATGTCTAGTGCAGGAGAAATTTCTTTCATTTTCACCTCAGCCATCCCAACTGAAGGGGTGCTACCTCCCCCGGTAAGTTCCCCTAGATCAAGCATACCTACTACGCCCTTAACTCCAGCGAGCTGAGTGGTTCAACCACCGGTTCTCACAAGCCTAGCAGGTGCTTCTGGTGGTATGGTCACTGGGATTCCTAGTGTACCTACAGTTCCAAACTCCTTCATACACACTTCCCAGAGTGGTCCTATAGGATCCTCGGATTTTGTCCAAGGATTTCCTTTGAATGGGGGGCACATTCCCCCATTCACTCCATATGTAGGCCCACCACCCTCTTATGTAGGGGTGCAGTTTGGAAACACTAACCCTTATGGTCAAGGTTTCCAAACCTTGGTCTCTGCTCCGTTCACGAGCTCTCCCTTTTCGCTTTTTAGTGGAGGGATACCTGCTCCTGTATTTCAAACCCCAGTTTCGACTGGGGCAGCTAGAACCTCTTATACTGCACCTCACACTAACAATCATGTGTCTTACAGATGGAATCTGTTTCAAAGTAACCCATCCACTTCACAACCGGTGGTAGGGGGAAACCCCACCTTTACATATGGAAATTTGGGGGCAAGTCCCT
This sequence comes from Pseudotsuga menziesii, assembly GCA_001517045.1. Taxonomy (NCBI): domain Eukaryota; kingdom Viridiplantae; phylum Streptophyta; class Pinopsida; order Pinales; family Pinaceae; genus Pseudotsuga; species Pseudotsuga menziesii. The sequence goes on along the minus strand of LPNX010836949.1, from coordinate 345,457 downwards.
CTAATCCCAAAACTGGCACTTTTAGTGCTTCGGTTCGACCTAAGCTTCCTTTCATGGCAACATTAAACTTGCCAAATTTTTCTAAACTGATGAATGACCCAGTGAGGCATGGTCCCTCCTGGTCGCCTGTACCCACCAAGTTGCCCTCGGACATCCCAAAATTTGAAGGCAAAGTTGGTGAAGATCCAGGGGCTCATGCCACCACTTTTCATTTATGGTGCTCTTCCAACTCACTAAATGAAGATTCAGTTCAGTTGAGGCTATTCTAAAGAACCTTGACAAGTACTGCAGCAAAATGGTACATTGAGTTTCCTTCTGTTGCGTTTAGTAGTTTTTGGGACTTGGCTAACGCATTCCTTAGCCACTTTCATCTTTCTATCCAATATGATTTCGGAACGGAATTTTTATCTACATTCCGACAGAACAAGGCTACCCATATCTCGGATCACATCCAAGAATGGAGGAGGCGAAAGAGCCTTATTAAAGCCAATATTCCTCCTGAGTTCTTACTAGAATGGTTCCTTAAATCACTATTGCCTTATATATCTAAGGACGTATCTACTTCAGGAGTGATGAGTGAGGAAGAAGCTATCCTCAGGGCCCAGCAACTTGACTTGATTTATTCTCAGTCTAGGATCTTGTATGAGATTATCCCTGAGGCACCGAGGCCAACACACGATGTAGAGAAACCTAAGCCTAGACCCCATGCCGATGGTGTGGTTGGGTCCGTCAATTCTCCAACTGTAGAATCTTTGGCCAAGCAGCTTCATCAGATGTCCGTCAAACATTCTACGGCAGAGGCAGCAAAGGCTGCCCCCTCACCCCAAAATGCAATTTTTTTGCACAGACCTCTCAGAAGAGCAATCAGCAGCCCGGTGGGAAAAAGAAGAGAGGAAAGAAAGGGGAGGGAAACCAAAACATGCAACAACCCACAAATAATGCTGATGGGGGGAAGAAAGAAAAGAAAAAGGTGAAATTACCATGCAAGGTGTGCCATGAAGATCACCTTACCCATCTTTATCCCTTTATGGAACAAGCCTAGAAGCTATTAAAAGCTCAACAACTGATTGTCCTAAAGGATCTGTTTCCCCAAGGACAGAATTCTGCTTCAGCTTCAAATGTAGCAGGGGGCACTCCAAATGCACCTGACCACAATTATATCAACATGGTTCGATCTTCAACTTTGCTACAAACCATGAATAAGAACTATGAAAAAGAGACCTCTGAGAAGGGTAAGTCTATAGGTGAAACTTCTAACCCTCTCACGATTGAGAAACCTACCGAAACTATGCCCAAGATACCGAAAGGTGTCTTTAAGAAGACCTTGCAAAATCCTAATGCTAGGGCTGCATCCAACTACTTCGTGGTTGAAGACTTAGCGCAGCCACCTTGTGCAATGTCGGCTTTAGAGGTGTTACAGAGTTGTCCTGCCCAGCGGGATGCACTCTTAGCAGCCTTAGGCAGTATGGACTCATAGAGTCTCATGGTGAAGTTTCACTTGTTTGATGTCAAAATTCACCTACCTTACCATGTAGCCTTATCGATAGATGTCATCCATGGTGGAAAGACCATTGGAAGGGTAGTTGTCGACAAGGGTGCTTCTACATTTGTTATGTCTTTGTCATGTTGGAAAGCTCTTGGATACCCAGAGCTGGTCCCATCAAACACCCTGCTTATTGCTTTCGACGGAAGGTTATTCCGTCCGCATGGTATCCTACCGGCTTTTGAAATTAAGCTGGCAAGGAAAGCGGTGTCTGTTGAGGTGGAGGCGATTGATGCACCTTTGGACTATAATTTTCTCTTGGGAAGAAGCTGGACTTATGCAATGTCTGCTATTGCATCAGTCATCTTTCGGGTGGTAGTGTTTCCACACGAAGGGAAGTTGGTTACTATAGACCAACTCAATTTTACCCGAAAAGGCCGCATGGAGTCTAATGAGTCCACTGTGCCATTGGTTGATCAGGTTAAACCTGCTACAGAGATCTTAGGGGCTGGAATGTACGCATCATTGATGGGCACATTTGATCTTTCAGCTTCGATTAATTATATAGGTTCTACTAGTGTGGGAAATTCCATTGCTACGGTTGTTGATAGGACTGATCCTTGGGTTCTCCCTACCCACCATGAACCTGAAGTGCCCCTATCGGCAGTGGAAGTATCTTATCAAGCTATCACACAAACCACTATTGATCCCATTCTAGTTCCACTCTCAGTCTCAGAGGAACTGGAAGAATTCTATTTGCCTACTTGGGCAGAAAACTCTTTGCATTCGACAGATTGTTTAGATATGGTTTTACCTTCTAATGAAGCCATTCTGGAAGCCATGTGCAGACGAGATAAGATCTGTGAAGATATTCATCATCGATCCTATTTTATTCCAGAGCTAAGCAGGATAGAGAATCAAGAGTTTCATGTGAGACTAACAGATGATGTTGATACGCCCCTTAATCCCTTACCCAGGGAAGGAATGTTTACTGAGGGGAATATGGCAAATATTTCTGCTACCATCCCTATCAACATCTCTGTAAATCCTGACGTTGTGGAAAATATACATATCGGTGCAAACTGCTCTCCTGAGGAGATTGCCATCTATGCCGCCTTGTTTAAGGAATTCTGCGACGTTTTTTCCTGGTCATATGAGGAGATTCTAGGCATTGATCCATCTATAGTCGAGCACGAGATCCGAACATACCATGGCGCTAAACCTGTTTAGAAAAATTTGATACCTGTCAACCTACATAAAGCGGTGGCAGTGAAGGCTGAAGTGGAAAAACTATTGAAAGCTGGTTTTATTTATCCCATAGCTTTGATGGAATGGGTATCCAACCCTATTCCTGTTGATAAGAAGCAAGGGACCATACGCGTCTGTACTGATTTCAGATATTTAAACAAAGCCTGTCCTAAGGACAACTATCCCACGCCATTTATAGATCAAATTATTGATGCTTGTGCAGGAGCTGAAGTCTTTTCGTTTATGGATGGTTTCTCCGAATATAATCAAATTCAAATAAAACCAGAAGGCCAACATAAAATTGCTTTCATTTGTCCTTAGGGTACCTTCACGTACAAAAAAATGCCCTTTGGATTGAAAAATGTTGGGGAAACCTTTCAGCGGGCAATGAATTTTTCCTTTCATGATATTAAAGCCATTGTCGAACCTTACCTTGATGATCTGCCTGCACATTCTTGTAAGAGGATTGACCATCCAGATCACTTGCATTTGATATTTGAACGATGCAGATACTATAAAATTCACTTGAATCCCCACAATTGTGTGTTCTGTGTCGAGTCAGGGAGATTGCTTGGATTCATTGTTTCTAATCGAGGCATTTAGGTGGAGTTGTTAAAAGTTGAGGCCATTGTAAATATGCCTCCTCCTCGTTCTATTAGGCAACTTCAGAGCCTGCAGGGAAAGTCCAATTTTCTTTGACTTTTCATTGTAAACTATGCCAAGATTACTAATGGTTTGATGCGTCTGCTAAAACAGGACACCCCATTTGTATGGGATGAAACTGCACAACTCGCATTCGAGGCATTGAAAAAAGCTTTGTTGTCGGCACCATTATTGTGTCCGCCAGATTACTCTAGGGATTTTATATTGTATCTGGCTGCGTTCAAGTCAACCATAGGGGTATTCCTAGTCCAAGAGGATGATAAGCTCCAAGAGCATGTCGTTTACTATCTTAGTCATGCTTTAGTCGGACCTGAACTTAGGTACTCCCACGTCGATAAGTTGGCCTTAGCAGCTATCTATGTTGTTTAAAGGTTACGTCACTACATCTTACTAAGGACTACAATGGTAGTGGCATATGTTAATCCTTTTCAATATGTTTTATCCCGACGGATAGTTGGAGGAAAATTCAACAAATGGATAGTCATTCTCCAAGAGTTTGACTTGGATTTTCAGTCCACCAAATCCAAAAAATCCTTAGTTTTTGCTGAGCTTATTGCAGAATTTCCAGTAGATGAAGATGTAGCTATTGAAGAAGAATCATTCCCAGATGAGCACATCTTTTTGATTTCCACCTTTGATCCCTGGTATGGAGATATACTTATCTATCTCCAGACTTTGAAGTATCCTGTAGCTTTCTCGCGGGAAGAACGACGCAAACTACGCCTACATTCCAAGAACTACCTCATCATAAGAGATACTTTATATCGTAGAGGGGTAGATTTCGTTTTGTGTCGATGTCTTACCCAAAAGGAAGCGCAGATTGTCCTGAATGATGCCCATACTGGAGCGTGTGGGGGTCATTTATCTGGGTTAGAAATGGCCCAAAAAATATTACGTGTCGGTTATTTATGGCCCACAATCTTTAAAGATTGTGTGGAAGCAGTGAAGCGTTGTCATCCTTGTCAGCTTTACACCAGGAAGATGCGGCCACATCCCGCTCCGTTATTTCCTGTTATCTCAGTGGGCCCCTTCATGAAGTGGGGTATTGATTACATGACGTGTAACCTAGCCTCGACTGGAGGGAACAAATATATCATTGTCATTGTGGATTATTTTACAAAATGGGTAGAGGTAATGCCCATCTTTAGAGTTGAAGGGGAAACTGCAGCTTTTTTCGTGTTCAATCAAATTATAGCATGATTTGGTATACCCAAGGTGATTGTCACTGACCATGGAAGTCATTTTCAAAATAACATGATGACGAAACTAACCACCATGCTAGGATTTAGACAATAACATTCATCCTCGTTCTATCCTCAAGCCAATGGTCAGGTCAAGGCTGTTGATAAAACTTTAAAAACTATCCTCAAACGTACTATTAATGAGTCCATTCAAACTGGCATATCATGTTGTACCCTTCTCTTTGGGTGTATCGAACCAATGTAAAAACTGCTCCGGGTTTCTCCCCCTTCCAACTCATCCATGGAGTGGAAGTTGTTACCTCGATTGAATGTGAAATCCTGTCTTTGAAAATTGCTATTCATGTGTTACCAGATACGACTGAGCTTGAAGAACGTATATTACATTTAGAACACCTTGATGAACAGCGTAGAGATGCGCTAATAGCAAACCAAGCTCATAAAAATAGGGTCAAAAGCCAATATGATAAATCAGTTAAGCCTCAAATTTTCTCTGAGGGGGAACTCGTTTTGGTCTGGGACCAAGACAAGGAACCCCTAGGGGCAGGAAAGTTCAGGTATATGTGGTTAGGACCTTATATCGTGTCGAAAGTATTAAAGAAAGGCACATATGAATTGATATATTTTGATGGGAATAAGCTGGTTGAGCCTAGAAATGGGTTCTACCTGAAAAAGTACTATGCTTAGGCTTAGCACTTTTTCTTGTATTTTATTGTATGTATTTTTATGTACACTAGGTCTCCAGTTTGTGTTTTTTATACCATATGTTGCTTGTTTTAGATGTCTTCCGAGAGGTTCGTAGGTTTCGCTGATGGCGCCAGCCGCCACACTTGTAATTTAGCTTTGGCTGCATGGGTTATTTATTCACCCTCATGACAGCTAGTTGCCTCAGGAGGCGCTTGCTTAGGTCCTGCTTCCAATAATATGGCTGAATATAGGGCCATCATTGAGCTTCTATGGGATGCTTTGTCACGTGGTATCACTCAGCTGGAAGTCCGACTAGACTCTCAACTGGTTGTTTCCCAGCTCAATCGGGCTTATCAGGTGCGGAACCCTATTCTATTGCGTCAGTTTATGCAAGTTAGGTTATTGGAAATAAATTTTGAGTTCATTGCATCCAATCATATTCCAAGGAATCAAAATTCATTAACTGATGCATACGCTAATTACATCTTGGATTGGCATTTAACACATTATCCATATTAGTATACAGCAAACATATAAAAAACATTTATAAATAAATCGGCAAATATATATATATATGTGTGTGTGTGTGTGTGTGTGTGTGTGTGTGTGTGAATATCTATTCATATAGATAGGTTGAGTCTCTAATCCTCAGATCCAGTCATAACTGTATAATATACAAACAAATATACAAAATATGGATCAAAGTACATCAAATGATCCTAGATCTAAGCTGGACCACCCTGGTCCCCCCGGGCTCCCTGCACTCTGGCTTCTTCAACCTCCTCGGCTTCAGCAGCCTCAACAACATCTATGTATACCAATACTGCTCTGGCTACTTGTCTCAAAAGGCGTATCCAGATAGGTGGTACACCAACCACGAACTCCTGCATGATGGCTGGGATGTGCTCAATCCATAAGGCGGGTACTCTCTGGGTAAGCCTAGCCAGCTTCCCCTCAAGAACCCTAATAAGCCCCTAGTCTTCTCCCAAGACAGGACGCACATACATGAATGGATCCCCTTTAGGGCGGACTGGTCCGATATCTGCATTTTGACATTTTAAAAAGGATTAGAACTCTTATACATATGTATATATCTCTATATTTTAAAATTCATAAAAATTTTAAAATTTGAAAATAAAAATTACTTAACTCTCCCCATGCTCCTCCTGGAGGGAGGACGAGGTCTGGATCACCACGGAAGTCCATTCCAGCATATGGAAACTACTCCAGTGCTGGAAACTGTCGCTCCCACTAAAAGTAGAAGTTGTCATCATAGACACTCTGCACTGAGCCACCACCTCACTGGTGGAGGAAGATATCTCCCCATCTACTCAGCCTAGGCTGACGAGGAGAACAAACTGGTAAGGGTACTGCAAGGATCAATCCAGTCACTCTCTCAAAGAAGAAGGCTACTAGTATGCTAGAATATCCAAAATTCTTCCTCTTGCCTCTCTTGCAGTCAAAGAGTTGTTTCCTCATAATCGGGATCACTCCGAGCACCAGTCATATAGGGACCCCTGGATACAATCCACTACTAGTCTCATATGGTTCCGTGTTGCAAGGTGAAGTGAATATGACCCTGCAACCCTCACTATAGTACTTGTCAATACCTGTAGAGGAAGATCACGTATGTGCACAATAGGGATACAGCTACCCCTCTTTTGTGTGCCTAGTGCATAGTATATGTCAATATAGTTCTGGACACTTAGAGGGTCACCGCCTCTGCTGGTGCCTTCCAAGTTTACCGGAGCTCCCTGTCGTGATAGACCAACAATGAAATAGACATCCTCTGAAGTAATCTCCAAGGACTCACCTTGAAGGTCAAACATGCCCAAGTCATGATCCCAATAATTTATCAGGAACTCTAAGAGGTGGACATTGGCCCGCATAGGTGAGGTACAGAAAAACTTTAACAACCCACTTGAATGTAAAACATTCATGGTGGGGGCATCTTGGAGTGCTTCTTGATCCATATCTTCATGTTCGTGCTCCCTCCACTCAAGCACCATCTTTCAACTTGGTAAACAAGCAATTGCAAACCTTTAGTTTCATATAAAATTTCAAAATTTTGACCCTATATGCTTCTTTTCCACCTCACATAGCATACGCAATTGTCTATTAAGGCAGGTCACGTACTGTACGCGATTGTCCTTCAGGAAACCTGCGTAAAGAATGCATGTACGCAACTTCCACTATAGCAAACCCGCGTACACAGTGTTGCTTTGTTGAGGACGCTTAAAAACATGAAATTCAGGATTAATTTTGATAATTGCTTGGATCAAATTGAAGAGCATGGAGTGTAGTATTACCTGACACTTGCGGATTTGGAAATGTTCCACTAGATTGTCCACACCGAGCAATTGAAGGTAGAGGTGAAAACTTGTCTTTTATGGCTAAAAATCCAAATGGTGAGGTTTTATCTATGTTTTGAACTATTTATAGAAAATTTATTTTTCAAGTGGGTTTTTTCCCTATAGTTCATAATTTATAAAACTAATACCATATCTTTTTGCCTTGTAACAGGTTTATCATTGTTTTAAGGTGTTTTTTGCTCATATAGGATGGTTTTTGTCGTTTCACATGCATTCTGCATTTATACCTACTCCATCTTAAACCTAGCAATTAACATTCTAACCACCGACTATGGTATTTTTAACCATTAGCTCCTTGTATTTACAATTGTTCTTCCATGTATAGGGCTTTCCTCTCATGAGTATCCTCATTTAGAACCTATTTTGTCTTTCGATACTCATGCTGCAGCTGTCTTAGGTACAGGGGAATCTTTTTTAGCTATTTTTCACGCCAAATTGAGCCTCATTTTGGTCTCTTTTTACAAGCTATCCCTTTATAGGACTCCCCGCCCTTATGGAGTTTCTTTAGACCCAGGTCTGACTCCTTAAAAACAGACTTGACTACCGAATTAACTTGTCTGTTCAAGCTTGTTAAGAATACATGAATGGGCATCCACATTGGCGGTAGGTTATCTCTTTCTAGGACCATGTGGAATAATACGAGAAAGGATCACTCTCTTTTCTACGGAATTGAGAAGAGTATTCTCAGGTACAGGTTTATCACTTTTCCGGACCTGAGGGACTAAATTTACAAAAAAGGAACACCCGGTTTGAGCTTAATTTTCTCTTTTTCGTTCTCTGGACCTAAACATGAAAAAGATTCTGAGTGTACTCTGTGTCTTTGTCATGCTCGTTAAACACTAAGAAAAAAGCATCGAGTTTAATGTTGTAAGCCCCATTTATCGTACTCAAATGGATCTTTCTGAGTGATCTTTCTTTCCTTCACACTCGTAAAACTCAAGCTATATGCTGCTCTTGAAGGAGCGTTGGGTAGGTGGTAATTTAACCTTTTCGAACCTCCCTGACTAAGTACGAAAAAGGTTCACATTTTCTTCTACGGATGTTAAAAGAGTTCTTCTGTGGTATGTTTTATACTTTTCTGGCTTCAGGAGACTAAATTGGAGGAAAAAGGACCCCCCTGGAGTCTTCTTCGGAGTTTTCAAACTCTCTAAACATGAAAACACCAAATGAGCATGTACTAGTTCGGTCTCATAAAATCCATGAATCAGTGACACTATCAAGCATTATTCCCTCTTCTCTTCAAGCTTGTCAAAAAATGAAGAGAGATCCAAGTTGACATTCCTGGACTCGTTAAAATTTAACAGGGAAGGTAAGGAAGAAGTTTTCTTTTTATTCTCATTTAGTGGCAGCATGTCATCCTTGAACGAAGCACTCTCTGTTTTTTTCGATACTCATGTCTCAATGTTCACTTTCAGTTCAGTTATTACTTTGAGTTTCTTACTCCTCCTCTTGCCATTTCTACCTGGGGAATCTGATCATGTCTCCTACATGACAGATAAGTCTAGTTGTTCTGTCTGTAAAGTTAAAAGCTGCCTTGGGTCATCTCTGTGTCGTGCTCGCTATTCAAGGACTTAACCCTGTGTCTGATCTATACCTTGATTCCATCATTGTCGTATCTGTTATTACTTGTGTCTCCCTTCCTTTACCCAGTTCCTAGTCACTCTTGTGAACCGTTGGAGGATCTATTTCCTTCCTTATCATAGTATGGTTCCGCATCAACATTTCCTGACGACGAAGACCTAGAGTTTTGATGATTGTACCTCAGGATTCACTCTCATTATTGGTGAATTCCTTTGCTTCAATTGCCGATTATCACCTATTGATTGACAATCTGTTGAATCCGCTCCATGTTCGACTTCAACTTACATCTATTCACATGGCTTGGATTGTACTGGTTCTTTGGGATTGTTTATGAAGACTTTAGTTTCCTATCTATGGACTAAATTGCGCAAGATTATGTTATGGTTATTTACACAGCTTCTAGATCTTTGAAGACTCATCATTATTGTATATTGTGGCTTCGATCCACCTTTGTAATATGCGTGGTCTTGTACTCGTACTATATGATGTACTCAAATATTGTAAAGGAGCTAGTGTTCCAGTATATTGAACATAACATCCTCAGATATGACTTTGTATATGACATTATTATGTATTTGTTTCAGGTACTACCTCTGCTCCATTGGACTTCTGAGTTCTCCAAAGATAATGATTATAACGTATTTCAGCCATCACTTTCCTCTGACCTCACACATTAGGGGGCATCTGTTATCAACCCAAACGGAAATTCTCCATCTGAGTGCCGACAATTCATTATGTTGGTACAAAAAAGGACATTTCAGGATTGAAGTTTTCCTAAACACTATAGACGGGCATGACATGGGATGCATTTACCCTTCAACCAGCTTGTCATTTTATTTTTCTATGTGTTGATTGTTGTACATGACTATCTCCACTGAAACTCACGTACATACGTGACTATATCTGTTGACAACCCACATACTGTACGCGACTATTCTCATTGCAATCCGCGTATAGATCTGTATGCGGGTTTCCCTTAAATAAACTCGCGTGTCATACGCGGGTTGCCTATATCAATAGTCGCGTACACATACATTCGACATTAAAAAATATAAAACATGATTAATGCAGATTAGTTGAGCCCTAATCATTAACCATCTCAACTGTCTCAACCTCCTCAACCTTCGAAACTGTTATATTTCCCAAAGTATAAATAGAGGAGTTGGGGAGGGCATTAGTAGAATGAATATTGGAGAGCAAAGTTATGCTGGTGGTATATCTTCAGAAGTATTTGGAGCAGCAAAACTCAGAATCCTTTGGTTGCAGAGGAGTCCTTGTCTCAGGCGTTGGGTTGTACACTTATCTCATTCACTGATTGTTAATAAAGAGAATTCTTCTTCCAACTTTGTGTTGAGTCTCTTTCATGTATCATGGTTGATGAATATATTTGATTAAGCACTATATATGTTGTTTATCTAACCTATTATATATACGTGTATAAGATTGTACTTGGAGAATTTTATCTTTGCAGGTGAAGGAGGTGCCTCCTTGAAAGCTTTGGAGAGAAACAGAGCGGGAGAAGACAAAGCTCGGACCAACCATCGATAATCGAGTGAGTCCAACATCTCTTCCTATTTCCTTTCTATAATTTAAAGTTGATTGTCTACAAGTTTTAGAAGTATGTTGGTGACACTAGACCCTAGGTTACAAGGGTGTTTATTCCTAAACAACAAATAGTCCAATGATTTATATCCCAATGGGTGTGGCTGATGTTTTATTAGGTGTCCAATGGTTACAATCATTGGGAACAGTGGTGGATTTTAATTTTCAAAAACTTTTTATGAAATTTTCATGGGAAGGAAAATAATATTAGTTAAATGGTATCACTGGAAAACCAAGCAAAGTGATAAGCTCTAATGGTATGACAAAGTTGTTGAAAAAGGGACATCAAGGTGCAGTTTCACAATTATTCTCATTAGATGTTCAAACCTCAAATTTCCATATCTCCCCATATCTCCAAAGGGTCATTAATAAAAATTCCAAGGTATTTGAATATATTCCCAAATTTCTTCCACCTATTTTAGACTTTGATCATGTTATCCACTTAATTCTGGGAAGTGTTCCTCCTAATATCAATCCTTACTGATATCCCTATAGCCAAAAGAGTGAAATTGAGCGTATGGTTGCTAATATGTACAGGATGGCATAATTAGGCCTAGTAGCTAAGTCTCAGAGTGAAGAATATTTTAGAAGATAATTTATTAGATATCTTTATTGTAACCTTGAAAGATAACATTCAACATGAGGTGCATCTATTTGAACCATCATCCCTAGATAAGGCTTTCATGGTGGCAAGGAAGGTTGAAAGTAAAAATATGGCAACGACTACTATAAAGGCCTTCTCTAACACATACAGAGAAAAAAATGTTCCTTCTTCTAAATCACCACAAAGGTTGACACCCCAACAACTAGATGAAACAAGAGCAAAAGGATTATGCTTTAATTGTGACAACAGGTATAATAAGGGACATAAGTGCAATGAGAACAAATTATTCTACATACATTGTGAAGAGGAAGAAGCAAAAGAACAGGAAGCATCTCAAGAAGAGGTGACTTCAGAAGAAATAGAAGATGATTTTTGAGAAGAAAAAACCTTCACCATATCTTGTCATGCATTGGCTGGAATTCTCACTCCTCAAACTCTCAAGATCGAAGGATACATCAAAAAGACGAAGGTAACAATGTTAATTGATTCCGGTAGTACTCATAATTTCATTCGCTGTAAATTAGCCAAAGCTCTTAATTACTTTGTATATCCAGCACCAAAGTTTCAAGTTATGATTGCAAATGGAGGAATTATAAATTGCTTAGGTAAATGCCATAATATCAATCTTGTTATGGGGGAATATGTATTGAATAGTCCAATGATTTCTATCCCAATGGGTGGGGTTGATGTTGTATTAGGTGTCCAATGGTTACAATCATTGGGAATAGTGGATTTTAATTTTCAAAAACTTTTTCATGAAATTTTCATGGGAAGGAAAATAATCTTAGTTAAATGGTATCACTGGAAAACCAATCAAAGTGATAAGCTCTAATGGTATGACAAAGTTGTTGAAAAAGGGACATCAAGGTGTAGTTTCACAATTGTTCTCATTAGATATTCAAACCTCAAAGTTCCATATCTCCCCATATCTCCAAAGGGTCATTAATAAGAATTCCAAGGTATTTGAATATATTCCCAAAGTTATTCCACCTATTTGAGACTTTGATCATGTTATCCACTTAATTCTGGGAAGTGTTCCTCCTAATAGTAGGCCTTACTAATATCCCTATAGCCAGAAGAGTGAAATTGAGCGTATGGTTGCTAATATGTACATGATGGCATAATTAGGCCTAGGAAAAGTTCTTACTCTGCACCAGTAGTAATGGTACCCAATCCAGATGTATCATGGCATATGTGCCTTGATTATAGAGAGCTAAACAATATCACCATTGAAGATAAGCTTCCCATTCATGTCATTGATGATTTGTTAGACGAATTACATGTAGTTGTTGTCTTCACAAAGTTGGATCTTCATTCTGGGTATCATCAGATTCAAATGAAGGATGAAGACATCCCCAAAACAACATTCAAAACTCATGAAGGTCACTATGAATTTTTTGTCATGCCATTTTGTCTCACAAATGTGCCTTCCACATTTCAAGGTTTGATGAATTCTATTTTCAATCCTTTCCTTAGAAAATTTGTGCTGGTAGTATTTGATGATATACTTATATATAACAAGTCTTGGGAAGTACATCTTCAACATGTTGACAGGGCACTACAACTACTAAGGAGAAACAATTGTATGCAAAACCCTCAAAATGTTTCTTTGGGATAGAGGAGGTAGAGTATTTCGGTCATATTGTATATCCTGAAGGTGTCAAGGTAGACCCTAAAAAAATTAAATCCATGATGAACTAGTCCATCAAAAAACACTAAAGAATCTTTGAGGACTCTTAGGTCTGACAGGGTACCACTGCAAGTTTGTTCGGGACTATGGAAGAATATCATCTCCTCTAATAGCATTACAAAAGAAAGAAGCATTTTCTTGGAGTCCTATTGCAGCTGCAACTTTTCTCCCCAAGTTTCTTAAATTTTGGGCCCCTCCTTATCATTTAAAGTTGTTTGATCTCGTGAGGTCTTGCTTTAACTTTGGTTGATTCTGAATATCATATTGCGGCTTGTTTTCAGAGGTCGTTTGTGTTTGATTTTCGTGTTGGACCGCGGGCGTGAATTTGGAGAAGTCAAATCTTTGTCCTTTAAGGCCGCCTTTTCGGAGGAAGAACGACTTTAGCTGTTGCTGATCCTTAACTGTTCAAAACACTTAGGTTTTATTGAATCGGGCATCTTTTTATGTTGAATCGGAAGCTCCAATCCTTCTCCATTCCGCCGTTGCGGCTGCCAAAGCGGTTTGGCGTCCGAAGTCTAAGTTGCCCCGACTGCCGATGCGCATTGATCTTTATTCACCTTCCGCTGTTGCGGCTAGGAAATCCATTTGACTTCCGATGCCCAAACCGTGCCGACTTTTGATTGAAGTGTTTCCCGCCTACGTCGAGTATCTTTAGCCTTCTCTTGTCTGCCATTGCGGTCAGGAAAGTCTTTCCACGTCCGATGCCAAAGCTTGCCGACTGCCAATTTATAACCTTCCCGCCCAAGGCTTAATCGAGACTCTGTCCAGATGCACCTGGCTATTTTCTTGTGGATTGACCGTTCCGAGCAGATAATTTTAATGTTTAAAATCCCATTCCAACGAATGATGCACCATAATTGTTTTGCAGGAGGAATTCGATGGACTCTTGAAGCGACCCGGAGTGAAGGCTTAGCTTGGTCAGATCGAAACCGGCAGGGTCACAAGGAATACAAAGCGGAGAAAAAGGCAAAACAAGAAAATGACAGAGGTACAAACTAGGAAGACCTATCGGTTACTGATCGGGAGATGAACGCTCACAAAAGATAATTGGGAAGACAAAACGGCCAGAAGAGGAAGCTGAAAGGTTTGGAGAGACTGGAAAGTCACACGTTGGGGGATCCCTAACGATGGGGGGTGTAGTTTAAATACTGTAAATATAGGACTGATGAGGGGCTTTTTCCCTGAAAAATTTGTAAACTCTTTTGCTTGTAAGAGGAACTACTTCGTTTTACAATCAGAAAGTGCAACTTTTGCCGCTGGAGAGAGCGAAATGTGGAATGTATCAATGCGACTAAATGAATAATGTTGAAGAGGAACTATTTCATTTTCAGCTGTGTTTCATTTACTGTGAGAGTATTTAACTTCCTGAACCTATGTTCTTGTTGAGTGTTCTTCAGTATTTTTTGGGATGTCTTCCACTGTGAGTAATAAATGTTGTTCCTAAAATAATCGGCTATCTGGTTGTTTAAATATTTGTAATTCATGTTCATGTGTCTTGAATGAAGTATCAGCTATCTGTAACTCTTCATAATGCACGTACAAAATGTATTACTCGCCAATGAATGATAACTCTACTCCCTAGGGATAGTTTAGGTAGTTAGTTTATTTTTTGTGTTGTATGTGTTTTGGGGTGCTTGTGAACCTTAAGACGAGAGGTAAGAACCTGCGCATCACATTGTGACTGTTCCTTGCATCTTTAGCACCCTACATTGTTAGTTAGGAACTTGCATATCATACATTAAGTTAAAAAATACAAAACTCACGGTGGATCGGGCCGCAACCGGTAAAGCCTTTGTTTTGTTACTTGACCTACGGTAGCCGGACCGAAAACCGGATGGATTCCCTATACCAAATAGTCAACGGGCTAGTTGGGAACGTTGATTGGGGAGAATCCCTTACTGTTGTTGCCTGCGATTTTCGGGGCCTCAACATTTTTGGCGCTAGAAGGAGGGCCGCCAGTGTATGGCTGGCTGAGGAAACCCGTTTTCCCGAGAATATTCCACTGGTAACAGTTCTGAAAGCGGTGGGTTTCAAAATCCAATTCCGAAAGAAAGAGAACATCTATATTCTATTGACAACGAAATTGTTAATGATCTGAGAAGACACACCAGGGCATACGTAAAGAAGATTGGAGGATTTCCAGTCATCCCTGAACTGCCCAGAAGAGAGTATAAAAGGAAGGATCATCCTGAAGCGGAAGGCTCAGTGCTGGTTGGAGACTGGGAAGAGCTTGTAGAAACAGCCTTACAGGAAGTTGTGCTACCTTAATCAAGAAGGCCCAGAAACCCCTCACAGTTCTCCTGCTCACACTCTAGTTGGTTCACCTCCTCACTCCCCACCCAGACTCATGGCAGGAGTAAATGCTAATCAACCACCTAACCCACCAAATCCACCACCTGCATGGAGGGCCAGATCACCATTAAACCTTACACCTCCTTTACATGACCTACCTCAAGCCTTTGATAATATGTTGCCCAAGTTCGACCCAAATGAGAAAATGCTAGTAGATGATCACCTACAAAGCTTTTACTTGGCAATTGAGGGATTAAGGGTCGGGGAACATGAGGACGTGGTATGCAAGGTGTTCCCGCATACCCTTAAAGGAGCTGCAGCGTCATGGTACTTTGGATTGTCTGCTAACTCTATCCCTGATTCGGATACCTTCGAAAGAATTTTCAGAAGTAAGTATGCAACTCAAAAAACTCATGCAGCTCTCATGAAAGGGCTGTGCGCATTGAAGAAAGAAAGAAAAGAAAAAGTGCACAGTTTCACTCAAAGGTTTGCAGCATATCTCAAGAACTTCTCTGAAACAGATAAGCCTTCAGATAAAGTTCTTATTGAATACTATACTTCAGCTTTAGGCCCTGATTTGGCCATGTTTGCCAAAGGTAGGGCCAAGCATACTTTGATAGAAACCTATGAAGAAGCAGAAGTGGTGGAAGCGGAAAGAGAGAGCATTGAAGACTATCCAGAACAATCTGGAGAAAAAGGTACATGAAGAAAAGCCTTATTGTTTACTAAGCCTAAAGAAGAAAAATCTCCAGATTTAGAAAACATGGCCAAAATGATGCAGAAGCTTTCCAATAAAATCATAGATATGGAGAAAGAAAAGGAAGCACAAAAGTTTTATAAGCCATATTATAAGAAAAGAGAAGATAATCACCAGTCTCAACCTCCTCCGCACAATACTGCATCTATGAATTTAACAGAGGTAGGCTTGGATAATTTTTGCACGTTCCACCAACAGCCACACTCTGAGAAGAATTGTCTGCAGTGGA
The DNA here is from genome assembly GCA_001517045.1 of Pseudotsuga menziesii. Lineage (NCBI taxonomy): Eukaryota > Viridiplantae > Streptophyta > Pinopsida > Pinales > Pinaceae > Pseudotsuga > Pseudotsuga menziesii. The sequence goes on along the minus strand of LPNX010836949.1, from coordinate 329,050 downwards.
TAAATTCGATGACGTTGGTCATGAATCAACTGTTAGATTCTAGATTGACGGAAGAGGGAAATGAAGAAGGAAAGGAAAATTCTACCTCTACATCTACTAAAGAACAGGAAGAGGAAACCATGGCTTTATGGAATTCTGTCTCACTATTTGATGCTGAAGAAGAAAAGACTCAGGGGTGTGAGGAAGTTATGGAGACCAATGTAGCCACGAGGAGCCAAGGGACTGTTAATGAAGACAGTATTATACTTCCAAAGATTAAGAGGCTGCAGAGAAATGTTAAGAAGAGATTTCAAGACAAGTCTTTGGCTGATACAATTCCAGAATTCACTATTACCAGCCAAAGTCCAAGACAGAATGATACAACGGCCAGGCCAAATGAAGGTAAGGAGAGTGCTGATAGGCCTCATCCCACGGAACCGTAGATGGATTATGACATTGTGGAGGATTTAAAGAAGATAAAGGCGAATGTTCCACTATTCGAGATGTGCAAAGTGCCGCAGCAAAAAGAAAGGTTGTTGAGAGCCCTTGAAACATTAGATGAGAAGACGCCCACTAACAATCAACCAGAAGAAGAAGAATATATTGGAGAGAACAGCAGTGGAGGTAAGTCCAAGCACAAGCATCCACCTTTCCTCCTTACTTTTGAAATCTTTAACTACAATGTACATAATTGCTTGGTAGATTCAGGGGCAACTGTTAATGTCATGCCGATATCTATCTGTAAAAGAATCAATGGGTAGCCCAAGCCATCCCCGTGGAGAGTAGTTCAGTTGGACAGGACAGATGTGAAGGTAATTGGTGAGATGGAAGATGTCCTAGTCCGTCTGGCTTCAAATGATAAAGTATGCCAGGTCATTAATATCGTGGTGGCTGATATACCAGATGCATACGGCCTTATCCTGAGCAGAGATCGGTCGGCCAAACTTAATGGATATTTCGCTTCTGATTGGTCACATCTGTGGTTGCCATACAAAGGAAGTCTGAACCAGATCAAGATTTTAAGAGAGCCTCACATGAAGTACAATGTTACCCGACTTGAAGAGAAGAATGGACCTGTGGATTCTGTCTTGGGAAACTATTTTATTGAGTTGGAACCAGGTAATTACCAAGCAGAAGACGCCAGCAACACATTTGATACCCAGCCTGATCTCCTTCGATTCTCATAGGCTGATGAGATTGACTGTAAAATAGTAGATTTAGCAGTAGGAATAGATTCGTTTTCAGTAGTTAATGATTTTTGGACTTTATTTTTCGATGGCTCTAAGACATTAGAAGGGTCAGTGGCCGGCTGTGTCCTGGTCGACCCACATAAGAATAAACATTTCCTTTCATGTAGATTAGAGTTTGAATGTACTAATAATACTGCTGAGTACGAAGCACTGGTGCAGGGACTAAAGAAGGCAATTGCATTAAAGGTAAGTAATCTAAAAGTCTTTGGGGATTCTGAAATTATTGTAAAAAAAATTCAGAATCAGATACATTGTATCTATCCTCACTTAAAGGCTTACCAGAATGAGGTATGGGATTTGCTGAAATATTTTAATGCATTTAACATTATTTCAATTCCAAGAATTAAAAACCCAGCTACTGATCTGTTGGCCACATCAGTCGCTAGACTCGTACCCACTAATAATCGATGTTCTGTCGAACTGCTTTTCAGGGCCTCTGTACCTGATATGATTACGAACCTACGAGTGTTTGATGATGACCAGCATATCATAGAATGTTTAACGAATGATGAGGTGTTCAAAGGAGCAATCATAGACGATGAAGAGCATCAGGCTGAGATGAAATACGATAATTTCATTCCTAAAGGAGTTAGAACGTTGGAAAAAATGTTCGATTTAAATGAAAAATTCAGAAGACTGCCCAATGTGAAGACCCACAGCTCATCGCTATAGTTCGAGCTGATAAATTTGGGGACTGAAACGGCTCCTAAGTTCGTGAATCTCGGCAAATGTTGTTCACCAACAGAAAGAGACAAATTCATCAGTCTATTTAAACAATATAGAGATGTTTTCGCGTGGATGTATGAAGATTTGAAAACATATGACACCAGCATCATCAAGCATGTCGTTCCCATTAAAGCAGGCGTCAAGCCATATCAGCAACCTTTGAGGAAAATGCACCCGAAATTGGAACCACTGATTCAAAGTGAAGTGAAGAAGTTATTGGACACAAGAATCATCTTCAAAGTCAGACATTCTGAGTGGGTATCAAATCCGGTACCAGTAAGGAAAAAGTCTGGGGAAATCAGACTCTGCGTGGATTTCAAGAACTTAAATCGTGCATCAGATAAAGATAACTATCCCGTGCCACCCATGGAGCAGCTGCTACAGATGGTTTCAGGGTCTGAACTTTTTTCATTATTGGATGGCTTCTCTGGCTACAATCAAGTATTAGTAGCCGAAGAAGACAGGTTAAAGACAATGTTTAGAACTAAATGGGGAACCTTTGCCTATAGAAGAATGCCTTTTGGGTTGATTAATGCTGGAGCGACATTTCAGAGGGCTATGGACATAGCTTTCCGTGGATTGATTGGACGAAGTGCTATAGTGTACCTCGACAACATTACAATATTCTCAAAGAAAAGAGAAGAGCACGCATTTCACTTAAGGCAAATTTTCGAACGCTGTCAAAAATATGGCATCTCCCTCAATCCTAAGAAATGTGTGTTCGGTGTCATGGAAGGCAAGTTGCTAGGTCACATAGTCTCGAAGAAAGGAATCTCTATAGACCCAGAAAGAATCAAGGCCATTGAACAAATCCCCTTGCCCCACAATAAGAAAGGGATGCAGTATTTTATGGGAACTATAAATTTCGTGCGAAGATTTCTCCCTGATTTCGCTCATATTGTTAAGCCGCTGCAGCAGATGGTCAATCGGAATGCTCAATTCAAGTGGACTGAACTTGAGAAGAACACCTTCAGCAAAATTAAGACTTTTGTTGCACACGCACCCTCCTTGAAGAGTCCAGATTTTGATAAAGACTTTATTTTATATACTTTTGCATCCGATGATTCACTAGCCGCTGTGCTTACACAAAAGGAAGAAGGGGGGGATGAATTCCCAATCTCCTTTATGAGTACTGGTCTACAAGGGGCCGAATTAAACTACCCGGCCATTCATAAGCAAGCTTATGCAGTATTTAAGGCAGTGAAGCAATTCATGCCTTATATATTAAAAAATTGAACCAAGGTAATAGTCCCCTACCCAGCTGTAAGATCCCTTCTCATATAGAAAGAGTTAGGAGAAAGGAGGGGCAACTGGGTCACAGCTCTTCAAGAATACGACCTTGAATTCAAACCAGCCTCTATAGTAAAAGGACAAGGATTGTGCAAGCTGATGAGTGAAAGTGGGAACAATGAAGAGCAAGCTTGGGAGGATGAGGTCGAATTACATGTAATGGATGTATGTCCTTTGTTTACAGCTCCCGAGTCTTGGCATAGAGACCTTGTGCATTACCTGCAGTCAGGGTTGTTGCCAGAACATTGGAATTCCAAGCAAAGAAGAGCGTTGCGTCTTAAATCTGCCTCCTATCAACTTGTTGAAGGAGTATTATTCAAAAAGAATTATGATAGGGTTCTACTCAGATGCCTAGAAAAAGAAGATGAAAATAAAGTAATGTCAGAATTGCATGACGGTCCTGCTGGGGGACATTATTCAGGAGACACTACAACCCACAAAATCCTCAGAGCCGGTTACTATTGGCCTACACTCTTCAAGTATGCACATGCACATGTCAGGAAATGTGATATTTGCCAAAGGTGTGGTGGAAGACATCCTAGAGCAGCAACACCCCTAAAGCCTGTGATGATCACAGAACCATTCGAGCAATGGGGGATAGATATTATTGGAGAAATAAAACCAAATTCTTCTCTCCAACACAAATAGATTCTGACTGCAACTGATTATTTCACTCGTTGGGTCGAAGCTGTCCCGTTGCGCAAGATAAATGAAGACGAATTCATCAGCTTTCTGCAAGATCATATCATGACCAGGTTTGGAGTTCCAATTTCGTTAGTTTTTGATAATGCTAAATACTTTTCATCAATTAAATTAACTGCTTTTGCTCATGAAAAAGGAATAAAATTGCATTTTTCTGCTAATTACTATCCACAAGGGAATGTCCTGGTTGAATCCTCTAATAAAAATCTGATCAGAATCCTAAAGAAGACTGTAATAGAAAACCAAAGGAGTTGGCACTCAGCACTACCAAACGCCCTGTGGGCTGATAGAGTCACCCCCAAATCTGCAATAGGAGTGTCTCCATATACCCTGGTCTATGGTAAAGAAGCCATCCTTCCTCCCAATATCATGCTACCATCTTCCATACTAGCTCAAGAGTCTAGGGGGTCGGATGATGAAGTTTTACAAATAAGAATATATAATCTCCTAAAAGCAGAGGAGGCTAGATCTAAAGCCAAAGAACGCTTTAAGCAACAACAAGAGTCAGTTAAGAGATGGTTCGATGAGTATAAAGCTGAGACAAAAGACTTTGAAGTAGGAGACTTAGTCCTCAAATGGGACCACCCCCATGATGAGAAAGGAAAGCATACCAAATTCCAGCAGTTGTGGGTAGGCCCTTTTCAGATTGCAGCCAAGCTTGGTCCTTCTACTTACAAGTTGCAAGATCTGCAGGGGTGGGAGGAGAACCTACCAGTAAATGGATTGGTTCTCAAGCCTTATTTTTCCTGAGTTTGTTTGATTTCTTCTGTCTTGTATATAAATAATTTATTTGGCTGTCTTTTGAGTCATGTTTTTTAGCTTGTTTTGTTGATTTCAATAAAGGGGACTAACCTGGGGTTGCATGAGGAACATCCGAAATTTATGGGTTTGATGAGTGTTTTGGTATCAGACTATGTGTTGCTGCTTATATGAAAGAACTTCTTCCAGTGTAGCAGTTTTCTCGAATAGCTCTGTGTGCATTGGAGTCCTGCTTAACCCCTGTGAAATAAACCAGATTCCAGGAGTCCAGAATACTATGTTGATGCTCCATCCACGTCACACTGAAAATGTTTAGGGGATGACAGCAGAGGACCCATGGGAAGAAGCAAGGTGAACAGTATATTAAATATAAATGATCCCATGCCAAGAAACGAATGCCAAAAGGCAGATAAAAATCAAGGAACTCCTATGAAAAGCATCATACATCAAGGCAGATGCTGAATCATAAATACTAAATTGCCGAAAGATCCTCTCCGTCCGTGAGCTTAAACTTGAAGTACCCCACTCACACAAAAGGACACTATGGGATAGAGGATCCTGAAGTAAAATTCAGTAAGAAAGGCATGTAAGCAAACTCATATGAAAAGGGACAAAAGTCCAAAAGCACAAGAAAAAGTGTTAAAATGGCAGGGGAATGAGGAACAAATGAATATTTCTGTTTACCATATGCTACAATCCTGTGGTGTCCAAAGCTCTTAGCCACCTGAAGACAAAGGTAATAATGAAACTCATCCTCTGGCCTCAGCATAGTTATCTGGACTTAACGAGTCTGGTTTCCACTCTCCCTAATTGGACTGTCATCAATGATTAAGGGTACACACTTCTGTCATTTGAGAAATCCATATTGCTGGAAGAATTCAATAAAATGCATTTGTTGAGCAGTCTGTCACTCAAAGATTAATCCCCCAGAGATCTAGGTTCACCAGGTAATCGCCAATTGTTGCAGCTGCAACTTTTCTCCCCAAGTTTCTTAAATTTTGGGCCCCTCCTTATCATTTAAAGTTGTTTGATCTTGTGAGACCTTGCTTTAACTTTGGTTGATTCTGAATATCAGATTGCGGCTTGTTTTCAGAGGTCATTTGTGTTTGATTTTCGTGTTGGACCACGGGCGTGAATTTGGAGAAGTCAAATCTTTGTCCTTTAAGGCCGCCTTTTCGCATGAAGAATGACTTTAGCTGTTGCTGATCCTTAACTGTTCAAAACACTTAATTTTTCTTGAATCGGGCGTCTTTTTATGTTGAATCGGAAGCTCCAATCCTTCTCCCTTCCGTCGTTGCGGCTGCCAAAGCGGTTTGGCATCCGAAGTCTAAGTTGCCCCGACTGCCGACGCGCATTGATCTTTATTCGCCTTCCGCTGTTGCGGCTAGGAAATCCATTTGACTTCCGATGCCCAAACCGTGCCGACTTCTGATTGAAGCGTTTCCTGCCTGCATCGAGTATCTTTAGCCTTCTCTTGTCCGTCGTTGCGGCCAGGAAAGTCTTTCCACGTCCGATGCCAAAGCTTGCCGACTGCTGATTTATAACCTTCCCGCCCAAGGCTTAATCGAGACTCTGTTTGGATGCACCTGCCTATTTTCTTGTGGATTGACCGTTCCAAGCAGATAATTTTGATGTTTAAAATCCCATTCCAACGAATGATGCACCGTAATTGTTTTGCAGGAGGAATTCGATGGACTGTTGAAGCGACCCGGAGTGAAGGCTTAGCTTGGTCAGATCGAAACCGGCAGGGTCACAAGGAAGACAAAGTGGAGAAAAAGACAAAACAAGAAAATGATAGAGGTACAAACTAGGAAGACCTATCGGTTACTGATCGGGAGATGAACGCTCACAAAAGATAATTGGGAAGACAAAACGGCCAGAAGAGGAAGCTGAAAGGTTTGGAGAGACTGGAAAGTCACACGTTGGGGGATCCCTAACGATGGGGGGTGTAGTTGAAATACTGTAAAGATAGGACTGATGAGGGGATTTTTCCCTGAAAAATTTGTAAACTCTTTTGCTTGTAAGAGGAACTACTTCGTTTTACAGTCAGAAAGTGCAACTTTTGCCGCTGGAGAGAGCGAAATGTGGAATGTATCAATGCGACTAAATGAATAATGTTGAAGAGGAACTATTTCATTTTCAGCTGTGTTTCATTTACTGTGAGAGTATTTAACTTCCTGAACCTATTTTCTTGTTGAGTGTTCTTCAGTATTTTTTGGGATGTCTTCCACTGTGAGTAATAAATGTTGTTCCTAAAATAATCGGCTATCTAGTTGTTTAAATATCTGTAATTCATGTTCATGTGTCTTGAATGAAGTATCAGCTATCTGTAACTCTTCATAATGCACGTACAAAATGTATTACTCGCCAATGAATGATAACTCTGTTCCCTAGGGATAGTTTAGGTAGTTAGTTTATTTTTTGTGTTGTATGTGTTTTGGGGTGCTTGTGAACCTTAAGACGAGAGGTAAGAACCTGCGCATCACATTGTGACTGTTCCTTGCATCTTTAGCACCCTGCATTGTTAGTTAGGCACTTGCATATCATACATTAAGTTAAAAAATACGAAATTCACGGTGGACCGGGCCGCAACCGGTAAAGCCTTTGTTTTGTTACTTGACCTACGGTAGCCAGACCGCAAACCGGACGGATTCCCTATACCAAACAGTCAACGGGCTAGTTGGGAACGTTGATTGGGGAGAATCCCTTACTGTTGTTGCCTGCGATTTTCAGGGCCTCAACAAGTCCAAAATAAACTCAAGATTTTCAAAAATTCAAAGAGGAAATGTGTAAAGCTCATGTTTTGGAGACACCAGACTTCACAAAAATTTTTATTGTGGAATGTGATGCTTCAGGAAATGGAATTGGAGTTGTATTAATGCAAGAAGGTCACCCTCTTGCCTTCACAAGTCATCCAATCAAGGGAAAGAACTTAAAAAATCCCATTCATGAGAAGGAAATGTTGGCAATACTACATGCCTTGAAGCAATGGATACCCTACCTTATCGGGAGACATTTCAAGGTTAAAAATGATCATGATATCCTTAATACTTCTTGGAACAAAGGCTATCTTGAGAAGATCAACAAAAATGGGTGACAACGATATTGGGATATGACTTTGAAATTATCTACAGAAAGGGGAATAAAAATGTTGTCGCAAATGCACTCTCCAGGAAAGATGAGGATGTTCAAGCATTACTCTATGATATATTGATCATTCATCCAAATTGGATAGGCGAAGCAAGGGATGAATGGAAAAATTACCAAGAAATATGGACATTCATTCAAACATTGCAACATGATCCTAGTGCCTCTAATCCATTTATGTGGAAAGATGACTTGCTATGGTAAAAGGATTACTTATATCTTGGTAAGAGTTCCCAGCTCAAGAAAAAGGTACTTTTTGAATTCCACTCCTCATTGATAGGAGGGCACTCAGGTTTTTTTAAAACCTACCACAGGGTAAAGAAAGAATTTTTTGGGGATGGTCTTAAAACTGATGTTCAAAAATTTGTGTCAGAATGTTTGGTTTTCCAATGAAATAAAGTGGAAACAATTAAGACCCCAGTTCTCCTACAATCACTTTCCATTCCAAGCCAAAAGTGGACAAAGGTATCAATGGATTTTATCACAGTTTTACCAAAGTCATAAGGAAAGAGTGTCACCATGGTGGTTGTTGATAGACTTGTTAAATATGCACACTTATGTGCACTATCTCAACCCTTCAAAGCAAGCACGATCACCAATTATTTTATGGAGACATTCCAAAAACTACATGGTACTCCAAATATTATAGTGACAGGGATCCCGTTTTCACTGGAAAATTTTGGACCGAATTATTTTATTGTTTGGGTACTCAATTGGATCATAGCTCATATTATCATCCTCAATCTTCTAGACAAATAGAGATCGTAGACAAATGCTTGAAAGGGTGTCTTTTATTTTTTGTTGCTGATAAACATTCGCAATGGGTCAAGTGGTTACCCTTGGCATAATGGTGGTATAACACTTCCTTCAATACATTGTCACAAATGACCCCATTTATGGCACTTTATGGCTATCATCCACCATCCGTCACATCTTCAGTAAGAGACTCCTCTAAGGTTCAAGTAGTGGAATACCACATGAAGCATCAACAACAAGTTCTTCAACTCTTAAAGGACAACCTGAATCTAGCACAAAATCGAATGAAACAACAAGCATATCAACATCGCGGTGAACAAAGCTTTAATGTGGGAGACTTGGTGTTTTTAAGACTACAACCATACAAACAGATGCCCTTGAAGACCACCAAGAAGGATAATAAATTATCACCTAAATACTACAATCCCTACAAGGTGCTACAAAATATTGGTAGTATGGCCTACAAATTGGAACTACCAGCATCTTCACGAGTCCCATCCAATTTTCCATGTTTCTTGTTTAAAGAAGGTAATCAATGACAAGCTACCAATTCAAACGATATTACCAGAACTTGACGAGGAAGGAAAAATGATCTTGGAGCCCGAAGAAATCACTGAAATAAGAATTAGATAGCTTTGAAATTGATCAATTCCAAAGTATCTCATTAAATGGAAGAACTTACCTGTGGAAGATTCATGGGAAGATGAGTCCTTTATACAACAACATCCAGAACTACTTTAGCGTTGAGGACAACATTTTTGAAGGGGAGGGGCATGTTAAGCCCTTAATGATGGCACATTACCCCATATAGTGTAGCGCATTACTCCCTATATTTTGGTGCATTACATATTATTTATGTTGGCTTGGTTCTATTAGTGTGTCTATTAGTTGTTGTTGTTGTACAACTCTGTCTCTTATATATAGGAAGGAGATATTCTCCTTTTGGTCATCATTGGATATTGTCTTGTATTGGGTACACAAGTGCATATGTGTAAGGAGGTTCCTCCCTCGAAGAGGATTTTTATTTATCTCTGGTATTCATTATTAAAGCGTGGATTACTTTTTTTGGGCTTATTTCTATTATTTTTGGGACTTGATTGCATAACAAAGAGGCATGATACTATTTGGGTGGTGGTAGACAAACTCACCAAGAGTGCACAACTAAAGAAACTTATAAATCACATGAGTTCATAAGAGAATTTGTATGGTTGTGTGGAATTATGAAAAAAATTAGTTCAAATAGAGCTTCAATATTTATAAAGAAATATTGGAAAGGATCTTGGGCTACCTTATAAACCTAGCTTAATTTCATTGCACCCCATCATAGTGAGACAGATGCAAAAACCATGATAGTTAATCAAGTGCTTGAGGATATGCTTTGAATGCATGTGATAGATTAGCAAATTAAGTGGAAATAATATCTTTCTTTGTTCTTCCTTTGGTTGAGTTCACATATAACAACAATTGTCATAGTTCTATTGGTATGACAAATTTTTAGCTATGATATGGGAGACTTTGTATGATTCTTCTTAGTTGGGATAAATTAGAGGGTATAATCCTTGTGGGATCTAAAATAATTTAGGATATGGAGAATCACATGGACTTAACCAAGTAGAGGTTAAAAGAAGCATGGGATTGTCAAAGAGTTATACAATTTCTCATAGAGTGGAACATAGTTGTAAAGAAGGTGAGAGAATCTTCTTGTCAGTTAAGCCCAAGAAGAATCCTATAAAATTTGGAAAGGGATACAAAATTTATCCCCATTATGTTGGATCTTTCAATATCCTTAAGAGGATTGGATCTATGATACATTCACCTTGCTCTGCCACCAATAATATGTATTATGCACAATATTTTTAATGTGTTAGTTCTTCAATGTTATATTATTGATCATTCTCATATTATGGATTGGAAACAACAACATATTATAAACAAAGGTTCTTTCAAGCCTAGATCCACTTTGCATCTTGGACCATCATACTTGTCAACTACGTGGGAACATAATGCATTGGGTATAGGTCCAATGGGATCTTTATAACCCTAGTCCTGCTACTTGGGAGGATGCAAATTTCTTGCATCTTAAAGTATCCAAGTTTTGTTTAGTTAAACTCTGAGCCAATTTTTTGTTTCTAGAGAGGAAGTATGCAGTTCCCCATTTTGTTTGGTTGTGTTTGTTTATGATTGGCAAGATAATCTCGATATTGTTGATGGTTTATTTAGCTATGTTTAGGAAGATATATATATAATGGTTTTATGATGATATTGTAGTGCTATGATTTTGGTGTATAAGTAGGTTAGACTGTATATAAATGGCAAGTTCATGGATATCTTATGTGATGTGAATGATTTATGATTATAATGAAAATGTACAATGATGTCATGCATGGGTGTGAGTTGTGGTAAATTGGCTAGGATTACAAGAATATTGGTGGAATATGTCGTTATGATGATGACTCGACACTAGACCTCAATACCTAAATACCCTTATAGCCATGCATGAGTTTGGAAGGATACATAAGTATAATTTCATTTGATATAAATTGCATGTACTAATATGATTGTATACATATAATGTGTATGTACACATGTACATGACTGATGTAGGTTGGTCACCTTATTTTGAAGCACGTGCATGTGTGAATGCTTGAGAGAATGTTAGGATGGGAGTCAAACAGTGAGCCTTACAAAGGTAACTTGTATCATGTGTATATATTTGATTTTGATTAAGAATATAATTGACCTACTTTATATGCATAGAACACAGGACAAAGCTTTACTATCTCACCAACACATAGGTGTGAGACACAATAATACCTTTGAGACAAGAGGTTTTACCCCATATGGGGTTTTTTACCATTATAACCCTGATGTCCCATTGTTGTGTTACTAGTTCTCTTATATACTTCTTTATGGGTTGTTTTAGGAATCAATTTTTTACTACAAAATGTTCACTTGGTATCAGAGATAGCGCATACCTAATCTCTCTCACATGGGAGGTTCTTGGATTGTGTTCAGAGATTATACCTTTTCCCATGGAAGTTCCCATTGAGAAGGAAATAATTATAGCTTTGTGAAAACATGAGAGAGACAACTAGTGGAGGGAAAATCTATGTTTGCATCATTTTGTAGTTGTAATGGTGCTTGATCCTGGACACAATGAACAACATGTAGTGGAAAAAAAAATTCCACCTTGCTTGTTGGTGTTGTGAAAATTTTAATTTGTTGGCAACAAGATAAAATACTTCTATGGAAATGTCAAATATGGAATGCATGTGAGCAATTGTTGAGAGTGCAATTGCATTTCATTGTAGAGAAGAACATAACACAATACTTGGAGAAGAATTTTGAGATTAAAAATGGGCATCAAAACAAAAGAATGTAATATTAAAATTAAATTTATAAGAACCAATAGGATTCATGATTATGATGTCAACCATAAGGGTAAATATTTTTGGAGGGAAAGGAAAAAAACTATTTTTTTTCTATCGTAATTTCAACTTATATTCTTATAAGTGTACTCAAATTTCGAGTGTGAGAACTCATTGGATGTGGAGTTAAAATACGCATCCAACGAGTATCCACTCAACATACTTTTGACAAAACCCCAATAGGAAAAAACTTGAAATATTTTTAAAAATGATCAGTTGAAAATAAGATAGGAAAAAACAATTATTTCCCTTTCCTTAAAAAGTTTATAAATCTTATTTTATTATTTGATTATTTTCCTTAGGAGGCCCATTTTAGACCTCAAAATTCCTCTAATGCATGATGCATAGTGTTTGTTTGCATGGTGTGTGTTTGTGAGTTGTAAGGAGAGCATGAAGTGGAGTTTGTGGCTACCGTAATTTGAAGACAACTTCTGGAAAAACATGTTGAGAGTGAATCCCATTATGCGGGTTATTATTCTCCTTGCTAAATAGATCTTATTTTCTCATAGTTGTGATAAGTTAGCTGCATGATTGCCATATCTAACTGAACACATAGTGTGGTTGAATATGTAATGGAGAGACAAATTTCATGATTGTCAAGTAGAAATCCTTATGGTCTAGATGACGATGGATATTGTCAAGGAAAATGTACAAGAATGTAATTGTGTAACCGTAGAGTGTTAAGCAACAAATTCCCCAAAAAAGTATGAAAAGAGCATAAAGAGACCAGAAAGGGTAATCCACATGTTAATAATGAAGAGAAGAGATGAATAGAAAGCCTCTTCGAGGGGGAAACCTCCTTATATAATGTATGATGTACATAAGACAAGACAAGATGAAATTATTCAAATGAAAAGGTCTCCTTCTTATATATAGGAGACAAAGATGTACAATTAAAACTAATGGACCCAAGCTGGCATAACTAATATAATAATACTAATGACAATTACCGCTAATAGACCCAAGACGACATCAATAATATGTAATGAGCCACAATATGTAATGAGCCATAATATGTAATGAGAAACAAAAATGGGTAACCAAGATGTTGGGATATGAATTTGAAATCATCTATCAAAAAAGGGAAACAAAATGTGGTGGCAGATGCACTCTCCAGAAAATATGAGGATGTCGAGGCATTGCTTTTTGCGATTTCGATTATACAAACCTATTGGGTAGTAGAAGTAAGGAAAGAATGACCAATCTATGTAGATGCTCATTCAAAATCTACAGAAGGATCCTGGTGTATCATATACTTTTGTGAGGAAAAATGATTCACTATGGTATAAGGATTGCTTATATATATGTAAGAACTCCCAACTCAAACAAAAGATCCGTTTGGAATTACACACCTCTCCTGTTGGTGGGAACTCGGGATTCCTAAAAATGTACCACAGGGTCAAGAAGGATTTTTTTTGGGAAGGTCTTAAATATGATGTTCAAAGGTTCGTGTAAAAATGTTTGGTTTTCCAACAAAATAAAGTTGAAATAGTTAAGACCCTAGGTCTTTTAAAACCATTATAAAATACCTTGTCAGCACTAGGAGGAAGTTCCAGTGAATTTTATCACAGGTCTACCCAAGTAAGAAGGGAATAATTTTATTATGGTGGTTGTTGATAGACTCACAAATTATGCACACTTTTGTGCACTCTTTCACCCTTTTAATGCAAATACAATTGATACATCCTTCATGGAAACAAATAAGAAGTTACATGGAAACCCAAAGATTATTGTTAGTGATCAAGATGTAATTTTCGTTAATTTTTTGAATCGAACTATTTTCTTGTTTGGATACCTACTTGGATCATAGTTCATCCTATCATCCTCAATCTGATGGGGAAACTAAGATATCAAACAACTATTTGGAAGGATACCTTCGGTGCTTTGCATCTAACAAATAAACACCGTGGGTGAAATGGTTAGCTTTGGTAGAATGGCGGTACAATAATTCCTTCCATACGTCATAAAAATGTCTCCATTTATGGCACTTTATGGGCACCATCCTCCATCGATCACATCTCCCTTAAAAGGAAAATCTAAATTTCAAGTCATGGAATATCACCTAGAGTGTTGACAAGAAGTTCTCTAATTACTGAAGGAGAACCTGGATGTATAAAAAATGGGATGAAATGAAAAGTAGATCAACATCACAGTGAAAGGAGATTTGAAGAAGGGGATTGGGTATTTCTGAGGCTGCAACCTTACAAATAGATGTCACTGAAGTAACTAAATAAAGACAATAAATTAATAACCAAGTGCTATGGTCCTTATGAAGTGTTGCAGAAGATTGGTAGTATGGCTTACAAATTGGAGCTCCCTTCATCTTCAAGGGTACACCCAACTTTCTACGTTTCTTTCTTAAACAAGGTAATAGGAAACGATATCCCAATTCAAATCATCTTGTTGGAGCTTGATGAAGAAGAAAAATTCATATTGGAACATGAACAAATCACATAAACAATAACTAAACAACTACACAATTGGGCTATTATTGATTACCTCATTAAGTGGAAGAACTTATTAGTTGAATATTCGACATGGGAAGATGAATCCTTCATAAAAAACATCCACAACTAATCAAGCGTTGAGGAAAACACTTATCCAAAGGAGAGGGGAATGTTAAGCCCTAAATTTTGACACATTACCCCCTCTATTGGACTACTCAATACATATTACCCCATAGTAAAATTGATATTATGGCATTTCCCTAGGCAATTGATAGTTCCTCCATTTGCAATCATTACTTGAAACTCTGGTGTTGGATATACAAAGCAATTGATAACTTTGGCTAATTTACAGTGAATGAAATTGTGAGTACTACTAAAATCAATCAGCATTGTTACCTTTTTCTTTTTGATATATCCTTCGATCTTGACAGTTTAAGGAGTACTAATTCCAGGCAATGCATGACAAACATGATGGGCGTAATCTCTTCGGGAGTAATCTCTTCTATTTCTCCAACTTGAGATGGTTCATGTTCTTTTGCTTCTTCCTCTTCATGATCTATGTAGAATAATTTCTTCTCACCAAACGTATGTCTCTTATTATACTTGTTGTTACAATTAAAGCACAAACCTTGTGATCTTCTTTCATCCAGTTGTTGAGGTGTGTTAGAATAACATTATTCTCTCTATATGTGTTGGAGGTGGTCCTTCAAGTAGTCGTTGCCATATTTTTACTTTCAATTTTCCTTGCCAAACTAAAAGCATTCTCCAATGATTTAGGTTCAAGGATACATATCTCATGTGGAATAATCTCCTTTAGAGTGCCCATAAAGAGATCCAACAAATTATCTTCGTAAATATTCTTCACTCTAAGGCAACTTCTGAAATTGTTTGATGTGCTCTATAACTAGACATTTTTGCTTGAGATTTATGAGTTGACTAAAGAAAATGTTGATATTAATATCACCATAATGTGAAATCAATTATTCCAGGAATATAAAACAAGAGATAATAGAGTCCCTTTTACACTCACAAAGTTGTTGGTACCATACAAATTGATTAGGTTCTAAGTATAATGATGCAATAGTTACCTTTTACAAAGTTGGCACTCGATGTAGATTAAAGAATTGGTCCATCTAGAATATCCATGTTACTGGATCATTGCCATCAAGCTTTCTTATGTCAATCTTGGGAATAAAGTAGTTCCTTAGACCTAAGTTTAACCCATGATGATGCAATGGATTATCAAATTTTGGGGACTCAAACTTCTTGTTTTTTTCAAATTTCTCAATACGTGACTGGAATAAGTCCTTGTTTTCCTCCTTATTCCCTTCTTGAGTAGAGGAATGTGCATGAAAGGTAAATCTTATCTCATTCAGCAGTACCTTCAAATCTTGAATATCTTCTTTATAAATATCCATATCACTGGTCATATTTACTAGATTCTCTTTTATTGTCATCCCCTTGAGATCCTCTTCACTAGCCATCTTATTTTCCAAGTTAACTAAATCAACCATTTTCATAGTTCCATTTTATCATGTCTTCCAACTTGTACACGTTAAAAGATATGTCTTCACTTTCATCATAGGTCAAGGATGAATCCTTTGGTGGTTTGATTGGAGTGTGTTTTTTCCACTACCTTTTGGTGGCATTTTGAACAATATAAATGGATATCAACCTTGAGTTCATCTCAAATAGATCATTCTACTAAAATTTATTCAAATTCAAAATGGCGTGCCTTTTTCCAACCCTGATTTGAAGACTGATTTGCTACATGACTTTTCAACTGATGTAACCATGAAATTTCGGCCCCTCTGAGTCTAAAATCTCTACCTATGGCAGCCAGATATGTCCTATTTCCACTTCCATAGGTCTCGTTGAATTTGGATGTGCCAAAAAAAGTTGGGACAATTTTCCCAACACTTGTTATTTCTAGCATTTTCAGAAGAGCGAGAGTATACGGCCTGCCACGTGCCCAATTTTTCATATCTGAGTCTAAAATTGCTACCAAAAATACTCTGGTTCTTCTTCTTTTTGATGGAATCCGTCTCACTCAATTGGATCTAGCGTGCCCCATATATAATTGTTTTTTCCATAATTGTTTTTCCCATATATCATTGGTTTTCCCATAACTCCTTCCATCCAGTGGGTATAACTCCTAACCTATAATGAGTCAAGATCTGAAAATTGCACCACATATATTTGACTCTGTTTTCTAGATGGGTTCCAAGTTTCGTTGTCTAAATCTTTGTAGAAAACAAATTATAACAAAAATTCCAAGATGTATTGTTTTGGAAAAATCCAAGCTCTGATGCCAAATGTTAGGTAACAAATTCCCCTAAAGAGTATGAAAAGAGCATAAAGAGACCTGAAAGGGTAATATATGCCTTAATAATGAAGAAAAGAGATTGATAGAAATTCTCTTCCAGAGGAAAACCTCTTTATACAATGTATTATATACATAAGACAAGGCAAGACAAGATTATTCAAATGAACATGCATCTTTTCTATTTATAGGAGACGAAGAGGTACAATTACAACTAATGGACCCAAGCCGACATAACTAATATAATAATACTAATGACAATTACCACTAATAGACCCAAGCTAACATCGATAATATGTAATGAGCCACAATACAGGGGGTAATGTGTCAACATTTAGGGCTTAACACATAGACAAGGATTTGCATGGCTCCTTATGGTAAACTCATCAGATGGTTTGTGTTGCATGTGATAATGTGATAATTTGCATGGAGCTTGTCTTGAGAGAAGTACAAGCATGAAAAGTTGAGATGACATATATTTCTCGTATCTATGACAACTTCATGTTTAGAGTAACTATAAATTGTTATTGCATGATGTAAAGGATGTGTGGATCTAAGACCCGATGTGGCATACATTATAAAGTTTAGCAAGGCATGATGGTATCCATGTTGATGGAGACAAGAAATAAGCATGATTTGTGAGGATGCAGATATCCCAGAATATGTAACCTTAGATAACCTTTTTCTCATGTGATCTAAGTGAGCTAGCCTAATGACCATGATTGTTGCATTGATGAGTATTCCTCGACATGGATGAGAATGAGACGCCATGAGAGCCCAACTTGAATTGCATGAGATGAACGATTTACAACAAATACAGCCTATGGAAAAGTGTTGGAAAGAGCTCTTGCTTTATTTGTAATTTTCAAGTGAGTTGTGACTAAGTTGTCATCTTGTGCAAATTTAATATATGTTTTCTAATGATTTGGTAAACTTTTGTTTTGTTGCTAAGAGAAGCACAAAAATAGCTTAAAGAGTGAGTGCCATTGATGTCTCATTGTTGTGTTGCTACGTCTCTTATTGACTTTCTTTATGGATTTAACTTTTTAAGGGACGTTTCAGGGATTAGTTGTTTACTGGTAAAGGTTTACAAACTGGCACAATTGACGGTTTGTACAAATTGCATTGCTTGGGTTTTCCAGCTTAGTGAACAATATGCCATCAAAATGAAAGGGAGATATTGAAAGGGCAATTCCTATGCCAGCAATCTATATCTCCCAAATGCTTGGGTTCTCTCGTTGCACTGTGTCTGCTTTGCCAAATCTGTTTACAGGATTGAGGATACCCAACAATGGCTAGCAATTCTATACCAAATCGAATGAGCACCTGGAAGAAAACCACTCCATGAAGTGGTTGTTAAACATAGCCTGCATTTTAATTTGTATTGATGAGTGCCAAGTGCTTGACGAAAAATCTCAACCAATAAAAAAGATTTTTTATTCTTCATCGCCAATTGGTTACTAAATAGCGTTGTGAATGTGATTCATTGATGCAGCCTAGATATGTTAATGCTGGAACATATCGTTACGAGTATTGGGATGTATGATGGAATAATCAATCAAGTTATACAATAAATATCCATTCATTTGCATTGAGAAGCTAGAAGTGTGGGAAAGTAGAGTGAAAAATTGTGTTTTTATTGTTGGAATAGAAGTCAGATTGTTGTAGACACAATATGCAATTGGCATTAAGCATTGATGCTGAAAATGTTATAATCTTGAATTGAATATTGTTTGCAATACCCATTGGCTAGAACCAAATCAATGTGGGCAGAGCAATGATTATACATATTTGTATTTTCAATCTAGTAGATACCAGTGTGCAGGTAAATTGTTGTAAATTCCTTATGCTGGCATTCGAAATTCTTTGATTTCTAACTTGTAGTTTGTATTCATTATGAGGGTGGCATGTATGAGCAGCCTGAATTCGAAAGAAATTGTGTGAGTAGGCAGGGTTGTTGTCTTTGGTGCTATTCCCTTGCATTATATTACTATGGGCATGGTGTTTGAGTTGTGTTTCTGTTCATGTTCATGTTCAACCCAACATTGTGCTACCATGAATACAATACTCAGAAAGAATTTGTCTTACCCAACGGATTAAATTGGAATTCCCTAATGGGTTGATATAATGTTATGGCATTAGCCATTGGCCAATTCGCAAATCACTACTAACATGATATGTGTTCTTTCTTTTGATTTTTTTTTAATTTATCTTTGATTTGGTATGGATGTGTTATTTGAGGTGCATTGTAATAAAACTAGTATAAATCCAGATTTATTAAGCAGCTAGAGGGATCAAATTTATTGATGTTTAAATTGTTATATTCAAGTGTAAAACAATTATGATAAAAAACTTTACATATCAATAAATTCAGATTTAAGATAGACCTATACTAGTTTTAATTTTTTATAACTTTTTTTTAATGTTGATTGATTACCCATTACCCGGGATAATACATGACAACATCTTCCCATACTAGATTGTGATCCCATACTGAATTGTGAAAAAGAAGCACCTCCTCCTCTCAATACAACTAACATACATTTACTTTTCAAATTTTTACCCAAATCATTATATATTTGACTAAAATTTGCTTTATAAAGAGCCATAGACAAAGATCATATTGTTAGTTGCCACAGCCTACTGCACTAATTTTTACCCAAATCATTATATATTTGACTAAAATTTGCTTTATAAAAAGCCACAGACAAAGATCATATTGTTAGTTGCCACAGCCCAGTGCACTATTAAAAGCCATGATCATGTTAATAGTTGTCGCAGCCTTGGATTTGTTGTGGTAGCATTTTGAATTTGATTTTGTATGATTGAAGATTGTAGTAAGGTAATTATACAGCATTTTTTCGAGTATGTGTTATTAGTCCCTGCCCGGCTAGCAGGGACTCTAGTATTCGGCTTGCCGCCGTTTCAATTACTTTGCACAATGACCAAAGACATTTATCTTAAGTTTTTATTGCAAGTCTTGAAAAACACTTTCTCGCCATTTTCTCTGCCAATTGACAACTTCTATTTATTCAAAACTATACATCACCGTTTTCTCAGCCAATTAGCAACTTCAACTTCTTATTTGGCCTCTTTTCTAGGCTAGGAGCAATGCGGACTTAGTTTTTAACAAAGTTTGTTTTTGAATAGTGGAATTATTGGACCAAAAAGTGTATTGATCAAGTAATGCTAGGATCTCGTTGGCATTAGTTCACAAACATTTAATGTCTAAATGTATCCTGCAACATCTACATTGCAAAATCTACATCTGCATGCAGTGCACATGGGCCTTCTATGCATGCTGCAACATCTGCATGGATCCCACCTGTACTCTACATGTTCCACGTGGAGCTGGAACAACCTCAAATAGATACCACTGCACACAGCGTTGAACTAAAACAACATTTTGGATCTGTGATGAAACTATGGCGAGTGGGCATCCTCTGCAAGATTTTGATGGGCCAGTGAGCATCCTCTGCAAAGACGGCCAACCCAGGTATTTCATATTTTTATCTTCAGCTAGTGTATTTTTCAACTATATTAGGCTTACGTTTTTTTCAACTATATTTAGCTTACTGAACTCCAAACTAAACTAGGAAGCTGCTACTCAACAGGAGCTGAAAAACGAATAGGAGCTAAAAAGCGAAGGAACGAGCTAGTGTAATTAGTAGGCCGTCACAGAAGGCCAACGCACTCCCCTCACGCCGTAACCTTCAGAAATATGAGACCTAGGAGACAGTCCGCAGTGGATACCCTACAGAAAACTCATCCTACAACTAGACAAGGATAGCTTCAGATATACTATGCACTATGTAGCTATGTAAGGATATCCACAGATATAACGAAGTATTTCCCTCTATTTTAATGCCTATATTTCTTCCCAAAGGCAAGACATGATTTCTAAATAGATAACGAAAGAGATTAAGTAATGAAGGTAGGTAGGGAGGTGTACTTATCTCTTACCATGCGTGAATATCTCTTTTTGCATAAGCACACATTATATCAGAGCATTCTGGCAAGGACTGCACAATAGGGTGGCCTTTAGTTGAGCGACTCCGCCGCAAATAAAGCCCCTTTTCACCAATATATTAAGGAGGAATGAAATGAAATGAACGTCCACGAACGAGACAAGCACGTATGGGGTTAGCTGAGATAATAGACATCAAACAAGATGTTGGTTTTTCACACTTTAAAATACTTGAATGCTACCTTCCTATTGACAGTTTTAAATCATTTGATTGTTTTCCAAAAATGACCAATAAACCATAATAAAATTAGATTTTCATTTGTAACAATAATCTTGCCTAGCCTCGACCTTCGACTGCCCTATACTCGTAAACCCTAAATAATTTTTTTTTTCACAGACTTCACCAATCTCTTTAAGTTCGGGGAAGCTCAATCCAGCTTACCCAACATTCTACCTTTTCTTCTCTTTCTCCTACCTATGAAAAAGGTGGAACCTTCGAGTTGCCCACCGCAGAAGACAACAAGGAATTAGAGTGTGCAATCATTTCCTTCTACAGAAAGACGATTGGAAGAAACGCCATCTCAATTCCACAATATACGGACGCTCCTGACTTGGTTTACCTTTCCCGAGGTAGGCGAATGCATGTTTGTGTATTTCACATGATTACAAAAAAAACATTTTATAATTGCTTCTACATAACAGAGATATATCTGTGTAGGTGAGGGAAAACCCCGACAGATCCTGTGCCATGTGTGTCTATATATCATACCATGACAGAACCCGAGCTGTGTGTAATGACAAATAAATGTACTATAATAATTCAATCCAGTATATAAATCAATTAAGGATTCAGTAAAACTACAAATAAAAACCCATACTCCTAATGCGCTAGAAGTCTCCAAAACTATAAGGATCGATGTCCTGTCAGGACACGATCTAATATTATGATGCTTTTCACTTACTTTAACTTATCTGAATAGCAAGCAGTTATATATGTATTTACAGTTCAGCTGCAAAGGAACGAATACAGTACGTACCCCAAACTTGAAATAAAACATATATAAGAGATTTATTACATAATTAATATCATAAACAATATCCTTCATTAATTTACAATAGCATATTGAATGTAGACAGAGCACTCGGTAAATTTTTATGATCTGTAAATAGAAGCAACCGATGAAATTGAACAAAGTGCCACGTTGCGAATCAATAAAATGAACTCTTCCATTATTAATTAAAATATAAAGCAACGATTCAGTGATTCAGTCACATAAAACCCAAAATTAATCTACCTTCTTAGACAATGGGACTGTTACAGTTATATCAATGGATTTTTTCCTCGTTACCACACTATCACTGTTCAATCTTGTTCATACTCATTATTTTGTTGCCTAGATTTGAAATGCATTCCTAATTAGGGTGCAGCCAAGACAATGGGTTTCTTTATGCTGCCTAAAGCTTCAAGAGAGCTCAACTTCATAATTTTTGCATCTACGAACTAAATCCTTGAAGGAGGGAAAGTAACAATAAACAAAAGTAATGGATATGAACCAGAAGTTGACGAAGAATATCAGATGGCTCAATAATATCAGTGAATCATATGATAACTCTCACAGATAGCGAAAAACCACTCAATTGCTTCTTCGTAGCTGAAACTCTTCTAGATCACCACAAAAACTACACAATTCTGAGGCTCGAATCCTTCATTGAATGGGATGATATGACCTACAAATCATACCTACGTTGTCATACCTTTTTCTAATTGAGGAGGTTACATTTGTCATGCATGACGTTTTCGAGTATTACATTTGTCTTACATGACAAATTCGAATCCAGGAGGTTACATTTGTCATGCAGACATTTTCGAATATTACATTTGTCTTACATGACAAATTCGAATTCGATGAGCTTACATTTGTCTTACGACATGTCTAATGTTTAGAACATTTGTCTAATACTTAGCATTACGGCATGTCTGATGTTTAGAACATTTGTCTAATGCTAAGTATTAGATGTCGATTAGCCTTTTGCAGGATTGTACGTGTGTTAGGGGCTGCATGCTGCCGGTGACAGATGCTTTCAGACATGTAACACGTGGTGAGACTTATGTGTACGTATGTTTTTCTTAGGAAAACAGTCCAAACATTAAATTAAAATTGTGAAGCCTTTGTCCATCTGCTTTGAATTCCAATGGTCGAAACAGAGAACGTTCATGTCTTATCTAGGCATGCAGATCCCCACCTTCGGTAAGTTTCTGTCTTCGGA
The DNA here is from genome assembly GCA_001517045.1 of Pseudotsuga menziesii. Classification (NCBI taxonomy): domain Eukaryota; kingdom Viridiplantae; phylum Streptophyta; class Pinopsida; order Pinales; family Pinaceae; genus Pseudotsuga; species Pseudotsuga menziesii. The sequence goes on along the minus strand of LPNX010836949.1, from coordinate 306,008 downwards.
ACTTAAATATTTTATGCATTCGCTGGTCCTGAACGTACGTGTTGACTGTGCCTACATTTAGAGGCACTTAACTCAGAAAATAGAAGATTAAAACTCCATAAATCTCATTAACTATACTTTTTTTTTCTGTACGTTTGTCTTTGGCTTTTTTTTACCAATCAAGATATTTAAAACCATTAATTATCTGAAAAACATGAAAACCTTAGAAAACATTAATTATCTGAAAAACATGAAAACCTTAGAAAACCTTGATCAAATGAACTTTTGTTTTTACAAGAGACACCTTCAATACAACCATGATCTTATTGCGTCAACATCATTGCTGCATGCTGGGCATGCAAATTGAGGAGGATTTGAGACTGTATAGGTGCATTTATGACATAAATTAATTGCTATAATATTTTTGAGTTTCTCTATTAAGTTGAGCAATAAAATCTCTCATTGTGGACTGGTTTTCTTTTGGGAGTTTTTGCAAGGGAATTTACCATAAATCTTCTGTCAAATTTATGGTTGAATGCTTGTCTACTGTTCATTTATTTAGGCTGCAATTTCTTAGTCAATTGTGTTTCTGCAGTAGAATGTGTGGAGTTTAAATGCATTAATGTTGAAGTTTTTATTGGAGATAGAAATTAGTGTTTTGCTTCTTCAATAAATTTCCATTTTAGGACATCGAAACTCTGCCAATGTCTATTTTTATAGATATCTATGCTTCTTTTATAATATGTAGTCACTGCTATGTTTATGCAGTTATGTAAGTTCTCAGAGCAACTGAACCTTATAAGTTGGTTTGACATTTCTTTGATTTTAGAAAGAGAGTATTCTTTTATGCAAGGTCTGTTGGTTATATAACGCTAATGACATTAACAGTCAGGTTCAAAGGAAAGTTGCCAATTCTTTCAATATTCTCCAACTCCTGATAAAACTTAGGAAGAGATTTTTGACGTAGATGAAATATCTTCATATCTTGACATCATCTTGTTTTCTTTAGGTGTAGAATAAATCTTGCTTTGATGGAAAGCATATCCAGAATCAGACTAACAATTAATAAGCAGATTAATTTCCTATATAGAAAGACTTGAAAATGAGTTAGAAGCTACCAACGAAGTTGAGTATCTGCTATTTATTGTGGAGGATATATTTGGACAACCTTTTTGATTAGGTATTAAGAGCCATAGTCAAAACTGGCATCATCTATGAAACAACTAAACCATTTAGAAGTCATGAATCTGGTGAGCAAAAAAAATACAATCTCGTCAATTGTTATTCAAATTGGAATTCTGGCAATCTGGGTCAATTCGGAAGTCATGAATCAATACAACCATGATCTTATTGCGTCAATACTTAGTATTTACAGCTGGTCAAAATTCAATTTGCAAAAACATTTGGCAATTTTATTTTTTATGATTCAGTGCAATTCACAATATATGCTCCCTAACACTAGCAATTTTTTTCAAAGCGAACTTAAATACAATTTTTTGGAACTAATTGAGCCTTCCCAGGTTCTTTTATCATCCTTATAAGTTGTTTTTCTCTCCCACTTCATGTACCAAACAACACATCCCATTGCTATTTAGTATGTAAATATAAAGAGCTTTAGTCTTGTAGCTTAATTGGACCTTTCAGGAATAATGTTTTCTTGGCATCCAAATAGTCTAGGTGCTCCATCGCATCGGTGGAAACAGTTATAATTGGTGAAAGTTTGTTGGCGATATTAAAGCAACCTTATTAGGTTCACAAGTTACGATATTGACTGGTGCGGGCTTATAGGCAATTTCAAAGAAAGATTGCCAAAGAAAAAATATTGCTAAAAGACAAGTGCTCCATATCTTAGTTGTCGCACCTTCAAACACGCTTGAGCAGATATACGAAGAAGAAAAAGACAGTTTCAGCCACCAATGTTTAGTTTTGCAAGGTATTCTTCAAGCTTATGAAAATCTTGGTCTCAATAAAGCTTGTCTTACAAATATTTTTTTGAAGATGCCATTTCGCCATGCTTCCACGCTGAAGTTTAAAAGAGCTCTAAGAGATATAATTTAGCAGTAGGAGCCACGTAAATTTCAGTGACAAAATGATTACTCTGAAACTATATTCAATAGATTTTCAACTGCTAAAGGCAAGGACTTGCTGCCTCTAGCAACTCCCCTTGTTGTTCTAGTATCGAGGTCGCTACACTGGGCAAAGGTGAGCATTCTCCGTCATCTATAAAGTCCACTTTTATTGTGTACATAAGATCACGAGAGTATTTGATATGTGGTGAATTTACTATTGAGATAAATCTATTGAGCATCTTTGTTGGAGGATCAAATTTGCTATTGTATTTAATAATAAAAAAATACATTAAAGAAGATACATATTCAATATATATATTAAATTCTATAATTCAATATTAAATAGATTATAAGATCAATTTCTATATATTGATCTAATATAATGTTTTTTTTGTTGGTTAAGTGCCCTATGATTTGTTGGGTGAAACTTTGGTCTGAGAAACCATGATCCAGGGGCATCTAAGCCATCAAAAGCACTTGGGGATTGCACCCAGCTTGGCCGCACCAACCCTTAGCATGGTTGGATTTAAATGTCACATTCCAAGAGCAATGGGTTTTGATCCTGGGCCGCCAAGCAAACAAAACCCCTCTCGACTGTTTGCTCTACCGGAATTTGACATCTAATATAATGTTTTACAAAACTAAATAATAAAAATAAAAATAATGTTCCATATACTTTTAGTAGTGATTAATTTGAAGTATGGAACATTGCATATAGATTAAGTAGTTGTAGGAACCGTACAAAGCGTAATTAGATGCATATAGAATAATGTGTCATGTATGTAATATTAATAAATTAAATAAAAAACACAAATGAGCTCTAAAAAATGAAAAACGAAAAATATTAAAAATAGATATATAATAAAATTAACCAGCATATATCCATCTTAACTCCACATCTAGCAAGCACCTAGTGAGATCAAATCTCTTGATGTGCAAAACTTTCCTCAAGTTTTGCACTCTAAAGAAAGTTTACACCTCAAGAGATTCGACCTCTCACAACTCTTGTTAGATCGAGAGTTAAGATGAATGGATCTATGCTAGTTTATGTAACGGTAAAAAACCGTTTTACTGTAAATTATCGAACTTGCACTTTCTAAACTACAAATAATCCATGAGTTGATAAAATAGATATGATGATAAGATTTTACATTGAGACTCGTCTTTATAAGCTTGAGCATGTGTAGTGAAGGGTCACACCCTTTCACTTGGTAATTTATAACTATAATTAATATATTATTTCATATTTGTTACCCTCTTCGTTATTTAATTATCAGTAGTTATTTAGTGTTTATTTATTATATATTTGTGTTCATTACATTGCCTCTCCCTTAGAATTTGTCACGTCCCCAACCCTCTACTTGGCGGAGAGGACGCGACTACATCTATCAACACGGGAAATCTAAGCCCCATGAACATAATATATATAAAAATGCATTGAAATAACACATACATAGATGCATAAATTATTAACATATAGCGGAAGCAAAATCATTCATTCAAGCATTCATCATGTTCATAGTAATTCATAAAACAAATACAGTTGCAAAAATAAAATACAGGAGAATACTTATCTTGTAAGAAGCTTGTCCCGCAACCAGCTATGTCGCTGCAAATTTCCACCCAACCATAGGCCAGTGCGCTCTTTAATCTCTCAGCAGCACTGCCACCCCCGAGCTGGGCATGATTTCCCCCAAGGAATAAGGAACACTAGCAGACTTCACCCATAGCCAAGGATACAATAAAATTCAGTCAAGCCAACACAATTGGGTTTATCAGACTTACACAGGCAGTGGTTTACACTTAGCCAAATTCACATAAGACACAGAGAAGCCAACATATGGGTTTATCAGGATACCAACCAAGCCATCCTTCTAGTTGGGTTTATCAGGCTGCCAAGGAGGTAGAAGGGCTGACTTATAAGCTAGTGAGATCAATCTAGAGCTATAAACAACCACATTGGATCTAACCTGACTTCTAAACACTTACACACCCAACACAATGAAGCATCCCCTTATCTGCTACACAATCCCTCAGGCCATGCATTCCCTTCCAGTGCTATTCAGTGTATGCAAAGAAGAAAATCAGCCCTCTAGATCGGCCTGTGAGGTGCCTTCACACACTAGGTTTATAAAGCAAGTCCATACTCCATTTCCATTCCCCAAATCAGTTCAGATGTCAAACAAGGGTGCACACACAATGATCTTAGTCCTAGGATTATCAAATGTAAGCAGAAGCCAAGGAATTACACATGCACACATTAATTTACGAATTTCTGAACATTGTCAGTGCCAAGCCGACTGCGGCAAAATACCAAAATGAAAACGTTTGCTAGTTATTCAAATCAAAGACACAAAATCGAATTATGGGAAATCCGGTTCAGGAAAATGATTAGCAAACAGGAGGAAACGTGAAAGGAAACAAATCCATACAGGAAAACCCAAAACGTGAAAGATCCAGAACGTTGAACAGGGAAAAATCGTGAAGGGTTCATACTCAGAGTCGTTTTTGCTTATTGGTTGTTGTGTGAAGGCAGAATTGGGTTTTCAAAAATGTTTTTCCATTCCAAATCGTGAGGGAAGGTGAAACGCTACCACATGAGGGAAAAGTGGACGTTTACTTCAAGAAAATTTAAAAAATGTTTTTCCCGTGGTGCTCTTCCCATTTCGAATTTTTTCCCACTCTTCCAATTCCCCCCTTATCCTTAGGAAAAATCATGCCCCCATCTCATTTGGTTACGTTGACATAGCTAGCTGTAGGTTTTTAATTAAAAATTGCAAATTTAACATGATGTCCAGCTTTCTAATTTTTAGCTAGCATAAAATGCCATTGGCTCAACCTTAATTACCGAAACATAAACACTAAATCAATGGTGGGGATTTTTCCTAGCTCCACACCATGATTATTTATATCATATTATTTAAATGCAAACGGGGTCAAAACCTGGGTGTTACATTCCCCTCCCCCTTCAACAACATTGTCCTCAGTGCTTTACAACATTGAACAAAAATGCTTTCTAATACTGCCCTCAGCAATCCGCAGATTCGAACAAAAATGGATGTGCCAGTCGCATGGCATCCTCCAGCTCCCACGTAGCTTCTTCAGGACCGTAGTGCTCCCGTTGCACCTTCACCTGGCCTATTGCTCGGTTCCGAAGCATTGTGACCTTCCTGGCGAGGATGCACATAGGCTCGATTTGGAACTCTCCCTATGGTTCCTTCTGTATCGCATCCCAATTTATTACATGGTTAGGATCATGTACATATTTCTTAAGCAAAGAAACCTGAAAAATATTATGAGCTCTAGTCCTAGCAGGCAATGCAAGTCTATATGCAATTGGCCCTATTCTTTCAAGCACTTCAAATGGCCCACATTATCTGGGTGACAACTTGGCACAACTTCCAAGCTTCAAGGAACTCTTCTTTTCCTTCACTATGAGGTAAACATGATCCCCAACACTGAACTCGTTGTTCACGCTTTGTTTATCTGCATAACTTTTCTATCTGTCCTGGGCTGCCTTCAAATTCTGGCTGATCTTTACAACTTCCTACTCCATCTCCTTGAGCAATTCTGGACCAAGCACAAACTTGTTCACTGGATTATCCCAGGTCACTAGTGTCCTGCACCTTCTACCATACAAAGCTTCATATGGACTCATCCCCAAGGACGCTTTTTGTCCATTGTTATAAGAAAACTCTACCAAGTATAAATAGTCTTCCCACTTGGATGGTTTGTCCATCACATACACGTGAAGCATGTCTTCCAACACTTGGTTAACTCTCTTGGTTTGTCCAATAGTATGAGGATGGTAGGCAGTGCCAAAATTCAACTTTGTACCCAAATCTGCAAACAACCCCTTTGAAAAATTGGAAGTGAACTTGACATCTCTGTCAGAGACTATTGCCTTAGAAAATCCATGCAGTTTGAAAATCTCCTTCATGAATATCTTTGCAATGTCATCAGTCTTATGGGTAGACTTAACCGGTATAAAATGTGATGCCTTTGTCAACTTGTCCACCACAACCATGATGGAATCGTGTTGTCTCCAAGTCATTGGCAATCCTGTAATAAAATCCATGGAAATAACTTCCCATTTCCATTCTGGAACTAGAAAAGGCTGCAACAAACCTGTTGAATGTTGATGTTCAACTTTCACTTGCTGACACTACATGCACCTTGAAATATATTCATCCATGTACTTTTTCATTCCTAGCCAAAAGTACTACTTTATAGCTATAGCAATCGTCTTCTGATATCTTGGGTGACCAGAATATGGAGCTTGATGGATCTCATCCATAACAACCCTCCTTAATCTGCTACATTTGGAATATAAATTATGTTCTTGTAAGTCAAAAGTTCATCTTCTTTCAATTTATATCCCTCATACTTCTTTTCAAGGCTTCACTGCTGCAACTTGTCCTTGACCTGTGAATACAATTCATCTTCAACAACATGATTAAAAATATGTTGCCTCAAATCTTATTGGAAAATACTAATGGATGCCACATGCATTTCCTGCACCTTCCTACTAAGTGCATCAACTACCTTATTCTCTTTTCCTTTTATGTGCTTGATTTCAAAATAAAACTCACATGAAAACTCCAACCATCTCGCTTGCCTAGCATTCAGAGTAGGCTGATCAAACAAATACTTCAGACCACAATGGTCTGTCCTTATCTCAAATCTTCTGCCCATCAAGTAATGTCTCCACATCTTGAGAGCATGTACTATGGCTGCAAGTTCTAGATCATGAGTGGCATAGTTCTTTTTGTGCTCCTTCAGCTTCCTTGATTCATAACATATCGCATGGTTGTATTGCATAAGAAATCATCCAAGTCCTTGACTGTATGCATCCGTACATACCAAAAACTCTTTTTCTGGGTTTGCAACTTTTAAGACCGATGCACTTGTGATAAGATACTTCAACCACTAGAAACTTTCTTCACATTTAGAGGTCCATTCGAACTTTATCCCCTTCCTTTACAAAGAAGTGATAGCAAGTGCAACCTTCGAGAATCCTTCAATGAATCTCCTGTAATATCCTGGAAGCCCCATAAAATATCTTACCTCTGTCACATTCTTTGGAGTAGGCCAATTCTTGATAGCTTCGATCTTGTCAGGGTCTACAGATATACCCTCTTCTGAAATAATTCTATCCCTATAGAAGTCACACTTGCTCAACTTTGCATACAACTGATGTTCTCTGAGCAATTGCAATGTTAGTCTCAAATGTTCTTCATGCTCTTCTTCATTCTTAGAATAAACAAGAATTCTGTCAAGGAAAACAAGAATGACTTTGTCCAAATACTTGCTGAAGACACTATTCATAAGACACATAAATGTTGTTGGTGCATTTGTGATTCCAAATGGTACCACTACAAACTCATAATGTCCATACCTTGTCCTAAAAGTTATCTTATGAATGTATCCGTCCTTGATTCTCACCTAATGGTAACCAGACCTCAAGTCAATCTTGAAAAATACCTTTGCTCCTTTCATTTGATCAAAGAGGTCATCAATTCTTGGCAAGGGATATTTTTTCTTCACCGTGACTTTATTCAGCTGCCTATAATCAATACACAATCTGAGTGTACCATCTTTCTTCTTTACAAACAGAACTAGTGCTCCCCAAGGAGACACACTCAGCCTGGTATACTTTTTCTCCAACAATTCTTGTAGTTACATCTTCAGCTCTAACATTTCTAGTGTACTCATTCTGTAGGGTGCTCTTTACACTGGTGCTGCTCCTGGAACAAGTTCAATTGTGAAATCTATGTCCCTCTTTGGAGGAAGTCCTGGAACCTCATCAGTAAAAAAATCCCTGAAGTCTTGCAACACGAGATATTCTTCCAATCCAGGAGTTTCATTCTCTGTTGCCTCCTCAATGTGGGCTGCATACAACTGACAACCTTTTCTACAAAACTTCTTTAATTGCATTGTTGAAATATGCCTCACAGAGATTACCTTTGGAATGTCTCTTACAACTATTGGGTTTCCTTCTTCATCCATGCATTCAAAAGTCTTATTATAACAGTCAAGCTTCACTATGTGAGCTTCTAACCAATCCATTCCAATGAGAACATCATGGGAACCAAGTGGTAGAACATTCAGATCTACACAAGTGACCAATCCATTCATCATCAATGGACATTTCTCCACCACTTCATTCACTTTTCTCTTAGTTCCAGTGCCTAGCTGGACTAACCAAGACTTTCTATGCTTTACTTTCCTAAGAGCAAAAACCTCCACTACTCTAGGATCAATATAACTGTGAGTAGAACTAGCGTCAATCAAAATAGAAATATATTGCTCAACAGTATCACCTGTAACTTCAACCACTGTTGACTGGTAATCTGCCTAGCAGTCTTCCAGTGCTACATAAATTCTAGGTACAACCCTTGCTACTTGTCCCACTATTTCTTCCTTTTGAACATTGTATGATGGCCTTGCATTTTCATTCTCAAGTGGACAGTACTTGCACATGTGGGTCCTCCACATTTTCAACATTGGAGTGGTGCTCTGTTTTGCTTTGGATTTCTGGGCTCTTCTCCCACCACTCTAGTTGGTTGCGTCTCAACTTGGGATGGCTACTTCTACTAATTCCTAAAGTTAGAAGGTTTGAACCATTTCTTCCTTTGATCCTACTTCTCATCCATCTTTTTCTTCCACGTCTTCTGGTAGTCAAGTTTTCTCTTGCTTTGCTCGTAGCAATACTTAGCTTTTCTTATCACCTCTTCCAGAGTTCTGGGTTCATGGAACTCAATTCGGTCTTTGTAAGACTGAGGCATTCCACTCGGAAATAGTTGGATTTTTACCTTCTCATCTTTAATATACCTGACATACCTTAGCAGTTCCAAGAACTTGTTTTCATATTCCTCCATGGTTTGTTGTCCCAATCTCAGCTCATAGAACTCTTTAATATTGTCATCATAGTACCTGTCAGAAAGGTACCTCTCCTTAAAATACTTCTGGAACTAATTCCACACAATCTTCCTTTCATTAATCTTCTTTACTTGTCTGAAATGCTCCCACCATATGGATGCTTTTCCTGTCAAATTGAAAATGGGTACTCTAGCTTTCATGTTCCCAGAATAGTCTTAGACTTGGAAATATTTCCTCATCTCCCGAATCCAAGCTTCAACTTCTTGACCAGCCTTTACCTCACCATTGAAGGTAGGCGGCTTTGCCTTCCTGAATTCATCTCGTGAGTGTTTCTGGTAGCACCTCCTTCTCTTATTCTCATGGAAAGAAGAACTTGAATCTCCAGTGGACCCTTCAGAGTCAAATGACTCACTAGGTGATCTCTTTCTTCTTCTAGCAGTGTTCTTACTCCCTTCTAGTTTTTTTTTCTAGTCCCCAGAGTTCATATTTCTCTGAATATCTATCAAACTTTGTAGCATGGCTACATTCAGTTGGTTCTGCTCTTCTTGAGCCTTAACCAATATTTCATTATCTGCCTTGTAACTTTGCATCTCTGCCATTAGGCTTCTCATGGTGGCTGCAAAATCTGGGGGAGTCTCTTGCAATCTTCTCCCATTAGACTCTGGCTCAGCATTTCCAACTTGAACATTTTTCCCCATAACATCTTCCTCGTACTCATTGGGGTTATGTGCATCATCATGCATGTTTTCGGTTCTCATGGCTGAACCAAAACTCACTTTACCCAACTGCACTATAGTAGAATGTTGTTTTTGAAGGTGACTATGATTCTACAAAATGTGTTAATAATACAGTTGTTAAATTATAAATTTATAGCATTCTCAGCAATTCATAACTACTTACCTTCATCTGGAAAAATCTCATATTATCACTTCGCCAAAACACATAATTTTCTTTTCACAAAGAACAACTATCTAAAGGGGACGATGGGGGTCAAGGGGGCTTGCCCCCTTGTGGATGTTTTTTTTGTAAATCCTTCGATTTCACACAATCTGGCGCATAAACACATTGTCATTTTCCCATCTTTCTGACCCTACAGATCTTATTGAAAAACCTGCTAAAAATCCATGTTTCGACAAAAATCTCATTTTCCTTCCGACGTCTCATTCCGCTACATTGGAAAGATTTTCGAATTTCACCCACCGTAGCGGCTCCATCTTCATCTTTCATCCGTCGTAGCAGCTCCATATTCCTTTCTCACCCAGTGCTACGTCGGTTTGATCTTCCTTTTCCTTCCGCCGCTTTGTCGGCTCTATTTTCTTCTTTCTTCCACCGTTGCGGCTCCATCTTCATCCTTCATCCACCGCTTCGCCAGCTCCTTCTTCCTCTTTCATTCGATTCATCGGCTCAATCTTCAACTTTTAGTCATCGCTTCATCGGCTCAACTTCAACTTTCGCCCGCAACATATCGGCTCAAACTTCCTCTTTTATACGCCATAGTGGCTCGAAACTTCTTTTGCCTGTCGTCATTGTGGCTCAAAACTTCCTCTTTTGCTCGCTGATGCCAAGACAACACTTAGACAAATTTTGGTATTTTTCTTCTGTGGCGAAAAATTTGGTTTCCACCCGCCGTTGCGGATTAAGCCCCGGATTCCACCCATTGTTGCAGCTTAGGTTTCGGAATCCACCTGTCGTTGCAGCTCGGGTCTCCTTTTTCCCGCCGACGTAGGCTCAACTTTCTTTCTCCGCTGCCACTGTGGCTCAAACTCTTTTTCTTTCTGTCGTCGTTGCAGCTCTCCTTTAGCCACCCCAGCCGCTACAGCGGCTCACATTTGGCTTTCTCAGGCGCCACAGAAAAGTGCTCAATACTTAGAAAATTTCAAAAAAAAAGTATGTCTTCCTCTTCTTCCTGTTGATCACAGAGGTTGGTTCTTCATGGCCCATTGAGGCCCAAAGCTGCAACTAGAGCTCTAATACCACACTGTCACGTCCCCAACCCTCTACTCCGCGGAGAGGACGTGGCTACATCTATAAACACGGGAAATATAAGCCCCATGAACATAATATATATATAAATGCATTGAAATAACACATACATAAATGCATAAATTATTAACATATAGCGGAAGCAAAATCATTCATTCAAGCATTCATCATGTTCATAGTAATTCATAAAACAAATACAGTTGCGAAAATAAAATACAGGAGAATACTTATCTTGTAAGAAGCTTGTCCTGCAACGAGCTATGTCATTGCAACGTTCCACCCAACCATAGGCCAGTGCGCTCTTTAATCTCTCAGCAACACTACCATCCCTAAGCTGGGCATGATTTCCCCCATGGAATAAAGAACACTAGCAGACTTCACCCATAGCCAAGGATACAATAAAATTCAGTCAAGCCAACATAGTTTGGTTTATCAGACTTACACAGGCAGTGGTTTACACTTAGCCAAATTCACATGAGACACATCCAAGCCAACATATGGGTTTATCAGGCTACCAGCCAAGCCATCCTTCCAGTTGGGTTTATCAGGCTTCCAAGGAGGTAGAAGGGCTGACTGCTAAGCTAGTGAGCTCAATCTAGAGCTATGAACACCCACACCAGATCTAACCTGACTACTAAACACTTACACACCCAACACAAGGAAGCATCCCCTTCTCTGCTACACAGTCCCTCAGGCCATGCATTCCCTTCCAGTGTTATTCAGTGTATGCAAAGAAGAAAATCATCCCTCTAGATCAGTCTGTGAGGTGCATTCACACACTAGGTTTATCAAGCAAGTCCAAACTCCATTTCCATTCCCCAAATCAGTTCAGATGCCAAATGAGGATGCACACACAGTGATCTCAGTCCTGGGATTATCAAACGTAAGCAGAAGCCAAGGAATTACACATGCACACAGTAATTAACGAATTTATGAACATTGTCGGTGCCGGACCGACTGCAGCAAAATGCCAAAACGAAAACGTTTGCTAGTTATTCAAATCAAAGACAGAAAATCGAATTCTGGGCAATCCGGTTCAGGAAAAAAATTAGAAAACAGGAGGAAACATGAAAAGAAACAAATCCACATAGGAAAACCCAAAACGTGAAGGATCCAGATTGCCAAATAGCGGAAAATCGTGAAGGGTTCAAACTCAGAGTCATTTTTGCTTGTTGGATGCTGCGTGAATGCAAAATTGGGTTTCCAAAAATGTTTTTCCATTCCAAATTGTGAGGGAAGGTGAAACGTTGCCGCATGAGGGAAAAGTGGACGTTTTCTTCAAGAAAATTTAAAAAACATTTTTCCAGAAGTGGTGCTCTTCCCATTTCGAATTTTTGCCCACTCTTCCAATTCCCCCCTTATCCTTAGGAAAAATCATGCCCCCATCTCATTTGGTTGCGTTGACATAGCTAGTTGTAGGTTTTTTATTAAAAATTGCAAATTTAACATGATGTACAGCTTTTTAATGTTTAGCTAGCATAACATACCATTGGCTCAACCTTAATTGCCGAAACATAAACACTTAATCAATGGTGGGGCTTTTTCCTAGCTCCACACAATGATTGTTTACATCATATTATTTAAATGCAAATGGGGTCAAAACCAGGGTGTTACAGAATTGCTTTGTCCTCAAAGCACATTATGGAAGACTTTATCCCTTGTTCTTGCTCGCAACGCTTTCTTATGACATTGTGTGTTGGTAGTTGCAACACTCAGGGAAATAAGATGATACGTTCTTTTAAACATTGTGTGGAAATGTTGCGTCATTTGTGAAGTCGTCCATCCAAGATATACCTTTAACAGAATTATTTGCGGATTAATTGTCGGGAGTTGTTGATTTTGTCTTTGCTCTTTGTAGGAATAAAACTAGTAATTTTCCTTTTGATCTTGTCTTCTATCATGACGAATCTTGTGATTTGTATGGCGATACGAAACCCGAATCATCTGTGAAGTGTTTAATGGAACTTCAAATTTTGGTGCTTTTAACGATTTTTGTAATTGTTTTTCGGAACCATTTTATGTTGATGCTTGTAGCGATGTGACAATAAGATTGTTCTTTTGAACCTTGACGAGCTTTGCATTGCTTCCCTTTTCTGATGTTTGAATTTGAGCCTTTGATGACTTCTCTATTGCGTTAGTCATCGTTTCTTTGTTGACACTTGATCTCTTGCAATCTAGCTTTTCTTGTAAAGATTTATTCTCCTACTTTAGCTTCCTAACTTGTATAAACATGTCCTGATTAACTTTCTTTAAGCGTAAGAGTTCTTCTTTATAGTTTGAGTAGACGACTTCATATTGGTTGCCTTGATTTTTGGGTTCTCTTTCTTTTAATTTTTTTATTTGCTCTAACAATTCCTGATTAACCGTTTTTAAGGAAGAGCTTTCTTCGTCTTTGCATGATAAATCTTTTTGAAGATCTCAATTCTCCTCTTCAAACTGTTGATTGTGTTGAAACTTATCATTTTTCTTTTTGATTTGCAGAAGTAATTTCTTGTTATGATCTCTTAGACGAGAGATCTCCTCTTCTTTACCTGCAATAACCTTGTTGAAATTGTTATGTATCGTCTGTATTGATTTCTCATTTCCCTGCGACAACATCTTTGATATTTCTTTGAATTCTTCAGATGATGTGACCTTTGATTCTATCTTCATGTTAATGTCCGACAATGTTATTTTTTTATTTTTGTAGGGGAATGTCAGAAACTTTTTTTCAACATTTAAGATAAAAGTCCCCAAAGTTTTTAGCCACGGTAATCCCAAAACTAGGTCACCATCACTACTCCACAAGGATTTAACTATAAATTGCGAGACACTGGTGTAATCTTCAATGTTCCATTGTAAATCGCTTATTGTATATTCTATGTTTTTACAAAAGTCTAACCTTTCACCTATTTTTGAGTCTGGAATCGCTAACTCATTAGCAAATTCATCACTAATATAATTATTGTGTTCGCCGGGAGCAATAGAAATAGTAATGTTTTTTTCTCTAATCATTCTTTTTATTCGGAATAACCTTGAAACATAAGTTTTTAAAGTGCTTGAAAATCTTCCTTGTTTTTTGTCATGAGACTCCATTTTGTTATGCTTCTTATCCCAAGATATATCAAAGAAAAACATATTTTATCTTGTATAGTATACTATAGTTTTGAACAATTAGTTTCTTTCCCTAAGGGCTTCTTGTAGATTGGGTGGTTGGGAGAAATGAATGTTACCTTCCCCACCTAACTTCAAATCTCACTTGCTTCTTAGTAGCAATTATGCACTTTTAAATTTTTTCTTTCTTTTAACCTTTGTAAAATGGCAATAGATTGGGTGGTTGGGAGGAATGAGTGCTACCTTCTCCACCTAAATTCAAATCTCACTTGCTTCTTGGTATTTATTATTATGCACTTTTATATTCAAACCCAAACCCACTTTAAGAAACCACGTATGGTTTCATTTTTACCCTTTTTTTTTTTCCTTTTACTTTTATCTTTTCTTTTTTAACTTTTTTTTCTTTCATTTTTTTCTTCTTTTAGTTTTATCTTTTCTTTTTTAACCTTTTTTTTTTCTCTCTTTTTTTTGTTTTTCCTCTTTTTAGTTTTTTTTGTTTTTACTTTTTTTTTAACTCTCTTTCCTTTTTATTTTTTCTTGACTTTTTATTTTTCTTTTTTTACTTGGTCAAAGACCATAAATTTAGAGACTCCCTAGGATTATGATTAAAAATCACGATATGGCCAAAGGCCTGGATCACAAACTAACTATGATACCAATGTAACGGTAAAAAACCGTTTTACTGTAAATTCTCGAACTTCCACTTTCTAAAATACAAATAATCCATGAGTTGATAAAATAGATATGATGATAAGATTTTACATTGAGACTTGCCTTTATAGGCTTGAGCATGTGTAGTGAAGGGTCGCACCTTTTCACTTGGTAATTTATAACTATAATTAATATATTATTTCCTATTTGTTACCTTCTTAGTGTTTATTTATTATATATTTGTGTTCATTACATTTTATCAATAAAAGTTTCCCACTATATAATTTGTGTCACCTGGTAACTATGTGTTATTTACAATTTTTCTAGTTAGTCTCCTTTCTTGATTATGTTAATAGTGCAAGTTCCTCTCCCTTTTGTTTTGTTTTCAGTAATGATTTAAACAAGAAAGGAATGATTTAATCAGTAATGATTAAATGATTAAAATTGTGTATATGTACTATCACAAAATATGAAAGTGGACAAAATAAGTCATGTAAGTTATAAGAGGTATGAATTAAGTGGAGGTGTAAGTTACTTGGAGGTGTCTCTCAACTCCTTGATTGTGAGTTGCCAAAGGTCTAAAAAAATTCAACAATATATGAGAAGATATTTAAGATTGAACTTTAACGTGTGTCATTTTTGTCTCATTGATATACTTCGATTTTTTTTGCATGTGTCTCTATCTTCCATTTCAAGCCTTTACATGTTACATCCATTGTCCTGAAAAGAATACCATTGGCTTCCAAGGAATGGCCAAATACTCTATCTGAAAACAAGACCCCCTCAAAGCAGGTTGGTTATTGCTGCAAACCCTTACCAGCTGCTTGCACTTGAGGAAGAGGTTCGATTTTATATCATACTTCATGTAAAATCAATAACTTATAGAGATTCCATTTAGCAAACAATAGATCTGATTGACTGTATCGCCAATGTTATTGTTCACACAAACGATAGAGATTTAGGACTGTTGTTTAAGGTACCAGCCTAGATCCAAATCTTAGGCTCTATCAAGCGCCGAGAGAGATCAAATCTCTCGAGGTGCAAACCTCTTCTTAGGTATTGCACTCAAGGAGTTATCAGCTTTGGTGTGTCCTATATATAGCCATTGATTTTATTCAAACCAAAAGACACATATTTTTATTTAAGGTCGACATATAACATTTGTATTATTAATATTTAATATTATTTACGATGGACATATAATATTTATTATTATTTTTTATTTTGTTATGAACGAACATTACAACATCTCCCCCATACATGGTTTTAAAACCATGTGTAAGGCCCTTCTAATACCATGGGTTGTCTAGGAGGCCTTGCACATGGTCTTAAAACCATTTGCAAGGGCCCCCTAAACCATGGGTCGTTTAGGAGGAATTGCACATGGTTTTAAAACCATTTGCAAGGCCATCATAAACCATGTACAATAAAACCATGGGTTGTTTAGGAGGCCTTAAACCATGTGCAAGGCCAACATTGTTTTGCGGATAATTCGATTTTTTATTTTTTATTATTTTGTTAGGTAGGAACATTACAATATCTCCCCCATATTGTGTTTTTTTTCTAACCCGCATTTGTTTTTTGCGCATAATTAATTTTTTAATTTTTTAATGTTTTGTTAGGTAGGAACATTACAACATCTCCCCTATATTAAGTTGTTTTTATGGCCGACATTTATTTTGGCGGATGACTAAAATTTTTATTTTTTATTATTTTGTTAGTAACAAACGTTACAAAATAATATCGACAAACTTTACAAGATCTCCCTCATACTAGGTTGTAGAGCGCCTCTCAGCGCAAAAATTCAATTGTCAACCTATGTGTGCTCCATTGTAGAGAGGAAGGTCACTATGACCTTCAATTCTCAAGAATAAGAAGGGAAATAGTAGGTCATAAACGAACACCGAAGTCAGATAAATTTTACAGTCTTGTGTCTTGAAAAAGGAACCAACAACTAGACTGAAACATAAATGAAGCATTCCAACCAAAAAGGTGAAGTCTCTGAAACTGTTTGCAGGTACTTTCAAATACAAGCAGGAGAAGAATAAAGGATGTCCCGAAGATTTATCTTCGTTCTCTAATTAGTTTCCCAGGAACTACTAGCAAGTAGTCATGAACTACTAGCAAGTAGTTCAAAGCAGCAAGGCGGAAATAAACAAATGTCTTCCCAAATCTTGACCAAAGTAAGATGACAATGAGCTCCAAGGGATACATTTGTTGGACCTTTGGTTAGAAGGGTATCTAATCGGAGATCATAAGCTACTGCTAAAGAATGTTCCTATCTCTATTAGTAAGTCATAACAGATTCATCCTTCATGCCACATGGTGGGACAGGTTTTAACAACCTATACTCTGACCACAATAAACCACCATTTTTGTGTTTAATTTTTTGCTCAAATACGGGATCTAGAACAAGAGTCAACAAAAAGATGGAACAAAGAAGAAGATGAAACAATTGCATGTCTTGAAACAAGTATCCTTCGCACTTGAGGTTTTGTTAATGGTTTTCTTCTCCCTTGTATTGTTCAACAGAAACAGGGGCATCATGTGGTTTTGTCAACATTCATGCTCAGTGTTGAAATTAGTTAACAACAATTCCTCTAACGTGAAATTAGATATTATTATCTGACTTTCGGTTACAGATCGGTTACAAATTTTCTGTTAGCATTCAGTTATGTATGAAATGCTATAAATTCATGTGTGCCCATTTGTGGCTGTAACGACTTATGAGAGAGAGCAGAGAGGAATGAGGAAACTGACTGTAATTTCCTGTCTTGAAGAATAAGTGAACCGATACCTTGCTCCGTGGATGTTTCCCTCAAATTGAGGGTTTTACCACGTAATGACTGTGTCTATACGTTTCTGTGTTTTGCTTCTGTTATTTCGTTTATTCCAGTTCTGTTCGTTTGATTTCCGCTGTGCATAATTTCGCTGTATAATTAATTCGTGGTTGTAAGTACTCTAACAAGTGGTATCAGAGCGAAGTTGGAGGGAGGCCACGAAGGGCAAGTTATTCGGAAAGGCAAATTCACGGCAGGGGAAAATTCGGAGGGACGGCAGTGTATCTGCAGAGGAAAAACAGTGATTTGCAGAGATGGCGAAGACATAGAGTTTGAAATTCGAGATCAAGAAGTTCGATGGGAGCAATAACTTCGAGTTATGGAAGGTCACGATGCGGGATATTCTTTGTGTGCAGGGAGTGGTGAAGGCACTCGCAGGAAATTCGAAGAGACCCGCGGCCATGGATGATGACCACTGGGAGGAGATGGAATCACGAGCTCTCAGTGCTATTCGTCTATGTTTGGCCGACGATGTGTTGTTTAACATCGTGTCTGAAACAACAGCAGCAGGGCTTTGGGCAAAACTGGAAAGCCTGTATATGACGAAATCACTGACTAACAAAATCCTCCTGAAGCGGCAATTATTTACCTTGCGTATGAAAGAAGGTACAAAAATTTATGATCACTTGAATGCGTTCAATACTCTTGTTTGTCAGTTTTCTAGTATGGAAGATATTATTAGTTCTGAAGACAAGGCAATTTTAATGTTGTGCTCTCTTCCCGAGTCATGGGCACATTTTGTAACCTCTATCAGTCTTAGTTCTGTTGAATCTATTAGTTTTGATGAGATTGTTGGAGCTATGATTTCTGAGGAAACTTGAAAGAAGTCATCTCTAGAAACTTCAACATCAGAAGGCATGATAGCCAGGGGTAGATCTACTGAGAGGGGACAGCATTCGAAGGACTCAGCCAGATCCAAGTCGAAGGGCAAAAAGAGTAAGTTGAAGTGTTGGTTCTGTAATAAATCAGGACACCTCAAGAAAGATTGCTGGAAACGGAAAGAGGCATCTAAAGATCAGGACTCTACGAAGGAGGCTAATATAGTCGAGGAAGATTCAGGTATGGTTGATGAGGTATTATCTACATCTAATGTTTCACAGTATCATTATGACTGGTTAATTGATTCTGGGGCATCCCATCATATGTGTTTGCATAGAAATTGGTATTCCATGTATCAATCTATTGATGACGGGGTAGTTTACATGGGAAACGATGTGGCATGTAAAACTGTTGGGATAGGAAGTATCAGAATTAGAATGTTTGATGGGATTGTTAGAACATTGACAGATGTAAGACATGTGCCTAACCTTAGAAAGAATCTGATATCTTTGGGAGTTCTGGATTCTAGTGGTCATAAGGGTTCAGTTCACGGTGGAGTTTTGAAGATATCGAAAGGTATCTTGATTGTCATGAAGGCTAACAAAGTCGGGAACCTGTATAAACTTGAAGGGAGAACAGAAATTGATCATGCAGGAGTCGCATCAGAGAATGCAGGTGAATTCACTCGCTTATGGCATCAACGATTGGGTCATATCAGCGAGAGAGGCATGAAGGTACTTGTTGATCGTAAATTTCTTCCTAGTTTAAAAACTGTAGATTTAAAGTTCTGTGAGCATTGTGTTTATGGGAAACAAGCTAGACAGAAATTTAAAACTAGAAAACATACAAGTAAAGGTATCCTAGACTATATTCATTCAGACCTATGGGGTCCAGCTCTGAAACTCTCGTATGGAGGATCATTATACTTTGTAAGTTTTATAGATGATTACTCAAGAAAGGTTTGGATCTATTTGTTAAAAAAGAAAGCTGATGTATTTAACACCTTTAAGCAATTTCGAGCTTTGGTTGAAAAGAGCACAGGTAAATCCATTAAATGTCTTAGAACAGATAATGGAGGGGAATTTACTTCTAAGGAATTTGAGAATTATTGCAAGAATGAAGGGATTGACAGGCATAAAACCACTGTGTACACTCCGCAGCAGAATGGCGTTGCTGAACGCATGAACAGGACTCTTCTCGAAAGAGCAAGGAGCATGCTCAGTAATGCAAAGTTGCAGCAGGAATTATGGGGAGAAGCTTTGTTTACAGCTTGCTACCTGGTTAATCGATCACCATCAACAGCAATTGACTGCAAGATTCCAGAAGAGGTATGGAAAGGCCAACCTTGTAATTATTCTAGTCTTAGAGTTTTTGGTTGTGATGCCTATGCACTTATTCCGAAGAGTCAGCGTTCTAAGTTGGATCCAAAGTCACAGAAATTAGTCTTTGTTGGATATGGTGATGGTGTAAAGGGGTATAGATTATGGAATCCTACTGCCCATAAGATCATCATAAATAGAGATGTTATTTTTGATGAAATTTCACTCATGAAATCAGATAGAAAGAATGTTTTGAAACAGGTTGATGAACCACAGTCACAACAAGTTCAATTTGATATACATTCATCCACGGGTGAAAATCATGGAGATGTCCACGAGCAGGATATTCATGAGCAAATCACTCAGCAGGATGAGCACACTGAAACACCTCAGGAAATTGAGGTAATACCACAGCAAGCCCTACGAAGATCTACACGGGTCAAATCGATTCCAAGTAGGTATGATGACTTTGTCACTTCTGTTGCTTTGATTACTAATGAAGGTGAACCAAGTTGTTATAACGAAGCAATAGAGGTTTCAGATAGTGACAAATGGAAACATGCCATGAAAGAGGAAATTGATGCTTTAATTAAAAATAAGACATGGGATCTAGTGGAACTTCCAAAGAACAGAAA
>LPNX010836949.1:220523-285358 GCA_001517045.1 Pseudotsuga menziesii | reverse complement strand
GTTGGATAATGGCATGTTCATTATATTGGTATTGTATGTTGATGATATGCTCGTTGCAAGCAAGAGCATGGTTGATATCAGCAGGTTAAAGGCTTAGTTAGCTAGGACATTCGATATGAAGGATCTGGGAGCAGCAAGACAGATCTTGGGCATGGAGATACACAGAGACAGGGCAAAAAGCAAGCTATGGTTATCACAAGAGAAGTATGTGGAGAAAGCACTTCAGAGATTAGGTATGGATAAGGTGAAACCAGTAAATATCCCTTTAGCTTTGCATTTTAAACTTTCTTCAGGTTTGTCCTAGTAATGATGAAGAAAAGGAGTATATGTCTCGTGTATCGTATGCTAATGCAGTAGGAAGTTTGATGTATGCGATGGTTACTACTAGACCGGATATTTCACATGCTGTTGGTGTTGTCAGTAGATACATGGCAAATCCAGGTAAAGAACATTGGGCAGCAGTAAAATGGGTGCTTTAGTATCTTAGAGGCACAAGCAGTTATTGTATCACTTTTGATGGTTGCAGTGATAAGGTTTGCGGTTATGTTGATTCAGATTTTGCAGGTGATTTGGACAAAAGGAGATCTACTTCAGGTTATGTCTTTACTCTTGCATGTGGTCCTATTAGTTGGATGTCAAAGCTTCAAAGCATTGTAGCTTTATCCACTACTGAGGCAGAATATGTATCTGCTTCACATGCTTGTAAAGAGGCAGTATGGTTGAAAGGTTTATTGGGTGAGTTAGGACAGTTTCAGAAAATTGAAAACATTTTCTGTGATAGTCAAAGTGCTATTCATTTGGCTAAGAATCCAGCCTACCACAGTAAAACAAAACACATTCCAGTGAAATATCATTATGTAAGGCATGTTATTGATGAAGGAGAGGTTATTCTTGAAAAGGTCCACACTCAAAAGAATTGTGCAGACATGTTCACGAAGCCGGTTACATTAGAGAAGCTGCGGTGGTGCATTGCTTCTCTTGGCTTGCAGGAAAGGTGATGAGCAAATGAGCAAGGTATCAGGTTAATTGTTGTCAAGGTGGAGATTGTTGAAATTAGTTAACAATAATTCCTCTAACGTGAAATTAGATATTATTATCTGACTTTCGGTTACAGACCGGTTACAAATTTTCTGTTAGCATTCAGTTATGTATGAAATGCTATAAATTCATGTGTGCCCATTTGTGGCTGTAACGACTTATGAGAGAGAGCAGAGAGGAATGAGGAAACTGACTGTAATTTCCTGTCTTGAAGAATAAGTGAACCGATACCTTGCTCCGTGGATGTTTCCCTCAAATTGAGGGTTTTACCACGTAATCACTGTGTCTATACGTTTCTGTGTTTTGCTTCTGTTATTTCGTTTATTCCAGTTCTGTTCGTTTGATTTCCGCTGTGCATAATTTCGCTGTATAATTAATTCGTGGTTGTAAGTACTCTAACACTCAGCTTAGATTATATATAGTCTGTGATGGTTTTATAGGCACTTGTCTTGCAATGCTGTATTTCAGAATGAGCCTTTTTTTTCTATGCTTGTAGCTTTGAAATGCAATGCAATTCAATACAAGAAAGAACCAAGTGTTTCTTAAATGTCAGTAGTCAAAAAGATTTTAATCATGCTCTATAGACATCCCATTAAGAATTGTAGCAGTAGTTGTTCTTCTTGCTGAAAATCCCTTCACTTTCCCTTGCTCTTGAAACTGAAGGATTTGCTACTTGTTTTCCTCTGCGTCACATGCTAGTTTTAGTTGTCAATTGTCTAATTCTCAGCACATTCTATGCCAACTTGTTTTCCTTTGTATCACACGTGCTACTTTTAGTCGTCAATTATCTAATTCTCATCACATGCAATACCAATTGCTAATTCACGATCACATTTCAAGTTATCCTACATCAAGCATCATTCTAAGGCTCAAGGCTTCACCTGAGAAAGACAATGGTAGCAAAAGCAACGTTTCCGCTTTTTGAGCCAGATTAGTTTTCAACTTCAGTTTCCAGCTTTCCACCCTATCCCGGTGCCTTTGCATTTGCTGCCTTTCCAAAGAAGAGAATCTTCTCATTCAATCACTAATATATCCCAAGCCTTCTAATACAACTTCTCAAGTAAGATTAAACTGAAGTTCTGAATCAGATCTCCCACTGGATGTGTATGGTCCAAAATTAAACGCCCTTCAATCTAATGCACCAATGTTCATGTTTGATAAATTATTGCAGTAAATTATGTATTATCCCAACATTCAAAACTTATGATCTTGAGACCCTGATCTTAAGAAAAACTTCTGCAAATTTCCAAATTTCAAGCTTTGTAATTTTAGACCTTCTTATGCCGATAGGATTTAGATTTTTGTTGGAATAACAAGTTAATAAAGTCAACAGATCTACTCCCAGTCAAAAGGACTTATCTTCCATATAGCATGCAGAAGTCCCCTGCATTGTCAAACTGCCAGTATCCAAGCAAATATCCATGAATTTAAACCCAAACAGTGATTCCTGGGATTCAAGTCGATATCATTACCCTTAAAATACAGATATGTTCTTGCAATTATTCCACCTTGTGATTTTCCTGTTGTATATCCTTTGTTATATTTGCAATATCTTGACAAAGCATCCTCAATAATAATTTGGAGATGAGATTATAGTGCCGTTAGTTTTTGTCCTCTATGATATTTTCACTGAAAATGTCTTCCAATAGCTTTTACAAAGGCTTGGCAATGCAGTGCACATTTGCCATGACCTTTCTTAGATCTACGCCAAATAAGCTTACCCCTGAATCCAATCAATGAATGATTCTTGGATGGTCATCCTCTGTGACTCTTCACGACGAATGGTAACTTCAGATTTAAATATCATTGCAGTGATTTCCTGCGAAAGTTTTTCTCCCTCTGAATCCCCAACCATTCCTTTTATTCTGGCAACTTATAAATTTATAATAAGCCAAAAAACATATTTTTTCCATGCCTTGGAGCAAAATCAATGATATTAATGAGAGAGGTTATGCATGTTCCCTCATATTATCAGTAATACCACCCTTGATAATGTAAGAGGTTGGAATCTTTTACAATGATTTCTTTCTCCATAATATTGCAATATAGCGGCACTGTGGCATGCACCACAGACAAGAAAGCTCTTAAACACACCTGATGAGGTTTCCCAAGGGGTAAGGACTGTTGGAAATTGTGCAACTTGAGAAGATATTCTTCTTGTACTTGTATTGTATTTCCTTGTACCTCTTACAGGAGATTACACTGATGTAATTACTCATGCAAACCCTAGAAAGAATCAATGTAAACCCTGGGGAAAGATTACACAAGAAAAGAATAAAAATAAAATTATTTTTGCATTTCCCCAAGGTAGGTCGAACCAGTCAGTTAGACAAGTCGGCCCTGTTAGGGTAAAAGTCAGTTTTTGTAATGTGTATAAATAGAAGGCAGGTGCGCTTTATTTACTCACTCATCCAGACAAGCAAGTTCGCTCTCTAGCAAAGTTCGCAGCATCATCTAGAAGGAGGTTTTCCAGGGTTATATCTTAGAGAGATTTTTCTCTCTCTCTTTCCTTTTTCTTTGCTCTCAAAAGCTATCATCTCTAAACGAAGGTTTGCTGGGTTTTTCCCGATTGGGTTTCCCAGGATAAATTTGTGTGTCCTTTGTTTCTGTTCTTTGTCTTTCTTCTAGAGATCCTATTGTTTATTTGCA
The DNA here is from genome assembly GCA_001517045.1 of Pseudotsuga menziesii. NCBI lineage: Eukaryota > Viridiplantae > Streptophyta > Pinopsida > Pinales > Pinaceae > Pseudotsuga > Pseudotsuga menziesii. The sequence continues at coordinate 281,671 of LPNX010836949.1, read as the reverse complement.
ATTAAGTTATGTTGCTATAATCTTGTAAAAACGAACAGAGACTATAAGTCCAAAAGCAATGGTCAAATCTCAATGTGATGGCAGAATGTGTTTTGCTCAGCATGCTACTCCTCCGTGTGTCCTTTGTTTCTGTTCTTTGTCTTTCTTCTAGAGATCCTATTGTTTATTTGCAATTAAGTTATGTTGCTATAATCTTGTAAAAACTAACAGAGACTATAAGTCCAAAAGCAATGGTCAAATCTCAATGTGATGGTAGAATGTGTTTTGCTCAGCATGCTACTCCATATCATGTGCTACAAAATTCGTGTCAGGCACATACCCTGCTCCCTTCATCTGTATATACAAGCTTTCCAGCAACGCATATATTTTTTCTGTTTGAAAGTGTGACCTATCCCCAACAACAAATGTATGCACACCATTCTTAACCTCAATCCAGCTGCAGCCTGGTTTCTTTTTTATCCCCCTATCTCTCATCAACATTCTCACCTTTGCTACCTCGTCCCACCTACCAACCTTTGCATAAATGTTTGACAGAGATATATACGCAGCAGCATTCTGAGGTTCCAACTCAAAAAGGTTTTCTGCTGCAAATTTCCCTAGCTCCATATTTACATGAAGTTGACAAGCACCAAGCAATGCCCCCCACACAACAGCATCAGGTTGACATGACATACTCTTAATCAATTTATCTGCCTCCTCAAGGCAACCAGCACGGCCAAGAAGGTCAACCATGCAAGCATAGTGATCTGCCTGTGGTGAGATGTCATAATCTTGACTCATGGAATGAAAATAGAACTGGCCTTCATTGACTAGGCCAGCATGGCTACATGCTGACAGAACACCAATAAATGTGATGTGGTTGGGTTTCACACCAGATTGCTGCATTTGTTCAAAGAGTTCAAGGGCATCATTGCCTTTGCCATGCTGGGCATATTCTGTAATCATTGCATTCCACGAGACCAGATCTCTTTCCTGCATTTTGTCCAGAACTTTTTGTGCATTAATAATATTTCCACATTTTCCATACATTGTTATAAGTGCATTACATACAAGCACATCTGAACCAAATTCTTTCTTGATGATGTAAGCATGGACCTGCTTGCCCTTCTCTAATGCTGCTAGGTCAGTGCATACACTCAGAACACCAGTGAAGGTGGACTGATCTGGATTTACACCTGCTTGATGCATATGGAAGAAGAGTTCCAGAGCCTCTTCACACGCATATACTGTTATTATGGCATTCCATGAAACCAAATTCCGACCTGGCATATTTTTAAAGATTTGGAATGCATCTTTCATCCTCCCATTCTGGAGATATGCTGTAATCATGGCATTCCATGAGACTACATTTCGTATAGGCATTTTATCAAAACAGTTCTGTGCATCCTCAATTCTTCCATTTTCAGCATATCCTGAAATCATGGCAGTCCACGAAACTACATCTTGTTTGGCCATTCTCTCAAAAACTTGGCATGCATCATCTATTCTCCCATGTTTTGCATACATAGTAACAAGAGCGTTTCCAACAGAGAGATTTGACTCAAAACCCTTACTGATGCTGTGGGCATGGACCTGCTTTCCTAGCTCTAATGCATCCGAACTAGCACATGCACTCAAGACACTCGAGAAAGTGAACTCATCTAACTGTATGCCTCCACTTTGCATTTCAATAAATAGTTTCAGGGCAGCGTCATTCTGCCCATTCTGAGCATACCCTGTAATGATGGCATTCCAAGAAATCACATTTCGTTCCGGCATTTTCTCAAATAGTTGTTTTGCATCATCCATTCTCCCATTCTGTGCATAGCCATTAACCATAACAGACCATGAAACCACATTCCATGCAGACATCGTGTTAAACACTTTACGGGCATCGATCAACACCCTGCACTTGGAATACATATCAATCAGTGTACTCCCCACATGAAGATCTGATTCAAATCCAGTTTTGATTATGTACCCATGGAACTGCTTCCCCTGTTTCAGATCAACACGGCTAGCACATGCCTTTATGACACTCACATAAGTGGATTGAGTTGGTCTCTTTCCTTCCCACTCCATTTGGCCAAAAAGTAGCAAGGCCTCCTCATCAAACCCGCTCTGCACATATCCTGCAATCATTGCATTCCATGAGACCACATTTCTTTCAACCATTTCATCAAACAGTTGGCGTGCATCCGCAATTCTCTCATTCTGTGCATATCCTGCAATCATGGCAGTCCATGAAACGACATCTCTATCAAGCATTTCATCAAACACATTTCTTGCTTCGCTCGCACTTCCACATTTAGCGTACATATTGATCAGTGCATTCCCCACGGCAACACCATTTTTGTATCCTATCTTGATAATCTGCGCATGAACCTGTAAGCCATCTTCCAGTGCTTCCAACCCCGCAATAGAACTAAGAACATTTGAAAACGTAAAGTGGTTTGGCTTCGTACCCTCCAGCTGCATCTGCCCAAAAAACCCAAGAGCCTCGATGCCATTCCCACTCCGAGTGTATCCCGCAATCATGGCATTCCACGTCACCACGTTTCGTTCATGCATGTCATCAAACAGTTGGCGTGCATCTTTAATTCTCCCATTCTGCGCATACCCAGAGATCAGGGAAGTCTGTGACACAAGATTTCCTTCAGGTATTTTATCAAACACTTGGTGGGCAAGCTCCAATTGCCCACATTTCACATACATAATCACAAGCTTCATGTCCACCGGCTTGAATCCACTTATTATCATGTGGGCATGAACAATCTTGGCCTCTGCAACTGCTCTCAAATCCCCACAGGCTTTCAGCAGAGGAATGTATGTGTTCAACCCGACCCGCAAACCCAACTGATCCATGAGAAACACCACATCCAGAGCCTCTTTCAATCGCCCCTCATCACACACTTTGCTAAAACTTTCGTCGGTTTTCCCGAATATCATGTTGCCGAGCTTACCCATTTGTTTTTCCTTTGCATAATTGGTGTCACTGAGGTTCGACGTGTTCAATTTCTGATGCCGGAGTTTTCCAAAATTCAAATACTGTGAATGATTTTGCAGCGTTCGTGACAGAGCTGGGATCCTGAAGTGTTTCATCTTGATGAACAGCAAGCTGAGAATTTAGAGGTGGAGGGATTTCACCGTTTGAATTCATTTGAGAAAACTGACGTTGCACTTCAAAATCTCTCCCTCCCTCAACGATACGATTTTATCCCGGACTAAGCTAATCTTCCAGCATAGTATGTTTTTTTATACAAATCCATGTAAAAACTTACGCATTAGCATAAATATATTATGATCCAAGATTATTAGCATAAATATATTATGATCCCAGATTAATGCATGGTGTAAAATATCGTTGAGTTTTGCCTAATTTTGCATCAGCATCAATTCAGTTAAAGTGAGTAAAAAATTCTAAGGCTTTTTATTAAGGGAAATAATGACATTTTGTTTGTATTAATTTTTTTAGTGTTGCTTTTGATGGTTGAAGAGAAGTTTGCTATAAGATTAAATGGTTTCTTTTATCTTAATTTAATATTTTGATTAAGAAAACATTTTGCCAAGTACTCATAGTACACTTAGGGTTAAAGAGGTTTGTCAAGTAAATAAAAGGGTGAATTAGGCGCTTGAGGGTGTGACATTAGATGAGAGATCCAATGATACACCCTCAAGCACCTTAGGATTCCAAGGCACTTTAGGGTGCATCATTGGATGATCCACAAGAACTCCGTCGAGCGATCGAGGGCAATAGTTATGCACCATACAGAGTTTTTGTATATCTTGAGATGCTTAAGGGTGTGTCATTGGATTTTGTAGCAAACAAAATGTTATGTATATATCAAGGCACTTTAGCGTGCATCGTTAGAGTCAGGGCAATAGTTATGCACCAACATTGTTTTAGTGTATCCCAAGGTGTTTGAGGGTGTGTCGATGTAGAATCTAACGGTGCACCCTCAAGCACCTCAAGATACATGAAAATTGTGTCTTGTGCATAACTATCACCCTCAAACGCCTTAGGATACACAAAAACTATGTCTAGTGCATAATTATTGTCATCAAGCGGTCAACAAAGTTCTCATAGATCTGGAGGCGTTTGAGGATGCATTGTTGGATCTCTCATCCAACAAAGCACCCACAAGTGCCTTGGGATACATGAAAACTCCATGTAGCGTGTATCTATTGCCTTTGTTGAGTTAGTAAAAGTAAGGTGTTGTTATTGCATTTGTTGTGATTGAATTTATTTAAATGACACATTTGTCCTTTTTAAAAGGGCACTTAATCAACACAAATTCTCATAATTACTAAATCAAGTTGAAGATCACACACCATCAATTATGAAAAATTAACTTATCAACAAAAGTTATCATAACTATCAAGTCAAGCCAAAAAGATCACATGCCAACAAGATGCCAAGCCCTTATAGTAACACACATATCAATTTTAAAATAACCTTATTAAACTACTCACAAGGACATTAAATCCCCTCCTTTACTAATTATGTTGAAATCTCTACACATGTTAAGAAATAAAGATGAGAAATCAATTATCAACCAAGATAAATAAATATAAAGATCATAGAGACATTTTTTAAAAGGTGAAATGTTACGTAGGTGGGAGAATGCCTTCCCTAAGGATTATTTCCACCGAAGATCTTAAACATACTTGGGAGTTCAAGATAGGTGTTCAAGTTGCAATAATATTAGACAGGGTAATTAGGGATATGTCTGCAGAAAAAAAAAAAAAACATTAAAGAAAATTATCATATCTTTAACAAAAGGGAAAAGATCAATGTTTTGGTTATGTTCATGAAGAGTCAAATACCACTACAAAGTAGTGAAAAGAATATTGTTGAAAATCAACACATTAATGTTAGAAAAAAAATGGAGTGAATTAAAGAGAGTGAGATCGTATATATTGTCCATCATATTTGCTAAGGATAGGATTAACTTAAAGATCAATTAAACTATGTTGTGTAGTTTGATTCCAAACTACACTAAAGATCAATTAAATAATTGTTGTTTCATCATAGTGTCTAGTGTTTAAAGGGGATTTTTTTGGAAACCGTCGTCATCGTCTAATCAATGGATCAGAGATTACAAAGATAAAACAAGACGATGAATCAATGGATTGGAGATTACAGAGATAAAACAATGTTAAGGAATTTCTATTTATCCAAATCATATATTATCATCAAATCTTCTTAGTTTCTTTCTTAGTACACACAAAGTATATGGGATGGGAATTATAGGTGTGAAAGTGCCCTACATAATGGAATAGAAAAACCTAATGAAAAGAGGCAAGATCTTTATTTTTCAACTAGGAGCATAAAGATCTTAGAAGAAACCTTAATGATAAGGAGGATGGCAACACACTACCAAAACAGCTAGCAAAGCTAGGAAACCTAGATTTTCCAAGTTTAGGAGTGGCCAACCAATTTTAGGGGAAACTAAGAAAATTAGGAGGAAATGGTAGGTCACTAAGTGGACTAGGGTATTTAATTTAACCTTGTTTCAATGTGCCTAAAGTTGTAAGTGACTAGTTATTAATAATTTATCAAGTTTTAACATCGAATGAATGGAGTTAATGCCAATAGGATAAAGCGAAGAGGTGTGGAAAATAAACCATGTTTTTTAACCCTTTCACTTTATGTGATATATTTAATCTAATAAGGTAATGAACAAATCTAAAAATGAAATAGTTGATGATGATGAACGTCCACTAAGACCAACTTTGGTCTATCAGACCTTAAGAAGGATAATACTTGTTTTACTTTAAAATCTTGTTCATGTGTTCAAAAAGCTTGCAAAGAAGCTTTCCAAGCTCACTATAGTTTTGGAAAGTTAGGAGGTTATAAAGGTTTGTATTGTAGAAAATACTATGAAACTCATATCTAATGTGGGTGTAAGAAAGGAACTCTAAGAGAAAGTGATTTTCATCCTCAACGCTCATAGACTCACACAAATGGAAAATCCTTTCCGCCCATGGAGTTTTAGGAATAGACCAACACCCTATTTCGCTATGGAGTTCATGAGAGTATGGTTCTAATCTTATTCTATATTAATTTTCTTCCATGAGCTACTTACTACCGAGAGATACTTCTGATCTTCCAAGTTAGGATTAGTGACCTCCTTATAGTATCTTAATTTTCTCTTAACCACTAAATTTTCCTCACACTAGAATTTCTCTTTAAACTTAGAAGTAATAATATTTTTGACATTATCAATGTCCTGCAAAATGTCGTTTTCATTAATGCCCCAATTGTTTAACAAAGCCATGTTATATTTACACCAACACCGCTTGAGGCGTAGTTAGTTTTGACTTGAGTTTAAAGCAATTTTAAGTTGATTTTGACTTGAATACCAACAAACGCAACTTAAATATTTTCCATTTAAACCCAATGAAATCATCAAATAACAAGCATTAAGGTTGATCACATCTTTGACCTTTTCTTTTGTGATCAAGCAATCAGGGAGAAAGATCAAGTTGGTTGGTTGGTTTGTAATAAAGTCTCATAACCGATAAGACCAATGAATGGCTGGCTTTTAAATTGACTCAATGGTTGGTAGTTAAGTCCATCTACACCATGGGGCCAAGCATTGTATAAAGACATAAATGGGTTATAAGACTTGCCTTTTTCATAATTCATCATATTAGACACCACTCTTTCCATAACCCCTTTCAAGTAGCATTTCAACTTTTGTAATGTAATCCATGCAGGGGGGTGTTCAATAATTGTCAACCTATAAATTGCTTTCTACAATATTGATTGTTCTTTCTTTAAAATTTTACTTTTACGTCATTTAAATTCACATGACTACCTTAAAGTTCAATTGATATTGACCCATTTTTATCTCTATGTATTTGTTTAGAAAACTCTATAATACATGTGTCACCAATCCAGATGTCTAACATCCACACCTAAAGAAGCTTACATTCTTCCTTTACTAAACTAAATTTAAGAAGCTTGCATTCTTCCTTTACTAAACTAAATTTACATCCATTTCCAATAATAAATGAGATATAAATAATCCCTGGATGTGGGTGTTAACCACGACCACATGGACTTGGGGGATGCTGACGCGGTCTTCACAGCCCAAGCGTAACCTCAACTTCAATGCCATCATTGAGGGCCTTCAATGACATGGGAGACATGGCTGCTTCTTGGTACGTTGACAGGATGAGGTTGTCTTTTCACAATCTGATCGACATTAAATGCCCTCCTGGCAGCCTTAATTTGCACCAGCGTCATTCAATATGGGGGTTGTTAGGTGTTGGGCTTCATTTGATTCATGCTCTGCACACTATTGTTTCTCTCCTTTGCTCTGGATCGTCACCCCAGTGCCTAATTCGGGTCTGCCATCATCCTGTTCCGCTCTCTGCCATCCTCCAGCCATGCCCAAAAGACAAAGAGGTACCCCCCATAGAGGGCATGGTCTTAATGCTCAGGTTGATGGCCATATACCTCTCTTGGCTCAAGCCAGTGGCAATGGTTTCGATTTGGAGATTCCAGAGGAAGTGCGACAAATTGTCTTTGATTGGGAAGATGAAATGTCTGGGGCTCTCGACGCAGCTGGAAGAACAGTGGAGCGCAGACAAAATTATTGGGTATTTAAGAACTTACTCACTCGCCCGGTCCTTAGATTCAACCCTATGGTTCCTCCTCCCCCAGCACCTCTAGCTCGACCCCCGCCAGCTCCTCACAATGCTGCACCACCTGCTCCTCACGATGTTGCACCACCTGCTCCTCAAGTTGTCACACCACCTGCTCCTCCAAGTTCCTCCACCGCCCCATCCACCACCCTTGCTTCTCCATCTTGCTTTGTCCCCCCTCCACAATGTTGACCTTCCACTAGCTCTTCGTGCAAGTTTTCATCCAACCCGGCCGTTACGAAAAAGACCGCTTTGCTCCCCACTAAAAAGCCACTTGCAAGAACCATGGAGGAAGAAAACAGCCCCAGTGATGAAGAAATGGATACGTCTAGCAAATATTCTAAGGCCAAATTAAACGAGCCTGCTCAACCAGACTCTCCAGGCTACAGCTGCCCTATCGTGGAGGAACCATGGCAAAAACCGTGCCATAAAATGTGAACTAAGTACGCCATGGCTACGTGTCGGTCTGCCTGCATGTTGTATGGTTTTTGTACAAGTTCCATCTCGGCCACGTGTTGCTCATCATGATACTGTCAGGTTTTTTTGTTTGTTGCACTGTTAACTTGTTGGCTCTTTGTCTGTTTCCTCCAATAACTAAGGAAGCTTTTGTTTATGCTTATTTGGATGGCCTGTTTTCCCTCTGGGAGGGAGGGTTTTGTAAACCTATTTTCCCTCTTGGAGGGAGGGCCTAGACTCATTCTGAAACTCTATATCTGCTCAACATGAGCAGGTCTGCCTGTAACCTCTTATGTACCACTATTTTCTTCTTTTTTTAATAGTATAGCTCTCAACTTACAAAAAAAAATGAGATATAAATAATATTATTTGGTTGGAAGGAAAATGTGTAAAGAAAATAAGTTATATTTGGAGCTTGCATTCTTCCTTTATTAAACAAAATTTACATGCATTTCCAATAATAAATGAGATATAAATAATATTATTTGTTTGGAAGGAAAATGTGTAAAGAAAATAAGTTACATTTGGACATTGAAACCAAGGCATAAGGTTTATGTGGATTAACAATTAATTTCCTTCCAAATACAGTAAACAAAAGACATATAACCAAATCCAAACACTAAAGGTAAAACATTAAAGCTTGTGATACTTTAAGACATCAACTATATTGAATGTTATATTAGGCTAGAGAAAAAATTTAGGGACTCATAACTATTTTAAAAATCTACAAGTTTAGTAAAAAAGTTATACCTTTCAAAATGTTATTTGATAATAATTTTGTAAAATTTATTAAATTTATAAAGATTTCATTTATTTTATAGGAAAAAAATTACATAAAATAATATTAATTTTAAACAAATAAATCATTTAAGAGAAAATCAAAGAAAATACTCAAATGATGAAACTTTTCCCAAACACTTAATTCAAGCAAGAACATAAGCCACCTATCACAAATGTATATCAAAGATAGTGAACACTTAATCAATTTTTGCATTTTTCATTCCCTAATGTGTGATTAAATTATTGTTCCACTTCTCACACAAAAACACCATGTTCCAAAGAGACACTTTTGTCTCTTCCCCATAATACCTATTTAATAATGTATGTTTCTCCTACTCTTAAATACATTCTATAGCTATAAATAAAAGATCCAAAAGTATTTATAAGAACAAAGAAACAAGTTTGGCGAGGAAGCATATTTTAAAACCATAAAAGTTTATAAAAGATAAATAATTATTTAATGGAGACTACAATATCCTAAAGTTGGTGGTTATTGTACATTATGCATAAGGTTGTTGAATCAAAAGGTGCATTCTATAGTCCAATATGGGGCATGAGTGTTATAAGTGAGTGAATAAGCATAGCGTTGATGTCACGTCGACTTTTCAGATTAAAATAAAAAAAATAATATGCTTCAATAATAACAGTAATATCAATTTAGATCCAACTTAACCCTAGATCTATTTAACGTCAACACCAATTAAATCCCTTCAGGTGCAAATTTTCCCTCAATTTTTTACATTGCTAAAAAAGTTGACACCTTAAAGGATTTTATCCCTCTTTACACTTCATAGATCCGGGGTTAAAATAGATATAAACCAATCATACATTCATTTAGTCTAAGTTACCTCCATACCTTACTAGGTCAACATTGCCACCACCATTGCCTACTAATTCAACATTTCCTATAAAGTTATGCTCTAATAATTATACCTTAGGCCAACACCACATTTTCCAATGAACTCTCTCTTTTTCTTTCTCACACACATATTGCATAGTTCTTAGTTTTAATAGATCCCACCATCCTAACTTTCACACATAGCATCAAAATTATATCATATGGTTTTATAAAATATGTACATTAACCTAAATAAAAACAAATAATTTATATATTAAAAAATACAATCTTATACTTCTTATTAAGAAATGATTTTAATTTTTTTTAAATTTTAAAATGATTTTTACTTTAAAAAAAAATTTACTTCTTTACAGAATGTATATATTGCACTTATTATTCTCCTTTGAAAGAAAGAATTTTTCTATATCATAAACCATTCACCATTCCCTTTGCCTTAATTTTCTATAAAATGCGTCATCATAAACCTTGCCTTAAGTTATTTGGTGATAAAATTATGCTTAATTTAAATACAATGCCAATTAATATTTGCTTCCACCTTTGAAAGCCATATTTCCTATTTAAGGGTTATTTTCCACCTTAGTATTTTCCCTTCTCCGTAAGCTTAAGAGTGATGAGAGATATACCATAAGAATGAAACCATAACTAATGAACCAGGATCATTTGTGTTTTGATCACATGGATAATAATGATTTGGCAGTATGGCAGCTGACCCTTCACCGTACAAGCCACTCAGTTGGTATGGTGATGAAGGCTTTGGAGGTAGAGTTGATGGGACCGGTAAGGATACCTTTTCGGGTGAGCATGTCTTCTTTTTGGTCTCCAAGGGCTTTAACTAGGGTTTGTGCAAACCTTAGTTTAAAGGTAGTTTTTACTAGTCTGGTTTTCTAGAGAAACCTTTCTTTTCCCTTGAGCTAGAGTATTATGGTTGAAGATTTTTGTGTTGGAGAGCTTCTAATGAGTTTAAAGGGGTCGCTTGATTATAGTGTTGGGGAGGTTTTTGGCGAAAAGAAGGTGGTTCTTGGTCCGAAGAGATGGTTTTGGGGGGTTAAGGCTTCGACATGTAGGAAAACTAAGCTTGAGAAGTTGCGAAAAAATAAGGCTCAGTGTGTGTTAGGGAAGGACATAACCTTTGATATGGTCCAGGCTTTATCTTCCTATGTACTATTGGGGGGTTGGAGTATATTAAAATTTCTAGGACCGAGATTGTTGAATGGGTAACTGAAACATAGAATCCAATTATTAATCATATGTTGTTATAGCTCAAAATGACACATCTCTGCTTGTGACCACTTTCCCATGATTATGTCGCATGTCGGCACTTCCATGACGACACTTCATGAAAGTCACTAAAAAAACACCTATATTGGAGGACCCATATCTTGAGTTTTGTAACTCCATTTGACCTCGTCTCTAAACCGTTGGAAAGGCATCTGAGTTAGCTAAAACTTTCCAAAAGACAGTAAAGTATGAAAATGCCCAGAAGTACCATTAAAATGAGTTTTTGTTATGTATACACGAGTTTCCTTAAGGAAACCCGCGTATGTACGCGACTCGCTATATATAATACTCATGCATGCCTTAAATACGCGACTTTTTGCATTGCAACCCGCGTATACCTCCTGCATACGCGACTGATGTCTCTGCAACCCGCACATTCCTCCCAAAAATGTCAAAAAAATACATTTTTCGAAATTTGGGTAGTTTGGGTAGTTATGCAACTGACTCCTTCAGTTGTAACTACTTTGTCTTCGACCCTAACTCTTCATAAAGCATATAAATAGAGGTAGGGAGGTCCATGAGAGGAGACTTGAATCTTTGCATTGTTATGCTGGAGGATTTGGAGCTCTCTTTGCCCACACCTTTACCCTAGAAGCTTTCTCCTTGTGTTGTAGAGCTTGGAGGCTGATTTCCTTGGAGAAGAGAAGCAGCAGAACTAGATCAAGGTTTCGTGAGGTGCCGAACTTGAAGAGAAGGTATACTTGTACTTGTTTTCAAGATCAATAAAGATGTGATGTCCTTCTTCTTCCCAAATCATTGTTCAATGTGTATTTGAATCTTTGTTTATGATCATATGAATGATGTTAGTCAGATCATTATTTCATGTTCATTTGATTATCATTGTTTTATATGTGATCATATTGGTTTGAGGAAGGTATAATTTGTTTTGCAGGTCTCTTGGAGCAAGAGGAGCGAGAGGAGCAAGAAAAGGATTGAAGGGATGCTTGTATCAACCTTCGTTTGTCAAGGTATAAACCATTCTAATCTTTGAAACTTGCTTATATATGCTTGTTCAACATTATACATCCACCTTCAACCCCAGTACGTTGATGGCCTCTTAAACCCTAGCCATAGGAAACTTTCCTTTACAACAGAACTGGCGACTCCACTAGGGAAAGCCTTGTCTGTTTTGGGTTCCTTGTCTGTTTTGGGTTTCTCTATTTTTCTTTCGGTCTTTTGCAAGGTTTCAGGTCTTTCTTGCCACTTAGGAACACTTTATAGGTCTGATAGAACACCTCCCCCACCTTCCTAAGGCAGTTTTTGAACTTTTTGGGTTCTTTTCCCACCCATACGCAAGTTGTAGATTGAACAGTCGCGTAGTGGGTATTTATACGTGACTTGATATACTGTCAACCCACGTATGACACGCGACCTGTCAGTAGTACAACCCGTGTGTGCCCCTAAAACAATTTTTTTTCCTCATTTTTGTGGTTTTTTCTACGGTTGTGGGTTGTTTGGTAGGTCTTTTGGGGTCCTCTCCAGGTGCATGACTCTAGGAAGTTAGTGTCATCCATTTTGGTTGTTCTTTATCTATGTAGTAAGTCTTTTATAGCATTAGGGTTTTCTCTTTGCTCTTTCCCCCCAACCCCCTTTGTTTGGCATGATTTTTGGCTTATGTTTCTGGTCAGCCTTTGTTGGTGATCTTTGTCTGAACTTAGAAGCTTATTGGTCTTTGTTCCCTTCTTCTTTTGTTGGTTAACTTCACCATGCCAAAATATTTGACTTGTCTCTTATGCAAGCCTTTCTTCCAAGTAGGGTTTATACTGACTTTAGGGCATTCTAGAGTCTATTTGGTGGTTGTATAGCAGAGTTCCTTTTGCTTTGTTCTTCTCATCTGCATACATTTGTTTGTAGGTAGTTTTCTTTTGCATTTATAAAAGAAAAATAAAAAGAACATAAAGTTGTTTAATATGCATGTAGATTAGGGTTTTGTATTTAATGCACTGCATATCATTGTTTTTGAAAAAAATAAAAAGAATTGTTCTTTTGTGGCTTTCAAGTTTTCTATTTGAAAAAAGAAAGAGAATAGTTTTTGCTTTTTGCATTTCATTTCTCTTTGCTTGGTCATTTTGTTTCAACTTTGAGTCAAAACACCACATAAGTTTCACGCCATTTACCCTCTGACTAAAAACAACCCTTAAAATAAACGATATAATTTAGAAACTATTAGTAAGTTTTATTTTATAGGGTCATACACCAACTAGCTTAAGCTAGACTTGTGAAATAAGGAGTTTAAACTCCCCACAAGTGTTTAAATTCAGACGTAGTTGGTCAATCACTAGGTAAATCCTCTTCTATGTTGATTGTATCTAGGAAGCTCCTCTCAAACGGGAGTTAAGCACGAGGCCGCATGGAGTCTTGGACTGAGGAGATAACCCTCTGATTCCTTGTCAAAGCGTAGACCAGGGTTTTTGTGCATCTGGGGATTTTGTCTTAGATGGGGTTTCGGGCTTTGCTACCCTGCCCATGTGTATGAACCAGGCTTGCGACTGTCCCCCCAGACTGTCAATATAGTTAAGGTATCATTTAGTCTCTTTGACATCTAGGGTTCATACACAGGTACATCGGAAGGCTATTTCTGGTTGACCTTGGACGGGCTTGGAAGGTAACCCTGGTAGAAGGTGTGGGAGGGCGGTGGGTGATTCCTCCGCTTGTGCCTAATAACATCTACAGGGATGCCAAGTAACTATCTACCAGCTTTCTTCTGGAAAGCATATCTTATACATGTTTGTCTGTTTGGCTTTAGAAATTTTTAGTGAGTGCTGTGTGGTTTGTCTGTACTTAGTGTCCCTTTAGGTATGTGCTTTGTAATTTTGGTTTCCTGTCAACCTCAGATTTTGTCTCCTAGTTTGAAACTATGGCTAACACCCCTTTGAACACCAACCAAGAGATCCCCATGCTGGGAACTCCTTGTACTATTCCTCTCACAAGGAATGTTGGTGTTCCTTTGATGGCCACCTTGAATCTGCCTAGATTCACCCTAGGGCTACCGGGTGTGGTTGTTTTCCACTCCAACTATCTTGAATGCTCCTGATGCTTCTCAAGTAAGCTCCTTATATCAAGGGCATCAAATCACAGCTTCCCCTTCACCTGTAGTTGATTCTCCTCCTCCTTCTATCTCATGCAGTGAAAGTATTGATACTAGTAATCGACAGTCTAAAAGGAGTAAAAAAATGAGGAATAGGAAGAAGACACATAAGAAAGGGGGAAACCGTTAAACCTCTGCAAATCGAGTTCAACCTCACCACCCAGCCTCTGCAGTTCATGTTGGGGGCACCTATCCAACCTCTACAAGTCATGTTGGATCTAAGAACTCAACCTCTGCAAGTCAATTTGATCTTCACCACCCAGCCTCTGTTGATCATGCTGGTAGGATCCTTCCAACCTTTCCAGGTCACGTCTGATCTAGTCACTCAGCCTCTGTAGTTCATGCTGAGGGCACCCATTCAACCTCTGATGTTCAAGTTGAACCTCCCCATCCAACCTCTGCAAGTCATGTTGGATCCACCCACCCAGCCTGTGAAGTTCATGCTGGGGGCACACACTCAACTGTTGCAAAGCATGTTGATCCTAACCATTCAGCCTCTGCTATTCATGCTGGTGGTGCTTGTCCAACCTCTGCAATTCATGTTGGACCCAGTCTCTCAGCCTCTACAAGTCATGTTGGGGGTAGTCTCTCAACCTCTATGGTTCATGCTGAAGACAATCCGTCAGCCACTGCAAGTCATGTTGACATTGTTGAAAAGACTGTCTGTTCAAAACACAAGCCCAAGTTTCCTTGTAAGCTTTGAGGGAAACCGCCTTACTTATAAATTCCCTTCTATCGTGGAGGTGCAAAGAGTTTGGTTTCATAGTCCTCCCGTTTTTTAACATACTAATTTTTTTCAACAACCAGCCTCTCTTAGTCAGGTTGGACCCAGTCACCCAGCCTATGGTGCTCATGTTGGGGGGAAAATCTCAACCTCTATAGGTCATGTTGAAAGCAAACAGTCAGCCACTGCTAGTCATGTTGACACTGTTGAGAAAACTGGTCGTTTGAAGTGCAAAATTAAGTTCCCTTGTAAGCTATGTGAGGGAGATCATCTTACTCACTAGTGCCCTGCTATCCCAGAGGTGCGAAGAGTGTGGTCCGAGACTCAAGAATTTCCTTCTCCTGAACAACCTATAGTTTCTCAACAACCTACTCAACCTTTGGTTGATTAAGTGGTCGAACCAATATCAGATTTGGTCGGTCCCACTCTTCTTTCGGAGAGTGACCCTTATGTGATTGAACCAATGTCACCTTTGGTGAATCCCACTCTCCCTTCGGAGAGTGACTTTCACGAAACGGTTGAATCGATTCCATTGTCGATCAATCCCACTCTTCCTTTGGAGAGTGAAGTGTCTGCTAGTCACATTTTCTTCACTTCTAGTTCATAACTTATTGAACAAGGGGGCACTGAACTCACTTCAAATGAGCCCCCACCAAGCTCTCGGATTGCTTCCTTTGATTGGGATAGCCTAGTTGATTCGTGCCTTCCTTCTGATGCACCTTTCTAGATAAAGGTCAAAGTTGAACCATACACGATTTATTGTTGTATTGTTGATGAAGGAGCCTCAGTTAGTATCTTGTCTGCTCGTGCTTGGCGAGGAATGGGATCTCCCAGCCTTGTGTCGACTGCTAGTCAGTTACTGGCATTTGATAGAAGAACTAGTATAGCCTTGGGAATTCCTGCTCAAACACTTGTTACTTTGGGTGGGAAGACCGTCTTAGTTGACTTCATGGTGATCGAAGACCCCTTGGAATTCAATATGCTCCTTGGACGTGATTATGTCTATGCCATGCAAGCTATGGTGTCAACATTATTTCGTGTGATGTACTTTAATCATGGCGAAGAAATTGTCACTATCGACCAATTGGATTTTCTTGATTTGTCCCCTGACCCAATTAGAGACCAGGTATTTCCTTTATTAATTCCCAATGTTTTTGTAGACACTACCCCGCCACGGGTGAGCTATGTGGCCTCATGTGCTTTGTGTTCAATTGCTACTGAGAAGCACCCTCTGTTTTCATGCTTACCTTCTCGGGACTTGGTCCCAGCAATTGACCAGGTGAGTCATCCTATACAGACTATGGAGCCTACTCTCCCCTCTGTCGATTCGTTTGAAAGTTTGGACAAGTGTCCTATCTCAGATGAAGTCTTCCTAGAGTCTTTGATACAGTCTGATATTCTATTGGATGTTGGTTCAGTTGTGACTAAGTCTAACCCTAATTTTCCTAGTAATCCTAACCTTTCTTCTTATGTTGGTCTTGTTGAGTCTTTTGAATCTTCCTTTGAACAACAAGTCAGTGATCCTGATGAGTTTGATTTTTCTTATGAATTTTTCAACTCCTGTGATATTGAGTTTGTTCCTGTAGACTTTACCTCCCTTGTTGATCTTTGCTTTTATTCTGAGGTTGATCTTACTAATTGTGAACCCTCATGCCTTGGCACTATAGATTCCTCTTTACTTGATTCTTCCTTGACTACACCTTTTTTAGAAGATAGCAAAGTCATATGTGTTTCTGCCAAAGTGACCTGCATCGGATATTTTCTTCTGAATATGATCCTGGTGCTATTGTTTCTTGGAGACAGGATTCTTAGTTGGATTCACAACTGTTTACTGGTCTTTTCTTGTTGTTCAAGCTGTAACTGCATTTGCATGTGCCCTACTCGTGCTTATGATCCTGGTGCCAGCTTCCACGTTTTTAACTCGTTGTATAAGCCCTCGTCTTTGTTCTCATTGTCGCTAAGCCTTGTATCTTTTTGCCTTTGCAACTTGACACCCTTTACCTTGATGAGACATTCCCCAAGTGTTTTTATCTTGCTCATGTTCCTTGCATTATGCGTAGATTTTTTCCTCGTGCTTGGAACTAGTTTCATTTGCTCTTGACACTAGTCTCCTCGCATTTAGAACATTCATTTTTCTCTCCTTTGAGCTCGTTAAAAACAGTAAGGAGGCTACGAGTTGACTTTTTTGGACTCGTTAAAACTTCATGGGAAATATATTGAGTTTCTTTAGGCCCAAGTCTAACTCCTCAAAATAGACTTGACTACTGAGTAAACTTGTCCATTCAAGCTTGTTAAGAATATGTGAATGGGCATCCACATTGGTGGTAGGTTATCGCTTTCTCGGACCATGTGGAATAATATGAGAAAGGACCACTCTATTTTATTCAGAATTGAGAAGAGTATTCTCACGTATAGGTTTATCGTTTTTCCGGACCTGAGGGACTAAATTTACAGAAAAGGAGCCCCTGGTATGAGCTTAATTTTCTCTTTTTCGTGCTCTGGACCTAAACATGAAAAATATTCCGAGCGTACTTTATGTCTTTGTCATGCTCGTTAAACCCTAAAAGAACAAAACATCGATTCTATTGTTGTAAGTCCCATTTCTCATAATCAAATGGATATTTCCAAGTGATCTTGCCTTCCTTTACACTCGTAAAACTCAGGCTATATGATTCTTTTGAAGGAGCGTTGGGTAGGTGGTAATTTAACCTTTTTCGGACCTCCCTGACTAAGTATGAAAAAGGTGCGCCTTACTTCTTCAGAAGCTAAGAGAGTTCTTTTGTGGTTTGTTTTATACTTTTCCAGCCTCAGGAGACTAAATTGGATGAAAAAGTTCTCCCTTGGAGTCTTCTTTTGAGTTTTCAGACTCTCTAAGCCATGAAAACACTGTCGAGCATTCACTAATTCGGGCTCGTAAAATCCATGAATCATTGCCTTATCAAGCATTCTTCTGTCTCTTCTTCAAGCTTGCCAAAAATGAAGAAGGTCTCAAGTTTGCTTTCTTGGACTCGTTAAACTTTTACAAGAAAGAGGGGAAGGGAAGTTCATTCACATGTTTTTTACATCATGGCAGCAAGTCTTGTTTCCTTAAACAAAGCACCAATTTTGAGTCTATCAATAGTTGGGTCCTAGTTATTTAATCTTATCCCAATTCAGAGTTCCTTACTCCTCCAGTTGGTCTCTTTTCCAATTATATGGGGAATCTGTCAATGTCTCCTACATTGTAGATTTGTGTCATTGGTCCCTTTTTATTCAAAATCTACCTAAGTTACTTTTGTGCCGTGCTCACTATTCAAGGATTAAACCTTTGTCGGCCATTCTGCAGTTTCCTTGACCTTTTGTGTCGGTCATTCCCTGGTATCAGTTCATTACATCATGTCTTCGACGGTCCTTGTCGTGAAATTCTATACCAATTCCATATCCAATTAGTCTTTGACTTACCTTGTTTTGGATGATGAAGGATGCCGTAATGCCTTCCTTCCAATGAATCTCTTCCTATCGACTGCAACACCTCTTGCTCTGGGAATGAGATTTAGAGTTTTATGACAGTACCTTAGGGATTGCAGTCATCAGTGACAATTTCCCTCGCTATTGGGTAGTGGGAATACCTTACTGTCTCCTACTTGATGGATTCTTCAAGTGTTCGACTTCAAGTCCTTGTATTCACACTTTAGAATGTACTAGGTACTTTGGGGACCATTTTCATTAATGGAGGTTTTCCTCGCGTTTGTTAATGTTTCTCATCATTGACCGATAATCAAACGGTTTCCTCCATGTTTGACTTCAACTCCTTTATTCACATGGTTAGGATTCGTACCTTTTAGGCGGTTTGGATTGATGACCTTGGGCTGACAGTAGCATCGTCATCTTTTTCTATTTCCCAAATTGTGCAAGACCTTGTTACACTTTATATGACATTTTGTTGAGACATAGATCCACCTTGTATTCTTGTGGCTATGATCGATTGTCGAGTATGGATCCACCTTGTTCATTTGTGGCCATGACTCCTTTAGATTTGATATGGCGCATTTTTGCAATTTGAGCAAACCATGATAGTTCCATCAGTTATACATATGTTGGATCCACCTATATATTTATGGCAATGTTTTGTATATGGACTTGTATGTCCTAGAGATCAATTTTGTCTGACATTTATCTCTCTTTCAGGTACCTTTGTTCGAGTCTTTCGATTTTGGATTCTCTGCTCTCTCTATACTCAGTTGTTTCCTTTATAATGTATTTCAGCTATCGTCTTCCCCTCTAACCTCTTACATTAGGGGGCATCTGTTATAGCTCCAAATGACACATCTCTTCCTGTGACCACTTTCCCATGATTCCGTCGCATGACGACACTTCATGAAAGTCACTGAAAAACACCTATATTGGAGCACCCATATCTTAAGTTTTGTAACTCCATTTGACCTTATCTCTACACCGTTGGAAATTTATCTGAGTCAGCTAAAACTTTCAAGAAGATACCAAAGTCTGAAAATGCCCAAAAGTACCCTTAAAATGAGCTTTATTTTATGTATACGTGAGTTTCCTTATGGAAACCCACGTATGTACGCAACTTGCTATATATAATACTCACGTACGCCTTAAATACGTGACTTTTTGCATTGCAACCCACATATACCTCCTGCATACGCGACTGATGTCTCTGCAACCCGCGTATTCCTCCCAAAAATGTCAAAAAAATACGTTTTTCAAAATTCGGGTAGTTTGGGTAGTTATGCAACTGACTCCTTCAATTGTAACTACTTTGTCTTCGACCCTAACTATTCATAAAGCATATAAATAGAGGTAGGGAGGTCCATGAGAGGAGACTTGAATCTTTGCATTGTTATGCTGCAGGATTTGGAGCTCTCTTTGCCCACACGTTTTCCCTAGAAGCTTTCTCCTTGTGTTGCAGAGCTTGGAGGCCGAGTTCCTTGGAGAAGAGAGGCAGCAGAACCAGATCAAGGTTTCATGAGGTGCCGAACTTGAAGAGAAGGTATACTTTACTTGGTTTCAAGATTAATAAAGATGTGGTGTCCTTCTTCTTCCCAAATAAACGGTTCAATGTATATTTGAATCTTTGTTTATGATCATATGAATGATGTTAGTTAGATCATAATTTCATGTTCATTTGATTATCATTGTTTTATATGTGATCATATTGGTTTTAGGAAGGTATAATTCAAAGGTTGTGCAGAGTGAATTCGATTTATGAATATCTATGGTCCTTATATCATAAGGATGGAGTTTTGGGATGTTGTGGTTGGTTCCTGTAACACCCCGGTTTTGACCCTGTTTGCATTAAAAATGTATATGATTTACATATTGTAATTAATCATAGTGTGGAGCTAAAGGAAAAATCCCCACCATTGATTTATCATTTTATGTTTCGGCGATTAAAAACGATGCTGAAGGTATTTTGTGCTAGCCAGGCACATTATCATTTTTAACATCATGTAAATATGCAATTTAATTGAAATACCTACAACCAGCTATGTCAATGCAACATTAAAAGAGATGGGGGTATGATTTCCTAAGGATAAGGGGCGGGATATTCAAACATTTGAGCCAATGGGGAAAAGCCAAATGTCAAAGGGAGAACCCATCAAACACTCAACCACCCATTTTGTCTTTTGTGCCCAATCATTTATTTCTGCCAAAAGTGGTTGAGTTAGTTATTGCATGGGATGGGCAAGGTATGGAGGTCAAAATTCGAATTGGGCAGAGCACCCATTTTAGAAAAACGTGTTTTTGACTTATGGGCAAAGTAAATGCCCAAAAAGGTTGCCCATTCCCTCATGCATTCACATCCTCCTTTTCCTCACATTTTTTGGGAGAGACCCTGGGTTTTTCATTCATGTTTTTGGTTGTTTCTTCATTTTTCCCCATGGCTGGGAAGTCAATTTTCCTATGCTCAATGGATAGGCTCTCTTCCTAACATTTTTATGTTGTTCCCTCACTCAGGCGGCTGGGAAATTTCATTTTTTTTTGTGTGCACATTCGATGGGAGAATAGATCCATGTTTTGGGGTTTTGAAGGGGTCGTTTTTTCCCACATGAAGCCCATAGACATTTCTGAAATCAAATTTCTATCACAGGGTGTTTTTCCCCATTTTCTATTTCCGTTTTTTGCTCCTAGGACGCTTTTCCTCAACCCCAACATTTGTACTTTCTTGTGTGTGCACTCTTTGTTTTGGTCTGAACTAGTTTGGAGTGGAATTGGGTGAGAATTATCTTGATAAACCTAGTGGAGGAAGGAGCCTTACAAAGGGACCAAGAGGAGCTGGTTATTCTTCTTTGCACACACTGAAGAGCACTAGAAGGGAAGGCATAGCCGGAGGGACTGTGTAGTAGAGAAGGGGATGCTTCATTTTGTTGGGTGTGTAGCTATTTGGGAATCCAAGCCAAATCTTGTGTAGGTGTACATAGCTCAGTAGTTGAGCTCACTAGATTAGCAATTCAACCATTCCACCTCCTTATCATCATGATAAACCCAAATGTAGTTTTGGCTTGTCTGAATATTGATATGTCTTTGGCTATGTGTGAGCCTGTTGTATTTTCTGTATTCCTTGTGGGAATCATGCCCAGCTCGAGGGTGGTAGTACTATTGACAGATTGGTGAGCACAATAGCCTATGGTTGGGTGGAACGTTGTAGCGACATAGCTGGTTGTGGCACAAGCTTCTTATCAAGATAAGTATCTCTTGTGTGTTTACCTCTGCAACTGTATTTGTTTTAATGAATTATGATGAACATGATTGATGTGTTGAAATGAATTTTCTTCCTCTATATAATTGCATTTTTTATGCATCTATGTATGTTAGTTCAATGCATTTTTATTATGATGTTCATGGGGCTTACATCCCTCTTAAATGATAGCACCAACGTCGTGGTTGTGTCCTCTCAGGAGGGAGGGGGCGTGGCAGTATGGTATCAGAGTTGTGTTACAACATTGGGCCTCAATGGGCTAAGAAGAACAGTGGACAGAGGCAAGAATTACCCCCTGTTGAGCACATGCCAGTAGAAAAAAATTTAAATTTTTTCTAAGTGTTGGAATGTTGGTTGTGTTGACTGAGTTAGTCGAGTTCAACCAACACATGTTGGCTGAGTCGAGCCGACGAAGGTCGCATCGACCGTTTCGGCTGCGTTAGCGAGTTGAGCCAACAAAGAGAAAGACAGAAAAAAAATTCCAAAATTTTTCTAAGTGTCTAAAATTTTGCATGTTGGTCGAACTAGCCGAGTTCCGTGGATGAATGTCAGGTGAACTGGCAGAGTTTAGTCGATGCATGTCGGCGTGAAATGTTGAATGGAGTCAACGAGAAGAAGGAAGAAAATAAAATTTTCTAAAAAATTTCTAAGTATGGGCATGTCAGTAAAACTTTGGGATTTTTTCGATACGTATCGGATGAATTTAGTGAGTTTCGTCGATGCGTATCAGACAAAAAGGAGAGTTTCACCGATGTGTGTTGAGCGAAAAAGTTGAGTTTCGCCGATGAAAGAAAGAAGAAATATTTTCATAAAAAAATTCTAAGTGTCGAAAATTCCATATCGACAAGAAAAGGTGAGTTTTTTCAATGTGTGTCGGCTGAACTTGGTGAGTTCTGTCGACACGTCGGATAAGTTGATGAGTTTCGTCAATCGGAAGAGGATGGCGAGTTTTGTTGATGTGTCGGAATCAAAAGCATAATTTTGCCGACACGTCGAAAGCAAAATTGGAGTTTCATCGATCGGGTAAAAAGGGCGAGTTATGCTTATACGTATCGGGTGAACTCAGTGAGTTATATCGACACGTCGGAAGAAAGAGGTGAATTCGCCAATCAAAAGAAAAAACTGAGTTGCTTCGAAACAAGAAAATTCAACATGTTTTTCAGTGGGATTTATAGGTGCCAAAAAGCTAAAAATGGCAGTGAGATTATGCGCCAGATTGCGTGAAATCGAAAGATTTACAAAAAAAATGAGGACACTTCCCTTGACCTAAATCCACAAGGGGGCAATCCCCCTTGACCCTCGTCGTCCCCCTGAGACAGTCGTGGTTTGTGAAAAGAAAAGTCTATGCTTTGACAAGTTGTCATTATAGGATTTTTCCAAATAAAGGTATGTGATTTATGAATTCCTATGAATGTTGTGCAACTAACAATTGTGTTTATTAACACATTTTGCAGAATCATAGTCACCTTCGAAAGAAGCATTCCTGATAGTGCAGTACAGTAAAGTTGGTTGGCTGAGCCATGAGAACCTAGGACATGTATGATGATGCACAAAATCCCTATGAGCATGAGGAAGATGTTATGGGAGAAAACATCCGAGTTGGGAATGCTGAGACAGAGTCTAATGGGAGGAGATTTCAAGGTACTCCCCCAGATTTTGCAGCCACCATAAGAAGCCTAAGGGTGGAGATGCAAAGTTATAGGGTAGATAATGAAAGATTGGTTAAGGCTCAAGAGGAGCAGAATTAGTTGAATGCAGCCATGCTACAAATTTTGACAGATATGAAGAGGCAGACGAACTCTGGGGACCGTACAGTAAGACCAGAAGGTAGTAAGAGCAACACTAGAAGAAGATAAATATCCCCTAGTGAATCATGTGACCTTGAAGGATCCACTAGGGGTTCAAGCTCTTCGTCTCACGGGAATGAGAGGAAGAGGCGTTACCATAACCGTTCACATTATGAATTTAAGAAGGCAAGGACACCTACCTTCAATGGTGAGATAAAGAATGGTCAAGAAGTTGAAGCTTAGCTTCTTGGGATGAGAAAATATTTCTAAGTCCAAGACTACTCTAGAAATATGAAGGCTATGGTAGTCATCTGCAATTTGACTAGAATAGCATCCATATGGTGGGAACAATTCAAGCAATTAAAGAGGATTAATGAAAGGAAGATTGTGTGGAAACAGTTCCAGAAGTATTTCAAGCAGAAGTACCTCTCTGATAGGTACTATGATGACAAGATTAAAGAGTTCCATGAGTTGAGATTGGGACAGCAGACCATGGAAGAGTATGAAAATAAGTTCTTGGAACTGTTGAGGTATGTCAGGTACATCAAAGATGAGAAGGTAAAGATCTGACATTTTCTGAGTGAATTGCCTCAGTCTTACAAAGATGGAATTGAGTTTTATGAACCTAGAACTCTGGAAGAAGCAATAAGAAAAGCTAAGTATTGCTATGATCAAAGAAAATAAAAACCTAATTACCAAAAGACATGGAAGGACAAAAAAAAATGAGAAGTCTGACTAAAGGAAGAAAGGTTTCAGACCTTCTAACTTCATAAATCAGCAGAAGCAGCCATCCCAAGCTGTGAGTAAACCAACTAAAGTGATAGGAGAAAATCCAAAAGATCCACAACAGAACAAGGAACCTATCCAATGTTGGAAATGTGGAGGACCCCACATGTGCAGGAATTGTCCACTTGAGGATGGTAATGCAAGGCCAACTTACAACATCCAAGAAATATAAACAGTGGGACAAGTAGCAAGGGTCGTCCCTAGGATTTATGCAGCACTGGAGGACCGCCAAGAAGATCATCAGTCAACTGTGGTTGAAGTTGCAGGTAATATTGCTGAGCAATCTGTTTCTATTTTAATTGACCCTGGATCTACTCACATTTACATTACTCCTAGAGTAGTTAAGCATAGTAAATCATGGTTAGTCCAGCTAGCCACTGGAACTAAGAGAAAGTTTAGTGAAGTGGTAGAGAAATGTCCAATGGTTATGGATGGATTGGTCACGTATGTAGATTTGAATGTTCTACCACTTGGTTCCTATGATGTTCTCATTGGAATGGACTGGTTAGAAGCTCACAGAGTAAAGCTTGATTGTCATAATAAGACTTTTGAATGCATGGATGAAGAAGGGATCCCAAGAGGTGTAAGAGGCATCCCAAAGGTGATTTATGTTAAGCAGATTTCAGCAATGCAGCTGAAGAAGATTTGTAGGAAAGGTTTCCAGTTGTATGCAGTCCATGTTTTGGAGGCAGCAAAGAATGAAACTCTTACATTGGAAGACTTTCCTTTGTTGCAGGAATTCAGAGACGTGTTTCTCGATAAGATTCTAGGGCTCCCTCCAAAGAGGGACATTAATTTCATAATTGACCTTGTGCCAGGAGGAGCACTAATGTCCAAGACACCCTACCAGATGAGTGCACCAGAAATGCTAGATTTGATGATGCAACTGCAAGGGTTGTTGGAGAAGAAGTATATCAGGCTGAATGTGTCTCCTTGGGGAGAACCAGTTCTGTTTGTGAAGAAGAAAGATGGTACACTCAGATTGTGTATGGGTTACAGACAGCTGAACAAAGTCACTGTGAAGAACACATATCCTTTGCCTAGGATTGATGACCTCTTTGATCAAATGAGAGGAGAAAATGTATTTTCCAAGATTGAATTAAGGTCCGGTTACCATCAGGTAAGAATCAAGGGTGAAGATTCATAAGACAACCTTTAGAACAAGGTACGAACATTATGAATTTGTAGTGGTACCGTTTGGTCTCACAAATGCACCAGCTACATTTATGTGCCTTATGAACAGTGTTTTCAGCAGGTACCTAGCTAAATTTGTTCTTGTTTTCCTTGATGACATCCTTATTTATTCTAAGAATGAGGAAGAGCATGAAGAACATCTGAGATTGACATTGCAATTTCTCAGGGAGCATAAGCTGTATGCAAAGTTGAGCAAGTGTGACTTTTATAAAAATAGAATCCATTATTTGGGTCACATTATCTTAGAAGAGGGTATATCTGTGGACCTTGAAAAGTTTGAAGCCATTATGAATTGGCCTACCCCAAGAAGTGTGACAGATGTAAGATCTTTTATCGGACTTGCAGGATACTACAGGAGATTGATTGAAGGATTCTCCAAGGTTGCACATGCCATCACTTCTTTGCAAAATAAGGGGATGAAGTTTGAATGGACACCAACGTGTGAGGAGAGCTTCCAGCAGTTGAAGAATATTCTTACAAGTGCACCCATTTTGAAAGATGCGGACCCAGAGAAATATTTTGTGGTGTGTATTGATGCATGTAGTCAAGGACTTGGAGGAGTTCTTATGCAAGACAACCACGTGGTATGTTATGAGTCAAGAAAGCTGAAGGAACATGAGAAGAACTATGTTATTCATTATCTAGAACTTACGGCCATAGTACATGCTCTCAATATGTGGAGGCATTAATTGATGGGAAGAATATTTGAGCTAAGGACATACCATTATGGTATGAAGTACTTGTTTGATCAGCCTACTTTAAATGTTAGGAAAGCTAGATGGCTGAAGTTTTTATGTGAGTTTGATTTTGAAATAAAGCACATAAAAGGAAAAGAAAACAAAGTGGTAGATGCACTCAGCAGGAAGGTGCATGAAATGCATGTGGCATCTCTTAGTATTTTCCAATCAGACTTGAGGCAGCATATTGTTAGTCATACTGCTAAAGATGAATTTTATGTGCGGGGCAAGGACAAGTTGCAGCAACAAAGCCTTGAAAAGAGGTATGAGGGATATAAATTGGAAGAAGATGGACTAACTTCTTACCTATAGGAACGGAATCTATATTCCAAATGTAGCATATTTGAGGAGAGTTGTTATGGATGAGATCCATCAAGCTCCATATTCTAGTCACCTAGGATATCAGAAGACAATTGCTACAGCCATAAAGCAGTATTTTTGGCTAGGAATGAAAAAGGACATGGCTGAATATATTTCAAGGTGAATGAAATGTCGGCATGTGAAAGTTGAGCATCAACACCCAACATGTTTGTTGCAACGTTAGCCAATTCTAGAATGGAAAATGGGAAGTTATTTCCATGGATTTTATTACAGGATTGCCAATGACTTGGAGACAACATGATTCTATCATGGTTGTGGTGGACAAGTTGACAAAGGCAACACATTTCATAGCGGTTAAGTCCACACATAAGACTGATGACATTGCAAAAATATTCATGAAGGGGATTTTCAAATTGCATGGATTACCTAAGGCAATAATCTCTGGCAGAGATTCCAAGTTCACTTCTAATTTTTGGAAGGTTTTGTTTGCATATTTGGGTACCAAGCTAAACTTCAGCACTGCCTACCATCCTCAGACTAATGGGCAGACAAAGAAAGTGAATCAAGTGCTGGAGGACATGCTTCGCATGTATGTGATGGACAAACCAACCAAGTGGGAAGATTATTTACACTTGGTAGAGTTTTCTTATAAAAATGGACAACAAGCATCATTGGGAATGATTCCATATGAATCCTTGTATGGAAGAAGGTGTAGGACACCGGTGACATGGGATAATCGAGTGAACAAGATTGTGATTGGTCCATAATTGCTCAAGGAGATGGAGCAGGAGGTTGTAAAGATCAGGAAAAATCTGAAAGCAGCCCAGGACAAACAGAAAAGCTATGCAGATAAGCATAGGGTGAATAGAGAGTTCAGTGTTGGGGATTATGTTTACCTTAGAGTGAGGGCAAGGAAGAGTTCCTTGAATCTTGGAAGTTGTTCTAACCTGTCACCTAGATATTGTGGGTCGTTTGAAGTGCTTGAAAGAATAGGGCCAGTTGCATATAGACTTGCATTGCCTGCTAACACTAGGGCTCATAATGTTTTTCATGTTTCTTTGCTTAAGAAATATGTACATGATCCTAACCATGTGATAAATTGGGATGTGATTTAGGTGGAACCTGAGGGAGAGTTCCAAACTGAGCCAATGTGCATCCTTGATAGAAGGGTCACAGTGCTCCGGAATCGATACGTCGGGTGAAGGTGCAATGGGAGCACTACAGTCCTGATGAGGCTACATGGGAGCTGGAGGATGCCATGTGATTGGGACATCCATTTTTGTTCAATTCTGTGAAGCACTGAAGGCGGTACCAATGTAGCATTTTTTTTCAATTTTGTAAAGAACTGAGGACAGTGTTATTGAAGTGGGAGGGGAATATAACACCCCAATTTTGACCTCGTTTGCATTAAAAATGTATATGATGTATATATTGTAATTAATCATGGTGTGGAGCTAAAGCCAAAATCCCCACCATTGATTTATTATTTTATGTTTCGACGATTAAAAATGATGCCGATGGTATTTCGTGCTAGCCAGGCACATTATCATTTTTAACATCATGTAAATATGCAATTTAATTGAAATACCTACAACCAGCTATGTCAATGCAACATTAAAAGAGATGGGGGCATGATTTCCTAAGGATAAGGGGGGGGAATATTCAAACCTTTGAGCTAATGGGAAAAAGCCAAATGTCAAAGGGAGAACCCATCAAACACTCAACCGCCCATTTTGTCTTTTGTGCCCAATCATTTATTTCTGCCAGAAGTAGTTGAGTTAGTTATTGCATGGGATGTGTTAGAAAACAGGACCACAGAGCAATAACAGATATATAGTTAAATCAATAAAGAAGATTCAAAACACATTAAAAAATTACAAAGAGACACAAATATAACATGGTTCACCCAAACGATGGGCTACGTCCACAAAGAAATTTCCAGTCCTTTTATTACAGTCCAGAAAGATGAAAGGATACACCCTATAGCAAAAGTGATGCACTTCATCTTCACGCTCTCATAGTCTCTCTTCCAATACAATACAATACGATACTCAGTCATTTTACAATTCTTTTTTTTATAGGGGAATACAATGGGAAAATTCTAGGGTTAACCCAATACCATGGGTCTGCAATATTGTTGGCAAACACACATCCCAAAAAAAATTCTCAAGGGCTCCACCCCTGAACCCTTGTGTCTCGGGGGTGCTGCCACTGAACCCCCACGTCTCATGGGCGTTGCCCCTGAACCCCCTTTTTCGGGGTGCTGCCCCGAACCCCAAGGTAGGGGGAACGAGTGTACAGTTTTCCTGGGTTACAATCACAACTGAATAATATCTCTAGATATGGAATATTAGGCTCCACAACCAACAATCTCTCACTTGGGGACTGATCACAGCAACTCCACCGCTACTGCACTTGCTGGACTATGCTCTAGACCTTGGACTTGACAAATTTCCTATTTTCACCTTCATGCTTGAAGGCCAACAGAAACCGAGCAGGAACTCAATTTCTCTTTGGTTACTCCCTTTGTCAACATGTCTGCAAGATTCTGGCTAGTGTGAATCTTTTCCAGTTTTAACAGTTCTTCATCTAGAACAAATCTTATGAAGTGGTACTTGAGTTGTATATGTTTAGTCCTCGAATGAAAGGCCGAGTTCTTTGCAAGATGAATGGCACTCTGGCTATCACTGTACAACCTAATATTCTCCTGCTTCTTACCCAATTCTTCCATGAACCTCTGCAACCAAATCATCTCCTTACTAGCCTCTGTAGTAGCAACATACTTTGCTTCCGTTGTTGAAAGTGCAACAACTTGTTGCAGTTTTGAAATCCAACTTACTGTTGTTCCACCTACAGTAAACACATACCCTATGGTGCTCCTCCTGTTGTCTCTATCACCAGCCATATCTGCATCAACATATCCCTGTAGAACAATGTCTGAACCTCCAAAACATAATGCATGAGAAGTGGTACCTCTCAAATACCTGAGAATCCACTGTACTGCTTTCCAATGCTCTTTACCTGGATTATTCATATACCTGCTCACAACTCCCACTGCATGTGCAATATCTGGTCTTGTGCACACCATGGCATACATCAAGATCCCAACCGCTGATGAATAGGGAATCTTGGACATGTAATATATCTCTTCTTGTGTCTCTGGACACATATCCTTGCTTAGTTTGAAATGGCTCGCCAAAGGTGTACTCACTGGTTTTTCATTCTACATTCTAAACCTATGCAACACCTTTTCTATGTACTCACCTTGACACAATGTCAATTTGCAATTTTTCCTGTCTCTTGTTATTCTCATACCAAGGATTTGCTTTGCAGCACCTAAATCCTTCATCGCAAATGACTTAGCTAGTTTTCTTTTGAGCACATTTATATCCTGCATGTTAGACCCTACAACAAGCATGTCATCCACATACAATAACAAGATAATATATCTTCTAATATCTAGCCTCTTGAAATAAACACAGTGGTCAGAATGACATCTATCATAACCTTGTTCTGTCATAAACTTATCAAATTTTAAATACCACTGCCTTAGAGCTTGCTTTAGGCCATACAAGCTCTTCTTCAACCTACAAACCAAATTCTCCTTCCCTTTGACCTCATACCCTTGTGGTTGCTGCATATAAATATCTTCCTCCAAATCCCCATGGAGAAAGGTCATTTTTACATCTAACTGTTCAAGATGCAAATCTTCTACCACCACTAGACTTAAAATAGTTCCAACAGGAGAAAATATTTCATCAAAGTCCATACCTTTCTTTTGTGCAAACCCCTTTACAACAAGTCTAGCCTTATACCGCTTCTTTCCTCCATCCTCTTCCTTCAACCTGTAAACCCATTTATTCTACAATGCCCTTTTTCTGCAGGCAACTTAACCAGATCCCAAGTCTGGTTTCTTACCAATGAGTCCATCTCCTCATCCATGCATTGCTCCCACTTCTTTCTAGTTTCTACCTGCATTGATGCTTCTTCAAAACATTCTGGTTCACCAAAATCAATCATAAATAAATAATACAGTGAAGGAGAAAATTGTTCAGGGGGTCTACTTAACCTGGTAGACTTTCTTACAGTTGCAGAAGTTTCAGGTACCTACTGCTACTCTTGATTTTCGGGTGCTTTTGGAACTTCATTTTCTTTGATTTCATCAAGCACTGTGTACTCTATGTTTTCCTTTTCTTCTTTCTTTCCCTACAACTAATCTTTGTACATGACCTTTTCATTGAATACTACATCTCTACTCCTAATGATTTTGTGATTTTTAAGATCCCATAAGCGATAACCAAAAGCATCAACCCCATATCCAATAAAGGTACATTTCTTGGATTTAGCCTCAATCTTTGTTATATCATCTTTATCAATATGGACAAATGCTTCACAACCAAAAGTTATCAGAAATGAGTATTTTACCTGTTTACCTGTCCATGCCTCTTCTGGAATGCCACCATCCAAAGCGCTTGAAGGCCCTCTGTTTATTAAATAAACAACAGTGTTTACAACATCAGCCCAAAACTATAAGGGCAACCCTGCATGCAATCTCATACACCTTGCACGCTCCATGATCATTCTGTTCATCCTTTCTGACACACCATTTTCTTGGGGTGTTCCAGGGACTATCTTCTCTCTGCGAATCCCATTGTGTGAACAGTAAATGTCAAGCTCCTTGCTACAGTACTCACCTCTATTATCATATCTAAAACATTTCAACCTTTTTCCTGTCTCATTCTCAGCCAAAGCTTTCCACTTCTTAAAAATATCAAACACATCAGATTTCTGTCTAATGCAATAAACCCAAGTTTTTCTAGTTGCATCATCAATAAAAGTAACATAATAACGAGAGCCACCAAGAGATTGTACCTGAGCTGGTCCCCAAACCCCAAGGTAGGGGGAACGAGTGTACAGTACTTCTGGGTTACAATCACAACTGAATAATATCTCTGTATCTAGAAGATTAGGCTCCACAACCAATAGGATGGGCAAGGTATGGAGATCAAAATTCAAATTGGGCAGAACACCCATTTTGGAAAAAGGTGTTTTTGACTTATGGGCCAAGTAAATTCCCAAAAAGTTTGTTCATTCCATCATGCATTCATTTCCTCCTTTTCCTCACATTTTTTGGGAGATCTCCTAGGATTTTCATTCACGTTTTTTTTTGTTTCTTCATTTTCCCCCATGGTTGGGAAGTCGATTTTCCAATGCTCAATGGTTGGGCTCTCTTCCTAACATTTTTATGTTGTTCCCTAACTCACGCAGCTAGGAAATTTCATTTTTTGTGTGTGCATAGTCGATGGGAGAATTGATCCATGTTATGGGGTTTTGAAGGGGTCATTTTTTCCCACGTCAAGCCCACAAACATTTCTCAAATCAAATTTCTATCACGGGGTGTTTTTCCCCATTTGTCATTTTCATTTTTGGCTCCTAGGATGCTTTTCCTCAACCCCAACATTTGTATTTTGTTGTGTTTTCACCCTTTGTTTTGGTCTGAACTAGATTGGAGTGGAATTGGGTTAGAATTAGCTTCATAAACCTAGTGGAGGAAGGAACCTCACAGAGGGATCAAGAGGGGTTGGTTATTTTTCTTTGCACACCCTGAAGAGAACTGGAAGGGAAGGCATAGCCCGAGGGACTATGTAGCAGAGAAGGAGATGCTTCCTTGTGTTGTTTGTGTAGGTATTTGGGAATCCAAGCTAGATCTTGTGTAGGTGTCCATAGCTCAGTGGTTGATCTCACTAGCTTAGCAATTCAACCATTCCACCTCCTTAGCAGCCTGATAAAGCCAAATATAGTTTTGGCTTGGCTGAATTTTGATATGTCTTTGGTTATGTGTGAGTTTGATGTAGTTCCCTTATTCCTTGTGGGAATCATGCCCAACTCGAGGGTGGAAGTGCTGCTGAGAGATTAATGAGCACAATGGTCTATGCACGGGGGATTCACTTGTTGACCAATATCTTATCACGTTAGTTCATATTGTAGGTTTTAAAATTATTAAAAGTTGAACCAATATATTGTAGGTATTGGGGGGATGAGGGGTTTAAGGTGGGGGTGGGTAGGGTGGTTTATAAGGATTGAGGTATAAAAAGGGGTGGGGAGGAGGTTTTAAGTATTGGGAGGGGGTTTCAACAAAAAGAGTTTGGGTCAATATCTCTGGAAATTAAGGGTATTCTTTAATATCCCACGATCGCATGTGCTATGTGAGATGTTCACTAAGTGAAGTCCCCATGGGCCTATGGTTGGGTGGAGTGTTGCAGCGACATAGCTAGTTGCGGCACAAGATTCTTCTCAAGATAAATAACTCTTGTGTATTTACCTCTGCAACTGTATTTGTTTTAATGAATTATGATGAACATGATTGATGTGTTGAAATGAATTTGCTTCCACTGTATAATTGCATTTGTTATGCATCTATGTATGTTAGCTGAATGCATTTTTATTATGATGTTCATGGGGCTTAGATCCTGCTTAAATGATAGCACCAGCACCATGGTCATGCCCTCTCGAACAGGAGGGGACATGACAGTTCCAGTATTTTTAAATGATCAATATATATTTGTTGTTGGGGATCTGAATTTGAATCTCTCTGTGGATGAGATTTGGGGAGCTAACAAATTTATTCACCCTTTGCATCTTATTTCAAAGATCCTTTTGAATCAACAGGGCTAATTAATGTTTGTCCTAGTGTTCTTGTTCCTACATGGTGAAATGGCAGAACTGGTAAGCCAGTTGTGGCAAACAAATTGGATCTGTTCTTAATGGTTGAGTCTCTAGGTATGTACATTGGCATATTTAGGTCATGGGCTCCAACTACTGAGATTTCTAACCATAAAGTTGTTTTCCTTCAGTTGGACTAGGATTTCCCCCCTTGTTCATATCCGTTCAAATTTAATAGAACTTGGTTGGAGGAAAAGGATTTTTGTAATTTGGTTTCTCAAAAATGAAATTCTTATAGGACTGAGGATCATTTGTCTCTTGCTTTTAGTTTTGTTAAGAAACTTAATACATTAAAATCTTATGTTTCCAAGTGGGATAAGTTGAAGAAAAAGGAAAATACTCTTCAGCTTCTATGATTGAAGACAAGATTGCATACCTGATGGACTTTGTTGATGACAATTTTTTCTTTGTCCAGAGGAAGGAGAAACTTCTCAGCTTGGAATGTCAGAAGAATAATATACTTAAACAAGTGGAGAGTGTGTGGAGACTCAAAAGTCAGGCGACTTGGGTTTCACAAGGCGATAATAATACCAAGTTTTTTCAAAGGTATGTGAACAAGAGAAGAATATTAAATTATATTTGGGAACTTGTAGATAATGATGGTATTGTTAGGGAAGATTCTCGGTCTTTAAAAGATGTTGTAGTGTCTCATTTCAAATGTATTTATAATGAAAATCCTTCTACCAGTCTAGAGTATCAATTGAAGACAATTAAGAATTTTTTGAGGTTTTTTAGTACAGAGGAAGGATTAGAGGTGGGTAAAGAAGTTTCTTTGTAGGAAGTTAAAGACACTTTACAAAGCTTTGAGAATGACAAAAGTCCTGGTCCTGACGGATGGGCTATGAAATTTTATATTTACATTTTTAGCTTATTGGGATGGAACTGAGGGAATCTGTTATCTCCCAAAATAAAAAGAATTTATTTTTGATAGTATGAAGAATTTTAAATCATGCAATGAAGGATATGAAGATCACTAACAGTTTTGAAAGCCTTTATTTTTTATGCAAATCTCACAAAGTTGTGACTTTAGTGGCTTGGGCGAGGATCAGAACATCTCATTAGCCACTAAAAGATAGAAGATAAATAATAGGTTGAAGACCCCTTTGGCAGTCAGGCGTATTGCTAAAATTTTCACTGCCATCAGAGTGTTTTCTAACAGCAATCGGAGGTTTTAAAGGCTACAGATCGGCGAGCTAGTTCCCAAAGGCATCGTAACTGCGGAGAAAATAACGATTTAAGGCTCTGATTGTGAGAGGTTTTAAGTGCCAACGAAATCAGTTCGGGACTTAAAAAATTTAAAAGCATCAACGGGATAGTCCACTACAGAGCCGCAATGGCGGAAGAAAAACTGACTACGGCTTCCGATCGATGACAAGAAAAATTCCGATAGCGCGACAATAGATGAACACATTATCGATCGAAGGGTCTAAAGACTAACTGTCGGCGAATTAGTCCTCTAAGGAGCCGCAAGGGCAGAAGATATATCGACTACGGGTTCCGTGATCAGATGGAAACTTCGGCGTCAGAGGTGCTAAAGACTAACCGGTGGAAAAATAGTTCACGACGGAGCTGCAACTACAGAAGGAAGAAAGACTACAGCTTTCGATCGATGACAAGAATCATTCCAATAGCGCAACAATAGAAGACCATCGGCAATCGGAAGATATATAGACTACTGAATGACGAGTTTACAACGAAGCATCTCCGTAGTGTCGGCGACACAGGGGATTAAAAGTTCCGATTTTAGCTTCTACCGACCTTTGATAGCGATCAGGCGAAATCATTGAAAGTCAAGCATATAAGGTTTTATGTGGTATGTTTCACCTCCAAAACTGTGGCCACGTTCAGATAAAGGGCTCCGATATATTTGTTATTACCACTCCCAATCACCAATGAAGAATCCGACACGATGCTGGTGATCTAAGGAGCCGACACTGCAGCAAGGATGAGACTTGGGGCACTGATGAAATAGAATACAAAGCTTTCGATCAACGACTGTGGTAGTAAACAGTGAAAACATCAGGACTTGGGGCGTCGAAACTGTGGAAACGATAAGACTTGGGGCACCGATAAAACAGAAGACAGAGCTTCCAATCAGCGACTGCGACAACGAAGTTAAAAAGTTTCGGGTGGATTGGACAAGACTGGGCACTTCAGTTAAACGCTGATACACTGACTATTGACGAAAATTTCACAGTAAACCAGCAGTGGGAATGATCAGCGACCACTTCAATCATTTAAGGACCGCTCAGTGAACTAGATCTTGATAGTAGATAAACAAATAGTTGGCAAGGGTTTGAAGCCCTAATCGAGAAAAACTATCACTTTCAATTATTTTGTGTAAACAGATATGATTTTCAGGATCTGTAAATTTTGTAAAAGGCTATAAAGCCCATGATTATTTTATGAATAAAGGTTCGACTCTGGAGATTTATGAGCATGTTCCATTCTCAAGCGTCTCATCTGGTTTACTCTAAGTATAAGCTCTTTTGTTGTGATTTGTTCAACCATCTCTTTCTTTACTATGTTTATTTCCTAAATGTGCATTTAGGTAATTTTCAGATTTATTAAAGGACCGATAGTTGTCATCCTATTGGTTATTTAGTGATATTTGATTTATAAACGCCATCCTCATCAGGATTTAGCCATTCATATGGATGTGTTATGTGTGTAAGTTTGCCATCCTGGTGAGTTCTCCATCCCTGCACTTTTTTGTCAAACTACTGAACAAGTTGTAACTAGAAGCCTTGTGATTGAGTGAGCTTCATGCATGTATTGAGAGTGAGAGGTTATATAGTTTATCTGGTTTGATCTAATTCAGAAAAACCCTAAAAACAGTTTAAGTTACTAGGCATCCTCGAGCTACAACCTAGAGGAGTTTCCTGGACTGATAACAAAGTGGCGCTACTGCCGGGAGAGGAGATTGAAGCTCAGCTTCCCTGGGAGATGACATAGATCCATGCTTTGATGATAGACAAGGCTTGGACATTATTACGGTTGTAATCATCTATCTGGCAACTCCATTGATAAAAGGTGGCTTCAAGAAGACCAAGTACTAGAGCAAACCCAAAAGGGCCACCAGCAACACCTGTTTCATATCCAGAAGAAATCTTGAGGAAAGCTAGGGCTTTACTAAGATAGACCAGTAGTGCTGCACAGAACGCTACATCAGGTATTTCAAGAAATATTTTTGCTGATTTTTCTTTTGCTGAAACTATTAATTCCCATGAATTTTTAGATATATCAGAAAAATCTAGGGCTTGGGCATCTTCAAGCGCTGCTACTTGTGAAGATCCAATCCCTGGTGACTCCACTGGGATAAGTATACCACCACCTTCTCAGCAAATATCCCCATCAGTGTTGCCTTCCACATCCTTGTCCATACCCATTTCCAAGATGGCTGCCCCTCCATTGTCCAAGATGGAAAGAATCCTAGTAGCTAGGTATGAACCCCTAGTTTTTCCAAATCCTCTTGCAGCCATGCCTACTGGGGATTATCAAAAGTATATGCCTAAGTTTATAGGGGAAGGGGACGTCAGTGCTGAAGAACATCTAGAGGCTTTTTATAGCTATGCCTAAAATATTAACATAGAACAAGCAAATGTATGGACCAGAGTTTTTGTGCAAATCCTAGATGTCCAAGCTAGGAAGTGGTTTAAGGAACTGCTTGATGGGTCAGTAGCATGCATAGAAGCCCTAGATGACGTTTTCCTAAAGCATTGGGGAGAGAGGAGAGACCACCTCTACTATATCAGATAATTCAGCAACCTTAGAAGAGAAAATGGGGAGTTTGTCTCCAAATTTACCATGAGATTCAATGACATGTACGGCAAGATCCCCACTGAGATTAAGCCCACCAGTGCCTCAGCTATGATAACCTATGCGAATTCCTTTGACTCTGACTTCTACCTACTACTTAGAGAAAGGAGGTCTACCTCCTTATCACTCATGCAAGATGCTTCCCTAGAGGTAGAGTCAAACATTCTGGCATCTCAAAAGGTCAAAGGGAAGGTAGACAGGAGAAGGCAGCCAACAGACTATAATGGGGCTTCTGCATCAGAGAACAAGATTGACAAGATGGCCAAAATTTTAGATAACTTGACTGCTGAAATTTCTAAATTGAGGGGCCAAGGACATCTGTCGATGAGGGGTATAGGGCCAAGTGATTTTGCCCCTCGAAACCCAAATTTCTTTCCTTATAGAAGAGGAAACCCCCCTGTTTAGATTCTCAGAAGGGAGAGAAATCAAGGGGAAGACCAGAGGATAAGAGATCCATTTCAAAACGTTGTATTAGAAGAAGAGCCAGAATTCATTGAAGATGAAGGAGAAGCTGAAGACAATATCCATTGCATGGAGGATGAGGTGGACTATTCTTTTCTGACACAGATAAAATATGAGGAAGCCTTGATTGTTGAGCAGATCACCGAAGAGGCTGTCTATCAGGCTGATGATCAGGGAGGTTACCAACTGAGGTCTAGGTTGGTTGCTCCCCTCAAGAAGAATGTTGTATCTATCAAGCAGTATGTTGCACCTGCTAGAAAGGTTGTTGTTTTACCAAAGAAATTAGTTGTCCCATCCAAAGCTTTGCATAAACCACCACCTTCAGCCACACCTGATCAAGTCCAACTCAAACCTACAGCTCAGGAGGTAAGATTTCTAGATAAGCTACATTATTCTTTCAACCTTGAGTCTGAAATTCAAAAATTGAAAATCTCGTTCCCTCTAATCGAGTTGATGAAGAACAATGCATTTAAAACCTCCATTTTAAATTTCCTTCAGCCCAAGGTGCACATTGACACTGACTTCGTGAACCTGCAAGATGACAAGCTTGTTGTAGCCCTGGGATGACAAGCTTTTTGTAGCCCTGGGCCCCCTGATTGAAGACCTAAAGGATTCATGCCCACCATTCTATATATCCTTGAACATCCATGATAAAATCCTCCATAACTGTCTGCTGGATTCAAGAGCCTCTCATAACCTAATGCCAAAAGCAGTGATGGATGAGATCGGCCTCAGCATTACCAAGCCCTACCATGATTTATTCTCTTTTGACTCCTGAAAGGTAAAATGCTTGGGCCTGATCAAAGATCTTGTTGTAAACTTAACCCAGCTGCCTTCGAAAAGCATAATGATGGACATCGTAGTGGCTGATATTCCCCCAAAATTCGGCCTCTTGCTGTCCCGGTCGTGGAGCAAAAGATTAGGCGGCACCCTCCAGATGGATCTCACAGATGCTACCATTCCCATGTTTGGAGGGGAAACTAAACGGCTATACAGAGAAAATCAGCTAGCATACATCATAAGCAAAGAGAGCCGCTCAATGAATCACCCAATTTACATCGTGGACACCGATTTCGAATCCTGTATTTTGCAAATTGATGATAATCAACAGACGTCGGTTTAGCTCACTGAGCCCACCAGTCCGTGGCCAGAAAAAATCACAACAACGATCTGGACCATGTATTTCAATGGGGCAAGCGCTCAGAACTCAGCAGGCATACGTATAGTCTTGATCTCCCCAGCTAACGAGAACATTCACTTATCTTATAAGCTCGATTTCAAGACCACGAACAACGTAGCAGAATATGAAGCCTTGCTACTGGGAGTTAAAGCGACCAAGGAGACGAGGATCATGTGCGTGAATATTTTTGGGGACACAGACCTCAGGTCAACAACACTTTTCAGATGAAAAATATCAGACTGAAGGCCTACAAGGACAAGGTATGGAAACTCAGAGACTTATTTATGTTTTTTGAACTGTCATATGTTCCTAGGGATTTGAATCACCTAGCTGATTCCCTGGCTGTCTCTGCAAGTCTGTTTGTTCCTCCTTTACCCCCTAGGCTCAGCTATGATGTTCAGGTCAAGTACAGACCCTCTCTGCCAGACAATGTAAAATTTTGGAGGGTGTTTGAAAATAATGGGGAGCTTAGTAAATTCCTTCAGTTAGTGGATGAATTCTCTGACATACACATAGACCAAGAAAACCTTAACCTAGAGGAATCCAAGCAGCTCAAGCTAAAAGATAAAGTTACTGAGCATGATATTGTCCAATTGCCTAGCAACCACATACCCCGAGGTCTAATACCATTCGAAGAACTGTTTGACCACAATGACATCCCTTTCAAACCTGCCAAAAGGGAGCTAGATCCTGCTGTCCAAGAGCTGAACATAGGCAGCCAAAGCCATCCAAAGCTGATAAATATATCCACTGAGCTGACTGCTAAACAGAAGTCTGAATATTGCAGCTTGATAAAAGAGTTTGTTGATGTCTTTGCATGAGAGTATAGTGACCTAAATACATATGACACCAACATTATCCAGCCCAGGATTCCTTTGGAGAAGGACACCATTCCTTTCAAACAGAAGCTGAAACCCATCATCCCCCTTCTATTACCAGTGGTTAAGAAAGAGATCCACAAGCTCCTCAAAGCCAAGATCATAATCCCTATCAGATATTCCAAGTGGATTGCAAATCTAGTAGTGGTGAGAAAGAAAAATGGAGAAATCAGGTTGTGTGTGGATTTTAGAAACCTGAACAAGTGTTCCAAAAAGGACAACTATCCACTGCCCAAGATGGAACATCTGCTGCAGAGAGTATCAGGGGCCAGGGTCATGTCCTTCCTTGATGGTTTCTCTAGATACAACCAAATTGCTATGCATCCAGATGACCAAGAGAAGACTGCCTTTACTACCCCGTGGGGCACCTTCATGTATGCTAAAATGCCATTTGGGCTAATGAATGCTGAGGCTACTTTTCAAAGAGCTATGGACCTAGCTTTTGTAGGGCTAAAAGATAAATTTGTGCTGATATATTTGGATGACTTAACAATTTACTCTCACATCCATCATGACCACTTGCAGCATTTAAGGAAGGTATTTCTGAAGTGCAGAAGGTATGGAATATCACTGAACCCCAAGAAGTCTCAGTTTGCACTCAATGAAGGAAAGCTCCTAGGCCACATAGTCTCAGCTGAAGGTGTAAAGATCGATCCAGTAAGAGTGGAGGCAATTCAACAGCTGTCACTACCAAGGTCGAAAAGACATTCAGTCCTTTTTAGGCAAGATAAACTTTGTCAGAAGGTTTATTCCAAATTTCTCTGAGTTGGTAAAGCACATAACAGCCATGCTAAAAAAGGATGCAAAAATCAAGTGGACCGACCAAGCAAGAAATTCTTTTGAAGACATTAAGAAATCCATCATGGAGGCTCCAACCCTGATTAGTCCCGACTACACCAAGGGTTTTTACATTTTCTCTTTTGCATCTTATGACACAGTGGCGGCTGTACTATTACAAAAGAATGATGAAGGTATTGAACATTCAATTGCTTTCTTCAGCAGAACCTTGAGAGATGCTGAGCTGAAGTATGACCCAATTGAGAAGCAGGCTTATGCTCTCATAAAATCTTTGAAGAACTTCAGAATCTACATTCTCCATGCAAAGGTCATCGCATATGTCCCTTCAGCTGCAGTGAAGGATGTTTTGACTCAGCCTGACATTGATGGGAAGAGAGCTAAGTGGATTTCCAAACTCATTGAGTTTGATATAGAGGTGAAACCCACCAAGCTGGTAAAGGGATTAGGTCTAGCCAAACTCATGGCCAAAGAAAACTGTGAACTGTTGGGAATGAATTTCACATGTGTCAGATTAGTAAAGGTGCAGACTATGGTAACAGCTGAAACAGAAGTAAATCAAGATCAAAATAACAGTCCAACAGTAGCTGAGAACATATCTTCATGTGAGTGGTACTCAGGTATCATCCAATTTTTGCTAAAGTTAGAAGTTTCTCCTGATCTTACTCTTAACCAAGCACTAGCTCTTAAGCTGAAATCTGTTAAGTTTTGCATAATTGACAATTTGTTGTATTGGAAGGATCAGTCTGGAGTTTGGTTAAGATGTCTAGATAAAGAGGAAGTAGAGTAGTTCATGCATCACTTTCATTCCAGTACATGTGGAGCCACCACTACTGGAAAACCACAGCCCACAAGATATTAAAAGTAGGATACTATTGGCCAGTCCTTTTTGCTGATGTATGCACTTTTGTAAGGACCTGTGACCAATGTCAAATATTTGTAGGGAAGCAGCAACTCAAATCCTTTCCCCTTAGGCCTATTACAGTGAATAGGCCTTTCCAGAAATGGGGTCTAGATTTCATAGGTGAAATAAATCCATCTTCCAATGGACAGCATAAATGGATCTTAGTAGCCACTGACTACTTTACCAAATGGATAGAAGCAATACCCACCAGAAATGCCACTCATCAAGTCATCATGAGATTCTTATATGAGAACATCTTCAGCAGTTTTGGTTGCCCGATAAGGTTAGTGACCATTAATGCACAAGCCATTAAAGTTGGGGCATTGGTTAAATTGTGTGAATCAATGGGTATTTAACTAGTGCACTCCACATCCTATTACCCATAAGGAAATGGCTTGGCTGAGTCATCCAACAAAAGCTTAGTCCGGATCATTAGGAAATTGCTAGAGACAAATCAGAAAAGCTAGGATTCAAAGCTTAAGTTTGCCTTATGGGCTGATAAGGTGACAAATAAAAGATCCATTGGGACTTCTCCATTCAAACTAGTTTATGGCATTGAGGCCATCTTTTCTATCCAGCTCATCCTTCCAGTGGCAAAGTTCTTTCAGGAAGAGGAAGATGAACCAGATGATATGATGAAAAGGATGATGGATTTGGTGGAGTTACAGTAGATCAGGGAGAAAGTGGTAGGAAAATCAAAGGCTCATCAATAGAGGATAAAGGGCATGTTTGACAAAAGAGCAAAGGAAGACAACTTCCAAGTCAAATATTGGGTCCTCAAGTGGGATGCTGTCAGACAGGACAAGGGGAAACATGGGAAATTTGACTCTTTATGGATTGGCCCTTTTGTCATAGACCAGGTATATGAATGTAACACCTTCAAATTGCAGAATCTGGAAGGTGAAGAGGTATTCGATGGCCCAGTAAATGGGAGGTTCCTAAAACTCTATTTTATTTGAGGCTCTGAGGCCTTATGATTGTAAATTAGTAGATAGTAGGTTTTTTTGCTTTCGGAATAAGACTCTATGCCCAATGGAACAATAAAGAATAGTGATAAGTTACTTAGTTACTTTTAGGGAAAGTCATTTTGGTCTGGGGTTCTTGGGACCTCACAGGGAGGTTCCCATCCTCGAGTAGGAGCCAAATGTTATCTCCCAAAATAAAATGAATTTATTTTTGATAGTATGAAGAATTTTAAATCATGCAATGAAGGATATGAAGATCACTAACAGTTTTGAAAGCCTCTATTTTTTATGCAAATCTCACAAAGTTGTGACTTCGGTGGCTTGGGAGAGGATCAGAACATCTCATTAGCCACCGAAAGATGGAAGATAAATAACAGGTGGAAGACCCCTTCGGTAGTCAGGCATATTGCTAAACTTTTCACTTCCATCAGAGCATTTTCTAATAGCAATCGGAGGTTTTAAAGGCTACAGATCGGCGAGCTAGTTCCCAAAGGCGTTGCAACTACGGAGAAAATAACGATTTAAGGCTCCAATTGTGAGAGGTTTTGAGCGCCAATGAAATCAGTTCGGGACTTGAAAACTTTAAAAGCATCGGTGGGATAGTCCACTACAAAGCCGCAACGACGGAAGAAAAACTGACTACGGCTTTCGATCAATGACAAGAAACATTCCGATAGCGAGACAATAGATGAACACATCGGCGATCGGAGGGTCTAAAGACTAACCGTCGATGAATTAGTCCTCTAAGGAGCCGCAAGGGCGGAAGATATACAGACTGTGGGTTCCACGAGCAGATGGAAACTTCGGCGTCGGAGGTGCTAAAGACTAACCGGTGGAAAAATAGTTCACGGCGAAGCCGCAACTGCGGAAGGAAGAAAGACTACGGCTTCCGATCGATGACAAGAATCATTCCAATAGCGCAACAATAGAAGACCATCGGCGATCGGAAGACATACAGACTACTAAACGACGAGTTTACAACGAAGCATCTCCATAGTGTCGATGGCGCAGGGGACTAAAAGTTTCGATTTTAGCTTCTACCAACCTCCGATAGCGATAAGGCGAAATCGTCGACAGTCAAGCATATAAGGTTTTATGTGGTACGTTTCACCTCTGAAACTGCGACCACGTTCAGATAAACGGCTCCGATATATTTGTTATTACCACTCCCGATCACCGATGAAGAAGCCGTCATGATGCTGGTGATGTAAGGAGCCGACACTGCGGCAAGGATGAGACTTGGGGCACTGATGAAACAGAAGATAGAGCTTACGATCAACGACTGCGGCGGTAAACAGTGGAAACATTGGGACTTGGGGCACCAAAATTGTGGAAACGATAAGACTTGGGGCATCGACGAAACAGAAGACAAAGCTTCTGGTTAGCGACTGCGCTAACGAAGTTAAAAATTTTCGGGCGGATTGGACAAGACTGGGCACTTCAGTTAAATGCTGATACACTGACTGTTGACGACAATTTCACGGTAAACCAGCAGTGGGAATGATCAGTGACCACTTCAATCATTAAAGGATCGCTCAGTGAACTAGATCTTCACAATAGATAAACAAATAGTTAGCAAGGGTTTGAATCCCTAATCGGGAAAAACTATCACTTTCAATTATTTTTTGTGTAAACAGATCTGATTTTCAGGATCTGTAAATTTTGTAAAAGGCTATAAATCCCATGATTATT
The DNA here is from genome assembly GCA_001517045.1 of Pseudotsuga menziesii. Lineage (NCBI taxonomy): Eukaryota > Viridiplantae > Streptophyta > Pinopsida > Pinales > Pinaceae > Pseudotsuga > Pseudotsuga menziesii. The sequence continues at coordinate 237,905 of LPNX010836949.1, read as the reverse complement.
TTATGAATAAAGGTTTGACTCCGGGGATTTATGAGCCTGTTCCATTATCAAACATCTCATCTAGTTTACTCTAAGTATAAGCTCTTTTGTTGTGATTTGTTCAGCCATCTCTTTCTTTATTGTGTTTATTGCCTGAATGTGCATTTAGGTAATTTTCAGATTTATTAAAGGGCCGATAGCTGTCATCCTATTGGTTATTTAGTGATATTTGATTTATAAACGCCATCCTTAGTAGGATTTAGCCATTTATATGCATGTGTTATGTGTATAATTCTGCCAGCCTAGTGAGTTTTCCATCCCTGCACCTTTTAGTCAAACTACTGAACAAGTTGTAACTAAAAGCCTTGTAATTGAGCCTGAGCTTCATGCATGTCTTGAGAGTGAGAGGTTATATAGGTTATCCGGCTTGATCCAATTCAGAAAAACCCTAAAAACAGTTTAAGTTACCAGGCATCCTCGAGCTACAACCTAGAGGAGTTTCATGGAGTGATAACAAAATCAATGAAAGATATCAAGGAAAAAAGGAAGTTTCCTAAGGATCTAAATTCTACTTTCATTGATTTGATACCTAACAAAGGTAAACCTGAATCATTCAATGATTTCAATCCTATTTCCCTCCGTAATTTGGCTTATAAGGTTGTGAATAAGATATTTCCAAAAGGATAAAACCTGTGTAGGATAAGTCCATTTCAGTTGAACATTTTGGTTTCCTTTCAAATTGACAAATTTTAGATGCATTGGGGATTGTGCATGAATCTTTACATTCTATCAAGATGAAGGATCTACAGGATTTTATTTTAAAGATGGACCCTGTTAAAGCATATGATCGGGTTGATTGGACATATTTGCACTTTATTCTGATTGAGATTGGTCTTCTGGTTGACATTGTTAACTGGATTATGGGGTGTGTGAGCTCAGATTCTTTTGCGATATAGATCGATGGGTCTCCTTCAATATTTTTCTCAAGTTGCAAAGGGATATGTCAAGGATTTTTGTGTTGGACACAATGGGCACACTGAGATGGAGGGATGAATCAATGTGCAAGAAATTTCAAACTTTTTAGACACAGTGGGCACACTGAGATGGAGAGATGAATCAATGTTAAGCAGAGTTCATCATTCACATTATGCTACTAAGTACATCAACATTCATCAATTAAAAATGTCATTGACATAGATCATAAGAGACACATCACAAGACAAGTATAGTAAACTTTATTTAGAATTTGATGTGAAGTATAATGCAAGACTTCAATCTTTGTGATTACATCAGCACCAACTGACTAAAGAGCACCAACTCTTATTCCAAGACCCAACTCGGTTTTTCTTAGATCCAACTAAGAATAGATTGAGGTATCCAAACCTCAAGGTGCAAGACTCATCTTGCCAATCAAGAAACACTTCTGTCACTGTCCCAATCACAACTCAGTAAACTACTACTCAACCATTTTGTCATTGTAATCAGCTGTAAAAAATCATTGTTAAGTCAAAGCAATCTTTGTCATTTCATCAAAGTCAATGTTGTTGTTGTCACTTATTGTCACGTCCCCATGCCTCCGACCGGTGAAGAGGACGCGACTACAAGCTTCAACCACACGGGCTAAGAGCCCCATGAACATGTACATGCATAAAAATGCTAAAACAGAATGTTGAAGCAAACGTATTGAAGTAGAAACATGCACACATGAACATTTATCATGCACAGATGCAATTATCTATCAGACACAGCGAAAACCTCATACATTCATACAAGCATTCATTCAACATGTCCATTATAGTCATTAACAGTAAATATATTTGTGGAAGTAGAAATGGACAAGAGCACTTATCTTATGAATAACTTGATCCACAACCAGCTACGTCGCTGCAACGTTCCACCCAACCATAGGCCAGCGTGCTACTTAATCTCTCAGCAGTGCTGCCACCCCCGAGTTGGGCATGATTCTCCAAGGAATAAGGGAACTAACAGGCTTACACATAGACAAGGGTATACAAAACATAGCCAAGCCAACACAGTTGGGTTTATCAGGCCATTAAGGAGTTGGGAAAGGCTAAATGTTAAGCTGGTGAGCTCATTGCAGAGCTAGGAACACCTACACCAGAACCAGTCTGGCTTCTAAAACACCCACACACACCCAACACAAGGAATCAGTCCCTTCTCTGCTACACAGTCCCTCAGGCCCTACATTCCCTTCCAGTGCTATTCAGGGGTTGTGGAGAAGAAAGCCAACCCTCTAGCTCTGTCTGTGTGGTTTCCAGCCACCAGGTTTGTCAAGAAAAAATAAGCCCCATCCCTATTCCTAACACAGTCCGAAGACCGACCATTTCCCATATGCAATCACTCAGCTGATACAGCTTAAGATAGGGAAGACAAATTCTGAGTCATTCTTGGCCCTATCGTGGCCAAAATGACTCTCAAGCAAATTTACAACAGTCCCCAAAATGTAAGGAATACCACAACAACCACAGCCAGCAACGTGAACAATGAGCACATCTCACAACATGGGAAAAACAACAGCTTGGCTTACACAATCAAATCCGCTGGGGAAGATTTACACAGACCCCAATGGTGAAGAGATTATAGTTCTCCCAGCTTGTTGCGTGAGCAAACAATAACACAAAACACAGAGCATGAGAGAATATTACACCCAATTCCAAATGCGGGTCTAGAACACACCCGATTTCCTTGCTGGGGAATAATGTGACTGACAATGGAGACAACTCCTCCCTCCTGGCTGCGTGAGATCAAAACAGGAAAGAAGCCTGTGCGTGGAAACAACCAGACTTCCGTAAGGCACAAACAGACAATGGATAGGCGCGAGTAGGGAGTGCGTAAGCCTGAGCAACTTTCGCTCCTGCGTGAGGATGAGCATCAATTCATGAGGAACAAACAGACAGTCGTGAGGCCTGTGTAGTGGAGGGTGCGTGAGCATTTTTGCATAGTCGGGGGGGAGAGAATGAATGTCTACGTGAGTGAGACCAGGTAAGCCTATGCGTGGATGTGAGCAGACCATGAGGAAGGAAGACAATCGTGGAGGTAATGCGCAGTGGAGAAAGTGCGTGAGTGTTTCTTGCTGGTGGAGTGTGCGTGTGGGTGAGGACTGACAGTCCTACCACCCCACTCCCAAAGGCCATAACTGCCTCAACCACCAGCAGTCATTCTTCAATGGAGGTGGTTGGGTAAGGTAAAGAAAGAAGACACATGGGTATTTTCCCTTATTGGCCAAGGTTTGACATTTTCCCCCCCACATCCTTATCCTTGTGAAAATCACGCCCCTTTCTCATTTTAGTTGCCGCGATCATGGCTGGTCGGGTTCATTTAATTAATTATAGATGCATATTTACATTGTGATAAACATAATATATGCCGCATGCCCCGATATACCATCGGTGACAAGTCTAAATCCAAAACATAGCATAACCGATCAATGGCGGGGCCTTGGCCTTTAGCTCCACACCGTGATCATTTACAATATATACATCATGTACATTTAATGCAACGGGGTCAAAACCGGGGTGTTACATTCCCCTCCCCCTTCAATAGCACTGTCCTCAGTGCTTTACAAAATTGAACAAAATGCTACACTGGTATCGCCTCAGTGTTTCACAAAATTGAACAAAAATGGATGTGCCAATCGCATGGCACCCTCCAGCTCCCAAGTGGCCTCTTCAGGTCTATAGTGCTCCCATTGCACCTTTACCTAACCTATGGCTCGGTTCCGGAGCATTGTGACCTTCCTGTCGAGGATGCGCATTGGCTCGATTCGGAACTCTCCCTCGGGTTCCACCTGAATCACACCCCAATTTATCACATGGTTAGGATCATGTACATATCTCTTAAGCAAAGAAACATGAAAAACATTATGAGCTCTAATGCTAGCAGGCAATGCAAGTCTATATGCAACTGGCCCTATTCTTTCAAGCACTTCAAACGGCCCACAGTATCTCGGTGACAACTTGGCACAACTACCAAGCTTCAAGGAACTCTTCATTGCCCTCACTCTGAGGTAAACATGATCCCCAACACTGAACTCCCTGTTCACCCTATGCTTATCTGCATAGCTTTTATGTCTGTCCTGTACTGCTTTCAGCTTCTGCCTGATCTTGACAACCTCTTGCTCCATTTCCCTGAGAAATTATGGACCAATCACAATCCTGTTCACTGGATTATCCCAAGTCACTGGTGTCCTACACCTTCTTCCATACAAAGCTTCATACGGACTCATCCCCAAGGATGCTTGTTGTCCATTGTTATAAGCAAATTCTACCAAGTGTAAGTAATCTTCCCACTTGGTTGGTTTGTCCATTACATACATGCGAAGCATGTCTTCAAGCACCTGATTAACTCTTTCTGTCTGCCCATCTGTCTGAGGATGGTATGCAGTGCTGAAGTTTAGCTTTGTACCCAAATCTGCAAACAACCCCTTCCAAAAGTTGGAAGTGAACTTGACATCCCTGTCAAAGACTATTGCCTTAGGCAATCCATGCAATTTGAATATCTCCTTCATGAAGATCCTTGCAATGTCGTCAGTCTCATACGTGGACTTAACCGATATAAAATGTGCTGCCTTAGTCAACTTGTCCACCACAACCATGATAGAGTCATGTTGTCTCCAAGTCATTGGCAATCCTGTAATAAAATCCATGGAAATAACTTCACATTTCCACTCCGGAACTGGCAAAGGCTACAATAAACATGTTGGATGTTGATGCTCAACCTTTACCTGTTGACATTTTATACACCTTGAAATGTACTCATCCATATCCCTTTTCATTCCTGGCCAAAAGTACTGTTTTCTAGCTGTAGCAATTGTCTTCTGATATCCTGGGTGACCAGAATACGGAGCTTGATGGATTTCATCCATAACAACTCTCCTCAAATCTGCTACATTCGGAATATAAATTCTACCTTTATAAGTAAGAAGTCCATCTTCTTCCAATTTATATCCCTCATACCTCTTCTCAAGACTTTGCTGCTGCAACTTGACTTTGACCTGTTCGTACAATTCATCTCTAGCAACATGATCAACGATCTGCTGCCTCAAATCTGATTGGCAAATACTAAGAGATGCCACATGCATTTCTTGCATCTTCCTGCTGAGTGCATCAGCTACCTTATTCTCCTTTCCTTTTATGTGCTTGATCTCAAAATCAAACTCACATAAAAACTCCAACCATCTTGCTTGCCTAGCATTCAGAGTAGGCTGATCAAATAGATACTTCAGACCACAATGGTTTGTTTTGAGCTCAAACCTTCTACCCATCAAGTAATGTCTCCACATCTTGAGAGCATGTACTATGGCTGCAAGCTCTAGATCATGAGTGGCATAGTTCTTCTCATGCTCCTTCAATTTTCTCGACTCATAACATATCACGTGGTTGTCTTGCATAAGGACTCCTCCAAGCCCTTGTCCACATGCATCGGTACATACCACAAAATCTTTGTCTGGATCTGCAACCTTCAATATTGGTGCACTGGTGAGAAGACTCTTCAGCCTCTGGAAGCTTTCTTCACACCTCGATGTCCATTCAAACTTCATCCCCTTCTTTTGCAAAGAAGTGATGGCATGTGTAACTTTGGAGAATCCCTCAATGAATCTCCTGTAGTATCCTGAAAGTCCCATAAAAGATCTTACATCTGTCACATTTCTTGGAGTAGGCCAATTCATAATGGCTTCAATCTTCTCAGGGTCCACAGATATACCCTCCTCAGAGATAATGTGACCCAAATATTGAATTCTATCTCTATAGAAGTCACACTTTCTCAGTTTGGCATACAACTGATGCTCCCTGAGAAAATTCAATGTCAGTCTCAAATGCTCTTCATGCTCTTCCTCATTCTTAGAATAAACAAGAATGTCATCAAGGAAAATAAGAACAAACTTGTCCAAATACTTGCTGAAGACACTGTTCATAAGGCACATAAATGTAGCTGGTGCATTTGTGAGACCAAATGGTACCACTACAAACTCATAATGCCCATACCTTGTCCTGAAGGTTGTCTTATGAATGTCTTCATCCTTGATTCTCACCTGATGGTAACCAGACCTCAAGTCAATCTTGGAAAATACCTTTGCTCCTCTCATTTGATCAAAGAGGTCATCAATCCTAGGCAAAGGGTATTTATTCTTCACAGTAACCTTATTCAATTGTCTGTAATCAATACATAACCTGAGTGTACCATCTTTTTTCTTTACAAACAGAACTGGTGCTCCCCAAGGGGACACACTCCGTCAGATATACTTCTTTTCCAACAACTCTTGCAATTGCATCTTCAATTCTAGCATCTTCGGTGTACTCATCCTGTAGGGTGCCTTGGACACTGGTGCTACTCCTAGCACAAGTTCAATAGTGAAATCAATGTCCCGCTTTGGAGGAAGCCCTGGAATCTCATCAGGAAACACATCCCTGAATTCCTGTAACACCTAATAGTCCTCCAACCTAGGAGTTTCATCTCTCGTTTCCTCCAAAATATTAGCTGCATACAACTGGCAACCCTTCCTACAGAACTTCTTTAACTGCATTGTTGAAACCTGCCGTACTGAAATCACCTTTGGAATGCCTTTCACAACTACTAGGTTTCATTCTTTGTCCATGCATTCGAAAGTCTTATTGTAGCAATCAAGCTTCACCCTGTGAGCTTCTAACCAATCCATTCCAATGAGAACATCATAGGAACTGAGCGGTAGAACATTCAGATCTACACACGTGGCCAATCCATCCATGACCAATGGACATTTCTCAACCACTTCACTGACCTTTCTCTTAGTTCCAGTGGCTAGCTGAACTAACCAAGACTTCCTATGCTTTACTTTCTTAAAAGCACAAATCTCCGCTACTCTAGGAGTAATGTAACTGTGCGTAGAACCAGGGTCAATCAAAACAGAAACAGATTGCTCAACAATCTTACCTGCTACTTCAACTACAGTTGACTGGTGATCTGCTTAACGGTCCTCCAGTGCTGCATAAATCCTAGGTACTGCCCTTGCTACTTGACCCACTGTTTCTGCTTCTTGAACGTTATAAGCTGGCCTGGCACTCTCATTCTCAAGTGGACAATTCCTACGCATGTGGGGTCCTCCACATTTCCAACATTGGAGTGGTCCTCTCAGTTTTGTTGTGGATCCTTAGGCTTTTCTCCTGCCACTCCAACTGGCTTACCCGTAGCTTGAGATGGTTGCTTCTGCTGGTTCCTGAAGTTAGAAGGTTTGAAACCTTTCTTCCTTTGGTCAAACTTCTCATGTTTCCTGTCCTTCCACGCCTTATGGTAATCCGGCTTACCTTTGCTTTGCTCATAGCAATACTTAGCCTTCCTTATTGCTTCTTCAAGAGTTCTAGGTTCATAAAACTCAATTCTATCTTTGTACGACTGAGGTAATCCACTCAAAAAACGTTGGACCTTCACTTTTTCATCTCTGATGTACCGGAAATACCTCAACAGCTCCAAAAACTTATTTGCATACTCTTCCATGGTCTGGTGTCCCAATCTCAGCTCATGGAACTCCTTAATCTTGTCATCATAATACCTATCAAAGAGATACTTTTGCTTGAAGTACTTCTTGAACTGTTTCCACTTAAGTCTCATTTCACTAATCCTCTTTACTTGCTTGAAGTGTTCCCATCAAATGGATGTTCTTCCATTCAGATTGAATATGGCAACTCTTGCCTTCATATTTCATGAATAATCATGCACTTGAAAGTACTTCTTTATCCCAAGAAGCCAAGCCTCAGCCTCTTGTCCAGTCTTTACCTCACCATCGAATGTAGGAGGTTTTGCCTTTTTAAATTCATCCCGAGAGCGATCTCTATGGTGTCTCTTTCTTTTCCTTTTATGAGAAGAAGAACTTGAATCCCCGTTGGATTCTTCAGAATCAGATGATCCACTAGAAGTCCTTCTCCTCCTCCTGGTATTGCTCTTACTTCCTTCTGGTCATGCTGTACCTCGTCCAGAGTCTATCTTTCTTTGAAATTCTGTCAAACTCTGCAACATAGCCGCATTCAACTGATGCTGCTCTTCTTGGGCTTTGATCATACTTCTCATGGTAGCTGCAACATCTGACGGTGTCCCCTGGAATCGTCTTCCATTGGACTCAATGTCATCGTTTCTATTACGGACATTTTCTCCCATGGCATCTTCTGCTCACTCATAAGAATCCCGAGCATCATACCCATCATGGGTTCTCATACTGAACCAGCACTTACTTGTCAAACTGCACTACCTGGAATACTTCCCTTGAAAGTGATTATGATTCTGCAAACGTGTTAATAACACAAATGTTAGATGCATAACATTGATATAAACCAGCATTACTTACCTTCTCCTGGAATAATTATAAAATTACAAGTTAACCCAAACATAGAATTTTCTTCCTCAAGAACGTCTGTCTGAAGGGGACGACAGGGGTCAAGGGGGCTTTCCCCCTTGTGGCTGCCACTGCAGGGCGGGTCGAGGGCAGCGCCCTCGGTTTTTTTTTTTTTTTTTGTAAATCATTGGTTTTCACCCAATCTGGCGCATAAGATCGCTGCCTGTTTTCTCCTTTTCAGCCATGAAATTTCACCGAAAAACCACTAAAAATTCCTCTGAAAAACAGCTGAATTTTCCTTTGTTCAATTGGATCTCTTCCCCAATTATTCTTCTGCAGAATCGGCTCCTCTTTCCAATTATTCTTCCGCAACGGCGGCTCACGAAACGCTTCCTCCTTCCGATCGGCGTCGGCAGCCTTTCTCGTCGGAAGACTTAGTGCTTTCGCTTCCGCAACGGCGGCTCACGAAACACTTTCTTCTTCCGATTTCGGCCTTAGAGAAAATTTTAACTTCCGGCGTCGGCGGTCTTTCTAGTCGAAAGCTTTAATGCTTTCGCTTTCGCAACGGCAGCTCACGAAACACTTTCCCTTCCGATTGGCCGCTCTTTACTTAAAGAAATTTCAACTTCGGCGTCGGTAGCCTTTCTAGTCGGAAGCTTTAATGCTTTCGCTTCCGCAACGGCGGCACACCAAACACTAATTCCTTCCGACGGACGCCAAAACGCTTAGAAAAAAAACTTCCTCGCGGCGTCGGCTGTCTTTATCATCAGAAGCCTTGGGGATTTTGGCTTCCGCAACGGCGGAAGTCATTCCGCCTAGCTCTTCCGCAACGGTGGAAGTCTTTCCTGCTATCTCTTCCGCTACAGTGGAGGTCTTTCCACTGGTGGCCCGACCTCTCAACACTTAGACCATTTTCTTTTGAATTTTACCAGTCGTCCACTGATTTCTGTTGGGCAGAATGAGATACAATCTCTGTCAGTTGCTCCTTCTTGGACCATAGAGGTCCATTGTTGCAACCTGAAGCTCTGATACCATATTTTCACGTCCCCATGCCTCCGACCGGCAAAGAGGATGCGACTACAAGCTTCAAACACACAGGCTAAGAGCCCCATGAACATGTACATGCATAAAAATGCTAAAACAGAATGCTGAAGCAAACGTATTGAAGTAGAAACATGCACACATGAACATTTATCATGCACAGATGCAATTATCTATCAGACACAGCGGAAACCTCATACATTCATACAAGCATTCATTCAACATGTCCATTATAGTCATTAACAGTAAATATAGTTGTGGAAGTAGAAATGGACAAGAGCACTTATCTTATGAATAACTTGATCCACAACCAGCTACGTCGCTGCAACGTTCCACCCAACCATAGGCCAGCGTGCTACTTAATCTCTCAGCAGCGCTGCCACCCCCGAGCTGGGCATGATTCTCCAAGGAATAAGGGAACTAGCAGGCTTACACATAGCCAAGGGTATACAAAACACAGCCAAGCCAACACAGTTGGGTTTATCAGGCCATCAAGGAGTTGGGAAAGGCTAAATGCTAAGCTGGTGAGCTCATTGCAGAGCTAGGAACACTTACACCAGAACCAGCCTGGCTTCTAAAACACCCACACACACCCAACACAAGGAATCAGTCCCTTCTCTGCTATATAGTCCCTCAGGCCCTGCATTCCCTTCCAGTGCTATTCAGGGGTTGTGGAGAAGAAAGCCAGCCCTCTAGCTCTGTCTGTGTGGTTTCCATCCACCAGGTTTGTCAAGCAAAACTAAGCCCCATCCCTGTTCCTAACACAGTCTGAAGACCGACCATTGCCCATATGCAATCACTCAGCTGATACAGCTTAAGACAGGGAAGACAAATTCTGAGTCATTCTTGGCCCTATCGTGGCCAAAATGACTCTCAAGCGAATTTACAACAGTCCCCAAAATGTAAGGAAGACCACAGCAACATGAACAATGAGCACATCTCACAACATGGGAAAAACAACAACCCGTCTTACACAATCAAATCCGCTGGGGAAGATTTACACAGACCCCAATGGTGAAGAGATTACAGTTCTCCCAGCTTGCTACGTGAGCAAACAACAACGCAAAACACAGAGCATGAGAGAAGATTACACCCAATTCCAAATGCGGGTCCAGAACACACCCAATTTCCTCGCTCGGGAATAATGTGACTGACAATGGAGACGATTCCTCCCTCCTGGCTGCGTGAGACCAAAACAGGAAAGAATCCTGTGCGTGGAAAAAACCGGACTTCCGTGAGGCATGAACAGACAATGGATAGGCGCGAGTAGGGAGTGCGTGAGCGTGAGCAACTTTCGCTCTTGCGTGAGGATGAGCAGCAATTCGTGAGGAACAAACAGACAGTCGTGAGGCCTGTGTAGTGGAGGGTGCGTGAGCGTTTTTGCACAGTCGGGGGGGAGAGAATGAATGTCTACGTGAGTGAGACCAGGTAAGCATGTGCGTGGATGTGAGCAGACCATGAGGAAGGAATACAACCGTGGAGGTAATGCACAGTGGAGAAAGTGCGTGAGTGTTTCTTGCTGGTGGAGTGTGGGTGTGGGTGAGGACTGACAGTCCTGCCACCCCACTCCCAAAGGCCATAACTGCCTCAACCACCAACAGTCATTCTTCAATGGAGGTGGTTGGGTAAGGTAAATAAAGAAGAAACATGGGTATTTTCCCTTACTGGCCAAGGTTTGACATTTCCCCCCCCCCCACATCCTTATCCGTGTGAAAATCATGCTCCTTTCTTATTTTAGTTGCCGCGATCGTGGCTGGTCGGGTTCATTTAATTAATTATAGATGCATATTTACATGATGATAAACATAATATATGTTGCATGCCCCGATATACCATCGGTGACAAGTCTAAATCCAAAACATAGCATAACTGATCAATGGCGGGGCCTTGGCCTTTAGCTCCACACCGTGATCATTTACAATATATACATCATGTACATTTAATGCAACGGGGTCAAAACCGGGGTGTTACACTTATCATTCTCTGATCACTCCTACTATATTAGTCAAGTCATCGAAGGAGTCTTCTTATACACTACTCATGCCAAGATGTAAAGGAATATTCTCTGCTCATGTCAAGACTTCAAGGATATTCTCTTGAATGAAGTGCTTCCACTATAGTCATAAGGTTTCATAAAAAAACTTCAGATTCCTTTACATTAACCATGCAAATTTGGCTTCCAAAGAGATGATCTTATTTGGCTTCAACATGACACTAAATCAACCATCGGATGTCTTCATGAATTCATACCATTCATACCTTTATTGTGTTGCAAAAATTTGTCCTCAATCAATGCATCATCCCATTTTTCAAGGTTATTGTGGATTAATTATCATTGTGATAGAGATCATTTCAAAACATGTAGCATGTACATAGATCACCAAAGCATATCCAGATATCAAGATACAATTCAAAATGGATCAAGCTTAAGGTCTTTCAACATGTACCTGCCTCATATCAGAGATGAGACTTACCAAAACTACCTACGAGTTCATGTGAAACTGAAAGTAACCTTCATCAAAAGATACCATTTAATTGATCACCAAAATTTCATAGAGAAAAACTTCATAAAGACTATGGCTACCTCAAAACTTTCTCCACCTGAATTTTAGAGGTTTTTAATTCTTCATTAATGTAGCCACCGAAATCAACCCAATAACAACTTGATTGTTGTTTCCTTAGTAAGCAAGAGTTCAAAGCATTCTACTTTACACTCACACCTTAATGAGAAAATGGTTGGGTGTTTATACACCTTAATGAGAAAATGGTTGGGTGTTTATATATATATATATATATATATATATATATATATATATGCTTCAACGTGGAGGCTAAAAGATTTTTAATCTGGGTCGACCTTGCTTTGTGACTCCAACGTGGCACCTTTTATATTAACAAGGATTTTGACTGAGCCAACCCGTCTTTAGGGATTTTCAATAATAAAATTTAATATCATTTTGAACCCTATTTTGACTGGGTCGACTTCTTATTTGTGTTTCTTCTTATAGTGAGTTACATCTTTTTAGTGGGGATTTCTTCTTATTCAACAAGGAAAGTACCCCATCAAAATGACCAAGGGCTTCACCATCATCAGGGACTTTTTTCCATGATAAAGTTAAAGGGATCCATTAACACGTTGAAGGCTTCTTGTAAATGAAATGTCAAATGACTTCACTTCAAGGGTTCAAGCATTTTTCAATTGCTTAATGACACCACAATACAATCAAGTTTCAAAGGCCATCAAAGACACCATATTCATGATCTTCATGAGTTCTTTAACAAGAGTAAGAGCTTGCATATCAATCCACCATATGCAAGTTGTCCAAGATCCAATGTCATGCCACGGTGTGTGAGTTCCAAGACCCAACCATCCATGTACAAGGATACCATTAGCTCACACGAAGAAGAGCCACATCTTGTTCAACAAATGACCACATAATGGTTCATTTGCACACACCAGTTGTGAATGGGCTCCAATACCCAAGCCACCATATGCAAGGGTGTCACCATAACTAATAAGACCACATCATTAATACCATGTCATCAACCTTTGTCACTCCTTTGTCATCAATGACAACCATGCTCAATAGGTTGTTATCTCATTTACTCTTTATTTTGGCTATTGAAGGTCTCAGTAGACTAATTTCTAAAGCAAACTTGGAAGGAAGGATTAGAGGTACAAAAATCAACCCTGCTCTATTCGTCACCAATTTATTATTTGTAAATCATGTGCTTATATTTGGGTGCGGTTCAAAGGAGGAATGAGATGTGTAATAGGACATTTTGGATATCTTTTGTGGTGCCTAGTGTATGAAATCAAGTCTAGATAAGTCAACTTTCATGGTTAATTGTGCAGACGAGAGGGTCCATAATTAGATTGCTTCATTGTTTCCTTTTAAATGGAGGGAATTGATTGTGGTTTTAAATATCTTGGCTACTTTATAAAATCCAACAGATATAGACTTCATGACTAGCATTGGATTATATACAAAGTGGATAGAAGAATAAGTTGTTGGACTTACAGGTGGTTGTCATTGGGAGGAAGACTTGTTTTGAAAAAATATGTTCTGGAAAGCATTCAAGTTTATTGGTTTTCCTTAGATATGGTCCCGGTGTCCATCACAAATATTATTAGAAGAAGAATTTTCAATTTGATTTGGGATGGTAAGCTAGAACATAATAAGTTTCACCTCTCTTCATGGGAAAGTCTATCATACCTTAAATGTGAGGGGGGATGGGGTTTGAATAATTTGGGGTTGTTTGGTCAAGCCCTTTGAGCAAAAACGTTGTGGAGAGGTATCTTTGGTAAAAAACTTTGGAGTAAGGTATTAAATCTCAAGTATATAAAATCATTTTCTATTGCTTAAAGGTTTGGAAAGAAGCCTAATGTACTTGCTAACTCTTCGTTGATGTGGAAAAGTTTACTTAAGTTTATTCCCATTATAAAGGAATGGATCACTTAGAAGGTTAGTAATGGTATACAGGTTGAGATCGATGTGGATCCTATTGTTGGCGTTAATGGGAGCTTTAAGTTGTCAAACACTCTGCCTTCTATGCTTCAATATGTCAATACTCAGGTTCTTCGCCAAATTAAAGCGAATGGTGGTTCTGTCAATTCTTCAAATTATTGGCTTTATGTGTCAGATTTGGGTCTTCCATCTAATGTTGCAAGTGAATGGAATGGCTATGTTAGAAAGTTAAATGTTGCAGGTATCTTCTTATCAGATAAATCATATGAACTTGTGTGGGATTGGGATAAGGAAAATGGAGTGATTACCACGAAAGAAACCTATAATGTTTTAATTGCTAAGTAGGGTTTTAATGGACCAAAGTGGTGGCCAAAGAAACTATGGAAATGACGAATTCCACGAAGAGTTAGAAGATTTAAGTGACTTTGTTTGGAAAACAAAATTCTTACTTGGGATGATCTTTTGAAAAGAGGTTTTGTTGGCCCCAATATGTGTCATTTATGTTGCATGGAGGAAGAATTTGTTGCTTGTCTCTTTTGCACATGTATCTTCTTTAGGAAGGCGTGGTCTGAAATCTGTGATTTTTGGTATATTTATGATTTTTGGTATCAAATGGATTTTATGGATTGTATTCTATATTGGGTGCAGAATTGCTCTATGTTCAATTTGGGAAGTGTCCACTGTCGAAGGCTCGCAATACGCTAATTTTTCAAGGAAGAAAGCTTTTTGTTTGTTTGGTAAGAATTAGAGCCATTAGCTCTTTTTTTTAGTTTTATAAGGAGAAACTCGATTCTAGAGCTTGTTTGCTTCCTAAACTGGTGGAGGTGGATGGATGTGCATCTGGCTTTTTTGATGGGGCAACTCAAAATGGTATGTGTGGAGCTGGTATTGTTTTGAGGATTAAACCGGGGTATTGTCTTTATCGTTGTTAGGTGTCGGTCATGGTACGAATGCCAAAGCCAAAGTTATTGCTCTTTGGGGTCTGCTATGGGCTGATCATAAAAGAGGTTTATTTAATATCAAAATTTGGGGTGATTCTCAGGTTGTTATTGATTAGGTGGTTGGTAAGTCATCTTTGCATATTATTAACTTGGATTACTTGTTGAAGAGGATTTAGGAGCTGAAGAAGTATTTTTCTTCTATTTCTTTCAACCATGTATACAGGGAATTAAATACTTTGGCTGATTCCTTGTCAAAAAAGGCTATTGGGGAAATGGATGGCTCCATATTTTATGAAGAATTCAAGGAGGATCAACTGATTGACTCAGGGAGTTTTGATATCTTTTAGTTTTCTCTGTTTTTCAACAAAAAAGCTTTGTTGTATTTTCAGGTTTTGGCTTTCTTTAACAAGTTGTTTCAAGTCTCTTTTTGGTTCTCATGTACAGTTTGAAAGACTTTGGAGGTAGTTTTCTTTGATGTTGCTTGGTTGGATGTTAGTAGTTTTTGGACAGGACTTTTCAGAGACTTCTGGTGGAAAAGGAAGTTTTGTAATGGACCAGTTTATGTTGTAACTTTTATTCAACCTTTTGAATAACAAGTTACGTTTTTTTCGTTGTTTGACAAAAAAAACATGAATAATGACAAAGGATATTAAATGGTGCATTAAATGTGTGCTTTGACCAAGTGGAAGAATTGAGTTGGGAATCTTTGTACCTAATTAAAAAGAGCAACTAATATTATCCATATTCATTGGTATAGGTTAAACGTTTAGATGGTTTTTGGGCAATTTTTCTACAAAAATCTCACTGAATGACTTGAAATTGCAGGTATACTTTGTTGGAATTGCAAAATCAAGGTACAGGTTTTTAGGGTACTGAATCCATTTTGCAATAAAAAACAAGATTTTTGAACAATGCAAAATCACAATTTTAGCAAAGATTCATCATTGGATTGAAAAAGTCTAAAACATAGAATGATTAACCAACTCCTTATTCATGCATCATAAATTAAAATTATAAGGCATCCTATAATTATACAAAAATCTATTTTTTTAATAAATAAAAAACAATCTTGAAAGTTATTTATAATGATATGGATGCTTCATTATATTCCACTCTATTTTATTGATTTTTATTTTATAGTATTTCCTATTAGATCATGACCATGTTCACAACCCACTGCAGTAGCAAATACTTTATCTATGTAACCCATGAGCACTTTCTGGGTTATGACAACTATGACAACTAAGTAAAACAACCTACCTTAAATTGAACTTGGAGATATTTCTTCATACAAAGTTGAAAGTCATCTCTTAAATTTTGGATAATTTCTTGTCATTCTCCGTGGATTTTAAGTAATATAAACCAGCATAGATCCATCTTGAACCGATTTACCAAGCATCGAAAGACATCCAATTTATTGAGATGTAATTTCTTTTATCTTCAATTTTTTACATCTTTAAAAAAATTTACACCTCAAGAATTTTGCCACAAATAATTGCACAAAGATTCTCCGCAATTTGAAATTATTTTGTTGATTGAATATATATATTTTTTATTGTGCAGAGATTATAATATCATGTTAGGAACACATCTCCCCTAATTATAGTTTCTAACTTTTTATTAATTTAAAAATAACTCCACACATTTAACCACGGTCAAGCTATAAACTCAATTAGAACGCTATGTTGGTAGGTATAAAAAAGAGGTTTCGGTATTTCATAGTAAATGATAAACAACATACCTAACCATGGAAAGCAATCACATGTCTTGACTATATTGGGACATTAGTTAAATAAAAGGTGAAATATAGGTACAACAAACAACAATGTTAATGTTTAACATCTTATGGATATAAGACTATATTCAAAGATTCTAATACAAGCAAAGCAAGCAAAAGGTTTTCATCTTGAGTTGTACATTGGTGTTCTCATCTAAAGCAAGGATGCTTTCAAGTTTGAACCGTAACAAGCTTTCATACGCTATAATCTCCCTGCTTTTGCAAGCTTAATCGTCTCATAGGGTCAACTGGGTAAACTGCCATCCATCTTGATAGGTATAACTCCCGATTCATTTATTCCCTTGCTAATGCATATATTTATACAATTCATATGTCAGTTGTGATTCAACTTCCGACCAACCTATTCATATTCCTACATGACTATTCACATTCAGAATGTATTTACACTATTTACATATTATATAATCCCGACGGATTATATTCCAACAATCCCCCCTTTAATCCGAAGGGGTGTTAGTGAGTCCGAGCATGTTTCTGAATCTTTCAAACTTTTCTCATCCAAGTGCTTTGGTGAAGATGTCTGCAACTTGATCATTTGTGGAACAATGTCGAAGATGGACTGTCTTGGCCTCTACATGATGTCGAATCAAATGATACTTTGTGTTGATGTGTTTGGTTCGATCATGAAATCTAGGATTCTTAGCCAGCTTGATTGCAGAAGTATTGTCGACCAATAATGGAGTGGAGTTCTCTTGTTTTTCTTGCAAATCTTCAAGTATCTTCTTGAGCCATACTATTTCTTTCGTTGCTTCAACTGCAGCCACATATTCTGCTTCTGTTGTTGAATCTACCGGAACTGACTGTTTGCGTGATCTCCATGAGACAGCTGTT